>CACRXP010000459.1:19517-91556 GCA_902702965.1 Spirometra erinaceieuropaei | reverse complement strand
GGACAGCAGAAGCAGGGCAAAATTATGTGACAAGATTCTCCATAACACCCACTTAAATACCTTTTCCCAAGTTGAGCAAAATGCAGTAATCTATGGAACTATCTACCTCAGGTTTGCAAACATTGTAAAAGTAGAACATCTAAATGTCAGTCAGAAAGTTTCACGCTAAAGGACATATGGCTGACTCGGCCAAAATATATTTCGAGTTCACGAATAGTGATTTCACAGAGGTCTAACTCTTTATTAGGCCTTATGTCGGAAGGCTGCTCACTGCCTGGGAAATGAAGCAGAACCATCAAATATAGTCATAAGTTCACATTAGCTGCAGGCCAATTGAATTTTGCTATGATACATTAGTGAATACGGTAACGTATTTTGAGTCCTTGAAGGTCCAAAAAGTTATAATGACTTCGTCGGGATTTTTGGATGTCTCCTTTAGAAGCTGCGGTAGTTGCTAGTCCTTACGAACGAGACGGTTCACGGGCTGACCAGGTGGACCTCAGTCATTGCAGTTAATTAGGTCTGTCATCTACAGTATTCATTTGCCCGTATGTAGATTAAATATATTCAGACAAATTTCATGCAAATTTCTAGTCGAATAGAATACCAAAATCGAAGTTCTGACATGTCTTTAAAATGAGTCTGTCATGTTAAGGACAAGAAAAACTGTTTAAATCGTTGTGGGTAAAACCCTTTCTTAAAGTTGACTATATGCTTTGTGTTAAATGTCTCTTTAAATAATACTGTCGAGTTATTCCCTAATTTCGAATTTTTCATATGCTTTTCTTATGTGCAAAAATAAGTAGCTGCCTGATGCCACAAGCTTTTTACCGTATTTTCGTCGCCTATTATTAGCCATGTTTTGGAAATTCTTTGCATGTATAGCAAATTGCAATATAAACTTCATTCAAATACACCGAGAATCAAAGATTCTCAGTTAAGACGTCCTATCCCGTCTGTAGCGCGAACTCATCGTGGTGGCTTAAATCATTTCAAATTTCCTCTGTCAGAACTCGCTACCTTCTAAATGCGATTGCTGCTATCAGTTTCTAGAGTAAGTTTAGTTTTCACTTGTATTTTCAGCTGTGTGGGATCCGATATGCGATACATACGACGGCACCTTCTCTTTTTCCGAAAATCGAACGGACATAAAGGCGTACCTTCCATTCAAACCACAGGTTAACCAGATTTGTGCACATTTTCGCAGCAACATTTACCGAGAAACATTTTAGTGAAAATCATCACATTTGCAATTCCCATAACGCTGAAACTGTTAATGACCTTTTCAGAAAATCGTTATTGGGCATAACTACACATTCGCCAACAACGTATGCGAAAGTGACAATGAGGTCCTTCAGTGTAAACTAACTAGAGGTATGTTTTCATATCCGCACAACTGATGAAAACGTGTCATGTGATATCCACTGCAATTTTGAACGTTGTAATTTCCCGGAAAAAATTCATTACATTATAAAATAGAGCTAAAATTATTGTCCTCATGGTAGCAGCAAGTTAGAATTATATGCTACTTTATTCATAATGGCGTTGGAGTAGATACCCAACAGGCGGGTGCTGGAAACTAGCAGGAAAATAGACAGCAGCCAAATCATGAACAAGGGCAAACAGGAACATACGCGATTCAAAGTAGGTCCTACGACTGGAATTCAACTTTTCTTGACGCGAAATCCGTCAGCACGTGCAGCACAAGGCCGTGCTCTAAACCCGAATATATCATCAAAGAGTATGCTGCAAACAGAAAACCAGTTAAAATTAAAGGTAGCTAACCAGACAGAGCAAAAGTCCATGCAGACGAGGTTTGCCTCAAGCAGGCAACAACCATTACCCAATGAATTCTTCCAAATAGAATGCGGAGTTGTTATTTGCACTTTTCATCAGCCAGGTTTGCCTGCGTTTGTGAATTTACTCAGTAGCTCTTTAACCCAGTCGTTCAAAATCGTTCGAGATGTTAGACATTTACTGTGCGCTACGTACGCCACTAAATGCGAAGATGTTAACAGATCCTCCACTCTGTATATTAAACAGCCGTATTTGTGTCGCGTAAAATGTATTTGATTTTTATTTCTGTTATATCCAAGCAGGCTAGCGCAGTATAAACATGCTTCTTTGATTGCCAACAACTATCTCTCCGTCACCATTGAGTTTACTTCCGATAATATAACGGATATTGAGGTAATTTTAAATTGTATCGGTAAAGCAGTGTAGAATCTTAGGCATATAACACTGGGGTCCATTCAGTTTTAACTCCCGTTTTCGTATATTCCACATTTAAAGTCAATTTATTGGCTTATCACATTTTAATAAATTAACTTTCGTTCCTCAGTATTCTTAGTTCGAGCAGCATAAGGCCGCTATCAGTAAAGTGCAATAATATCTTTTCCTTTGGTTCGAATAGCGTAATATAAATTATGCCGCTTATTAAGTATATTGGCTCTTCTTAACCTACTCTATTTACACGTCCCTAACTTTCTCATGGATAATAAATTGTGGCATCTAAAAATCGCGGTTTTCGTGTATATGTTCCATTATATCTCCTGTAAACATATTATTTGTTTTCTACGCTTCTTTCCAAATAATCTGCATACTGATTAAGGCTTTGTAGAGGGCATGCAGGTTACTGTTAAAGTTGTCTCATTCCTATATGTGTGTAAGCACAGGGGAGACGATAGAGTCTGGGGGTAGGTCGATACAGAACGGTTTCAGGCTTATTGGCCTTCATTTAGCCAACCATAATCATGACCACCAGTCGCGACTGCACGCACGAACATGCACACTGATACGCTTGGCGCAGCTGGTCCACCACTGAGGTTTGCCAGATGGGTCATTAGTACTTCGCCGAGCCGAGGTTCATCAGCATCTAACCACTTGCAATTCTCTGTGGCTGCAGATCGAGTATTTATTCACTCAGGCATAGGTGCACATATAATGGGTGCATATATAAACAAGAAAATGGAACAGTGCCTGTTATGTCATCGAGTGATGATCGTAAGGGTTCTAACTGGTGGTATTACTGCGTCATTGGAAGGAATAAACAATACCAAGGTCGGATTACAAAACAGATGCCTGATGTCAAATACGATTACATAGATGAAGCACAAGGGTAATGTAAGTGTTGCAGATGAGAGCTGCAATAATGGAACCTCGGGTTGGATGGGAAGGAGGAGAACGAGTCAGTATGTCCCTAGGCGGTCGGATATGGACTTGCGGCTAGCGATCTATGGCGGCTGCCAAGATCCAATTAAATGTATGCGCATATATTTGCAGTGAATGCCCAGGTTGATATGTCGGTTCATTGTGCTTTTACCATTGTTTTTAACCCAAAGTAATTAAGCTCTTTTGGTGGTTGTGGAAATTACATCAGCGCTGTTCCATGCCAACGGACGACTAGTTTGCGCTCATTAATACTAGTCCCTAGGTCTTGACTTAGACGATCGTCCTAGGAATACCTACATCCAGCACATCTGATTCGGTATATGAAATTTGACTTCTGAACTCGAAGAATGTAATTCTTTGCTCAAAAAACGTTGGAGAAAATGAGACCACTGAAATTTTTGCAAATGCCAGACAACCACATCAGAATTCCTTTCGGCCTAGGTGGGATATAAATTTTTTTAACATTGAAACGCCCATATTATGCCTGCGGTTCTGTATTTATCTCTGACATGTGAGGTGGTTTTTCGCAAAACTGATCTTGAACTCATTAGAGCATGTGAACGGATGAGGTAAAATGGCAGTTCGCTAAACAGATGACTCCTGTTACACTATTGAAAGGGCCTCTAAAGCAGTTTATATTTCGGCTTTTTTATCAATATCCATATGTAAAATAACAAACCACTGCTTTTTGTTCTAGTTTCGGGGTCAAAGATATTCAAATTTGAGATCCTCGGCGTCAACAAAAGGGACATTGAAACCATTCACTTCTCCACATCTGATGCCAAAGGTCCAAAAATTTACATTCTCTATCGGAAAATGCTGACGAATCTTCCGCAATGTGCGTTAACTTGGTATCTTATTTAACTGAGGGGTAGCGCAATGCGTTGTTGATAAGGAAAATTTGTTTGGGGATAGATTGGTCTGAGAACAAGCTTGCGAGAATGATTTATCTGAAAACATCAAAATACCTGAAAGGGATTTTTGAAATAGTCAGTTCATAATTTTTGAGCCTCTGATAAGGCTTTCAATGTTAATTCGCTCAATACCTGATGAAGAATAGTTCCAGCATATTGCATGTAACACTAACCTGCTTTTATGTTTATGCAATTACTTTATCACCGTCGATTCTGAAGGTAACATGATATAGCGTTAGCTAATACGTCTCCAGTTTGAAGATCACAAGACGTTTTCCAACGCCAAGTAAGAAAGAGATTTGGCAAACCAATAGAAAACGTTTACATTTGTCTCGTATGGACAAGATTTCAAATTGACCACTGTCACTAAACAGAGCTGCACATGAGGATGTTTCCCTTGAGAAAACTTTCGTAATTTTAACTTAATCGTCTACGTACATTTATTCAACGAGAGATATTTTTCAGAATCAATAAATCTACTCTCCGTTCGGTAAAACACTCTCGAAAATGTCTTGAAAAACCTTCCGATCACCACATATCCAAGCGCCGACTGAAGTTTAATGTAATTGAATTCATAGTTCAAGACTGTTGAATTGAATGTAACCTTGACAACAAATTCTCGGAGAGGTCCCTACGCTGAAACGCAAACCGGACATCAGTTTTATCGTAAATGAACTGCCGTTGGCTAACCCTGTGCACATTTCATAATACCGTTTGTGTTGGCGGAGGGTAGCCGATTTGTCACACCCAGAACGGGTAAACGTTTTAACCCATGACGTCGCACTTGAATCCTCTTGAGCTGGGATCTTCAAATAATTTTTCGGAAACAATTAAAGATCTTTCACACTTAAGCTGAGCGCGTTAGCTGTATCACTCAGTAATCCGAGTGAAATAAAATGCATCTGCAAAGGCGTGAGCCATTTTTAGATTTTAGTCCTACAGCATTTGTTGAAGACAAGCGTCCAACCAAAAATCGTTGTGAATTAAAAAAGTGTTTTCAAAATATTCATATTGACCTAACTGTGAAAAACTCTGCGCCTCGGTGGGATTCGAACCCACGCAGTAAGGGGAAGGCTTTAGCGCAGCCAACGCTCTGACCACCAGAGCTACGAGGCCCCGCCGGACGACGCAAGTTTAATCACATTTGGGTCAAGTTACCCGCCCAACCTACTGCAACGTCTGCAGTCCACCAAATCTGATACAGTAAGTTGACTGCCCAAGCAGGATTTCCTAAGTATGTTTACTGATGAATTTCCTCAAGGCTGGTGTTCTTCGCCAGTACAAAAAACGACTTATCAAATTAGAATTATTTTCGCAGTTATGTTTTCACCGGAATTCTCCCAACCGTTTGTGCATTGTCCATCACCCTCCTCGTACCACGCCGATATCACTTGCTCGACCTTCCACAATAAATTAGAGGTAAGATGAAGTGTATTTGGATGGTATAAATTTCTCTTGGGTACACATTTATATGAACAATTCTTCTTCTTCCAAATTACGATAAAATTTATTTATTGTACCGAAATTAGTTTTCTAACTATTCCACTATAATCCAGATCGTTATGTAAACAGTAGGGCTCGATCTTCAAGATAGCAAACCCATGAGCACGATAGGGCGTCTTTCCTTATAAGGAAACCGCCTGAAAACCCTTAAGGAATGCCAGAGTTCGGTTGGTATTTTGCAAACCTACAAAATAACTCACATATATGGTCACTGACCGATTCCATAAACTGTCAGCCTAAATTCTGAAATAAGACTTCGATTAGGTATGATTACGTAATTGGGTTTTAGTTATAATTATCCTCCTGGACTTTCTTAGATGACTGTATTCCTTTTCGGCCTCCAGTAAAAACCGAACGCGGCGAAAAATGGCTACTTGAGTAGCATGAATTGTTTATGTTCACTTTCGATGCCCATATACATTCGGATATATTTTAGGGAAAACATGAATAAAAGTATACCTTCTCGTATTTATTTAGTTACTTTTTGTATTTTCTCTGAATTTTGTATTTAGTGAAATAGTATCTCTAGGTTTTAAAAAAATTTTCTAATGTGTGATTGTTCAAAACCACCTAATGTCGATTCACAGAACATCTTGTCTGTCCGGTTATTGGTACTTCTCATGAACTATACACCGCAGCCCCAGTCTATTGCAAAATTTCATGAGATCTATACAATATCTTCCAAAAGACATAGAGGCATACATGATTTTTAAGCAGAATGTACATACCTTGTAGGCTGAAACCGAAAAGCACAAATGCGCCAGTACACCGAGCCTAAAAATTATGTGGAAATTGATTAACCTTTTTAATATTGAAAGGCGCACTTTCTTCGGACAAAGGAATTAAAAAATGTATAATTTGCTACTAATTCAGTACGAGGAAGAATGCTTTTATGTATGATTTTCGTAAAATATATTCGAATTAATAAAGAAATCGAAAGTGAAAATGAGCAATTCATGCTACTTAAGTAACAGTTTTAACCGAATGCGGTTTTTACAGGTTAAAAAGGAGCGCATTTAAAAGCCAGCAGCCTAACAAGTCCGAGATCATACGCAATTGCACCGGATGATAATCTAAACTAAAACCGCATTTAGATAATCCTACCTAGTCGAAACCACATCTTAGAATCTCAGCCAAAATTTCATGACATCTGTCGCTGACTATATATAGTTAGCTGGTTGTGAATCTTTTGTTTGTTTAAAGGTGTTTCTACAGGTAACATAAAACACTAGAAAACGAAAGTTCTTGGAAAAAAACCGATGTATAAAAGCATTTCCTGCTTTAACATTTCTTTACCAAGAGTACGCTTTTCCCTATGGGGCAAGTTCTCACATAGTTTGTTTCAGTAAATACCACCTAAAGAGAATATTAGTGCAATACTGTTATTTATGAAAGATTTTTTTCACTGTCACTCAACGTTTTTGAACAAATCATGGCTAATGGTCTCTAACACAATGCTGAACATTGTGCTTTTAGGGGTTGAGGGTTCTTGACGGAAACACGGTCCTTTGTGACGCGAAGTATGCTGGCAACCCCAAGTGCCGTAAGCAAACATCAAAACAAACGCATACTCTTGTTTTTTCCTTAACAATAATTCAATACCTTTCGGTAATTTCTAGACACTTTATTTATTTGTTTTGCTCAATTCCTTACGGTGAGACTAACTTATATAGCCCTCTGACAGAACAAGAGAACATGAACCGCTTGCAATATGCGTGGCTCAAGGCCAACATCCAGCAAAGCTAGAGTTGGGTTAAGGATTAGGTTTTAGGTCCGGATTTAAAGATACCGGTAGGATAAGTAAGGACCAAGTTTTGGGCCAAGAGAGGACTAGGGTTAATTGCACATTCAAGGTTAAGGGTAGGGTTAGGTTTCAGATTAGGACAACGGTTTTGTGTTATATAAGGGTTTAGGACACGGGAATTATGTGCAGATCCTCCCTTACTGTTTGGGCAGCGCGAAGCTATCCCCGTATCCTGTTTAATAGTTAAATGCGTCAATCCTACATTCTATACTTTCAAGAAAAATCCAAAAAAACCTTTAGAAACATCAAGATGCTATCAAAGAAATGTTTATCATATGACGTCAAGGAGGCAGTTGAAAGTACAGTGAGTGGCCGATCTCATGAAATGTTGGACGAAATGTCGAAATGTGTTTTTGATTTGAAAGGATTACTTAAGTTTGGGTTTCAATATTGGTTATTGTGCGGCATAATCCAGTTATATCATGGACTTGTCAGGATGTCGGCTTTTGAATGTCTTTCTTTTAATCTCCGGCAGAAACGACACTCGGCAAAGAATGACTACTTAATGGCATGCATTTTTCGCATCGATTTTCGATGCTCTTATAAATTAAAATATAGTTAATAGGAAACATGCACAAAATATGTTTTTTCTACTCATTTGGTGGCTAATCACATTAAATTTATATTTTATGCTTAGAGGCAGGGCATATCTGGGTTTTAAAGAAGACTTTAATTATACGATTTTTAAGACCGTGCAATGTCCATTCATACAGCATCGTACCTGTCTGTTTGCCATTGCCTCTCATGAAATATAGAACAAAGCCCGCACCCATTGCGAAATTTCATAAACTTTTGAAGGCATAAAACAATAAATTATTTTTTTTACGCGGAAAGCATGCGCCTTGTACAATGAAATCGCCAAACGCTAGTGCAACGGCGGATCTGACTTAAAATTATCCGGGAATTTGAAAATTTTATTAAAACCTAAACATACTCTGCCTGCAAGCATAAAGTGTAAAGTCAACGTGACTTACCGCTAAATGAGTAGAAGAAAGCATATTTTGTACATATTTTCTCTAACGTATATTTGAATTTTTAAGACCATCGAAAACCAATGCGAAATATGCATGTTAATTAAGTAGTCATTGTTAACAAGTATGGCTTCTGCAGGAGATCAAAAGAAGGGCCTTCAAAAGCCGACATCTTGGCGAGTCTGAAACATTAATGAGATATGCTGCATGGTAACCAGTACTACAACCACACCTAAGTAATCCTTCCAAATCAAAAACGCATTTCAGAACTTCGGCCAACATTTCATGAGAGCGGTCACTCAATGTATCTCACCGGACAATAAGTGAACATCAAGGCACAAAGTAGTATTGGGCGTCAGCAGGTTATTAATGATTGGCTTGACTTTTCGTCTTTAATGAACTGGTCACAACTTTGGTTGCATTTCTATTTGGAGATTAGGCACTTCACAATACGTCAAACCCACATGAGGAAAAAATGTGCAGTAGATTCGTGGGATATGAATGACGTGAGACGGTAACTGAGTATTTACTGAAGTCAGGCCTCTCCCCAGTCATGCTGCAAGAATTCACTTGCACATAACGAAGCAGTACTTGCAGCCCGTGAGGAGGACCAAGTTAGCCCGTCAGTTGGTAGCCCTGCAAGTCGCGAGTTACAGCGTGTTGTGGTAGTTCAAAAGCACACTAGATTGTCATGTACCTTTACCGGCTGCTTAGCTCGCTTTTTAGCGCAGATCATTATTTAAGTGTGAATGTTTGCGGTTTTTCTTACTTTAATGATGTCATCGATAAGCACGAAAAAAATGTGACTGTAATTTGTTCCATATAGCTACGACAGTTAGCTTTTTGTGTTACGGAGAAAAGAATGCATGATTTAAAGGAAGAGACATTTAATAGGATTTAATTAAGTCTTTCTGAGAAAATCGTTGCATGGTTTCTTAAATTCTTTCCTGCTGTATATAGAAAATTTTCTAACGTGCGCTTGTTTCCTAGACACAAAGGTGCGCCAAGGCAGGACAACTGTGCGCGAGAGAGTGTACAAGACTCCAACAACGGAACGGTTTGTATTCCTTACGTGTGAACTGGAGGTTGGGAATCAAAGGGGTTACATGACACATCTAATTGACTTCGGCAGAAAAGGTAGGCGAAAAATGCACATGGAAAAGAAACTGAATTCTTACTTACCGAACACGCACATGTTACTAGCAAGCACATCGGATGATTGCACTTAAACTTCTGGTTGCAGACTACCGATAGAAGATGGCTATTAATCCTAAGTTCCTCTATTAACCACGTAAAAAAACAATTTGAATTATCACTTACCGCGCAAACATACTACTAACAACAACTACTATTGATGGCTTTTGAAAATCTGGATGTAGGTTGCAGATTCAACGTGGTCATTAAGTGTGAATTCATATATTAATTGGTTTAAGTTACTGCCGCTTGATTTGACAGATTTTAAATACAGTGTGCATGGCTCGTTCTCCTAAAACAACCAATATTAATTAGTTTGCACGCCCCAGTAACATGTTCGGATTTTACGGTAGGACAGGGAACACAGAGTGCACTCCCGCTTTGCGTTGATTTTGTACATTAGAAATGTCTCCAGCCTGCTTTTAGGGCCTTTCTTACTATCGACAGTTCAACCATCGTCTTCCTTGATGTCCACCAGGGTCTTCGCAACAGGGTTGGGACAGGGACGGTGACTTTCGCGTGATTTTCTTTGTGGTTGTAGCTGACTTGCGCACCGTCTATTGCACTCTCCCGCTTTTCCACTATCTGTTCACGGTGTCATGACCAAGTTAAGAAGAGTGGAGGCAAGGGGCCGCAGTTAGCTGGCACGGCGATAACCAACACCTAGGCGTACCGCGACACCTTCTGGTCAACACCAAACATTTGAACAGGATTTTAAACAACAACAAATATGGGGCGGCGCGGATCCTAAGTGGCGTAACGCAAGCCTACAACTGGGCCTGCCACTAAACCCTGAAGTTTGGCACTTGCTATGGGCGCGCATTTCCGACAACGCCTGCCGGACTCCAACCTAGCTCCCGTGTTGTTTCAGTGCATTTACCGGATGGCCGGGTTTTGGAACCAATCGTGCTTGTCAAGGAATATTTTTGGTCGCTTAAGATCATTTTTCTCCATTTATTTGCCATCAATATGTACGCTATTCATTTCGGGCTTTGTAAATCAGATCAGGCATACAAAGTAAAATGCTGATCTGCCTCCCAGCCAGGGTTCTGAAGGATTTTAAAAGACAGCTTAGTCTAATCACTCACCATTTCGTAATTTTCTGACAGTAGAGTCGATATAAATGAGGTGTTAATTAACCAGTGGATACAGTTTAGATAACTCAGCAAGTGGAGCAAACAGTTCGGTGCACAGTTTGTTTTTTGACAACGCATTATGTGAATGTTTGAGTAACTGGGAAATTCAAATCCCGTTTTAATGTCCTGCATTGACTCAAAATAAAAATTCATTTCTAGTGAAATTTTGACTGACTGCGACAAAAGCTATACTCGAACCAGGTGCTTTTCGATTAGAATTGCTCAAAAATGACAGTTAAGGACCAATCACAAAATTGTGCAACGAAAACCTCCAAATCGCCATCACAAATAATCGGAGTTTCAGAATACGTAACAAAATTGAATATTTTTCCCAAGTTCCGTGACATTAGAACTTTCTATGTTCCGCTGCGAAATTTCATGGGTTTTCATTTGATTCAAAACTACAGACCATTCTTCGTTTACCTACTCAACGTAATATTTTATATTCCAGATGCCTTCGAAATCGGTACGTTTCTAGAATTCGGCTGTTTAGGCCTCCACAAAGTTAGTGGTTTAAGATCCTAAGAAATACATAAGCTCTTACGCTTGAATGAGTCTCAAGGGAAGTTTATTCAGACGTATGTTCTATCATCACAGATTTCTCATCTTTTTTCGTCGAATTTAGCTGATATCTTTAAATCTCCAAACAAAATAACCATCTCTTTATTGCGTTGAAAATTATTTCGAGATATTTTACTGCCACTATTTGGCAATGGGCTGATGCCTTCTTAGACTACTTTGCTGTCATATGTCAAAGGTAAAGGGAATTTTGATATTTTAGACTTCTCAAAGCAAAAATCTCAGTCTGAACCAACCGAATTCCTTCTAGCCTCAAACACTCTCGTTCTTAAAATGCCCGCTCTACAAAGCACTTTAAATATAAATATTGGCTGGTAGTCGCGTCGGCAACTACTCTTTATCTTCAGTCATATCAGACGTCAAATTTTATTTGATTATCTGCTCTAAGTTAAAATATTAAATTGTATGACCAGTGTTCACTCCCATCATGTGTAAAACATTTTCCAAGATAGCCATATTTTAGTATATAAGCTCTTCTAATTTTTTCTAGTGGAAATCTTGAGAAGCCATTTAATATATTCACACATAGAATGCTGGTCTGCAACGCTTACTTTAAAATACGCAGAATTATTTATAAGCACTAACCGTTTTGGCAAGATATGCACATTTTCTGGCGTTTTTCCCTTTGTAAATATTCGTTTGTTCTAGAACCGCTACTTTCAATACTTTTTGAATTACTTCTTCCACTTAGGCAAAGAGGACATTGACGGTAAGCCAATCTCAGACCGCGCTTTCAAGGAGTAACTTTATCATGGTTATTTTAACGCGATTCATACGAGAGAAGCTCGTTAGATTGGTGCAGTTGTGTTTAATAGCTATTTTTTGTTTATTTACGAATGTTTCTATTTTTTTATCTGGAATTCGGATCACAGAACTGACATTCCTGCTTTTTACTTAACGCATCATTCGTGCCCTTAGTAAAATATCCCTTGGCCACAATTAGCATATTCAAACACATCTCACTTTTCGTAAGAAGGGATTGAAAAATGAAAGTGAGTGTGTCATATGAATTGTAGAAACATGGTCTCATCTTGGCTTCATTTACAACGGAACCTATCAGCGCAACTCAAGCGCAGATCACTTTTATGCCTTCATGGATTTTAGGCCAAAGGTAGGTTACAACTATAAAAACAAAATCCATACCAGTTTGTCATATGCTACACTTTAGGGATACATCCAGTATTAATTTTTAACTATTTGTGGAAAAAAATGCAAAGACCGGAAATCTCATCAGTCAGATATTATAAAGATAGGTCAATACGTTTGACCGTCCATAAACTTTATTCGGAGCGATTTCAGATCTCAGTGATTGCTAATTCCTTCGCAAATGAACTATTTTATTCACAAAGTGTATGCATAAATGTAGCGTTTTGAGAGGAAATTTAAAGTACACTTTTGAAACTGTTAATCGCAGATATCGATTCCTCTTTACGCAGTTGCTTAATATTGCATTAGAATCAGCCAATAAATTGCTCAGAAATGTAGTCTTTGTAGTCTTTTCGCCCTGATTAGATATTGCTGTCGTTTATCTGCTTCTCAATACTTCCTATAATCCGAAGTGATTTTACGTGAAAACGCAAAAATACTGGCGGATTCTTCTTAGATGTCAGACTATTCGGTTATTATTATAGATAAATGTCCCTTCAGGAAATAACTTTTAGTGATTGGTCCGACTGATCCTTCGTCAGAACAATGTTGTTTCTCTGTTCGCTGTCATGAACACTTAATTTGTTGTCTGTCAGTTGTTTTTAGTGAATTCTTATCATGCCTTTGATGGTAACCCGTAAAGCGTCAACCAAAACACCTACCCAAACATTCCACATAAAAATTTACTTGAAAGTATATTAGGATACCCATTAGCATGAAACACTTACTCGAACTGTTGCAATCCTTACGTAAACGTCGCTTAAAATGGTGAGTTGTTGGAACGCGTCAGTAAGCCAATCTCGGAATTCTAATTTGAAGGAAATGTGGCATTTCCGGGATGATTCCCCGTTTTGGTCTTCAATACCTTGGTAAATTAGGTTTGATGAGACGACAAAATCAGCCCGCATGTTGCATCTCGATATTTACTTGGTTGATAATTAAATGCTCTTCTGAGGCGCACTTCTGTCTACTTCACATTAGCTGAGTCGTAGAGAATAAAGGATCATTTGCTCTGTATGCATATATATGCGGAGAAGTTAGTACCGCCAAAGTCACCGGGGACTGAGACGGCCACTTCTCGGCTGTCAGCCATCACCGGTTACCCAGAACCAACCCCATGTCTAGAACACCTAGTTATTTATTTAAAGTGGGCCAATCAAAAACATAATTCGTAGGCTCTCATGCCTTCCTTACCTCGTGACGGACTTTGCAAATTCATCTACCATATCCGCCCCTAGCATAATAATCACAATCACGGATAAAAGCGAAGATGCGAGTTCCAGCGAGTACGAGATCGCTTGTCAGAATTTGGGGTAGGTATGATTTTGTCGCTCGTCTCGTTTACGCACGCCCAGGTTGAAGGAGTTGCGCAGGTAAACATTTTCTCCGAAAAGCCATCGAAGACAGTATATTTCTGCAACCCTGTCTTCTTGCTCACTTCAGTCCGTCTCAACACGTCCATATAGTGTCCTTACGTAACAGCATTTGTGGCTGATTGGGTGGTTGCTGCTTAAGTTCAGCATTTGCATCGTGTTGGTCGCTTTTTTGAGCACTTTGGTCTTTAGTCCACCACATTCTTTGTAGCATACGAGGACATCAAGGAAGGCCAGCTGGTTGTTCTTTTCCTCCTCCGTCGCAAATTATATGTTCGAGAGGACGTTGTTGGAACGTTCTAAGTTCTGGCGAGCGATCCCGTACATCAAGAGCGTCTCTGAAACCGTTAGTCGCCTTCTCGCACCATTTGGCGTTGGAGTTGCACACAGACCGGAACCCATCATAAGGCGTCAGGTGATGAGACCAAAAGACCCACTGACACGACAAGAAACATCTGAAGTCGTTTACGTGATTTGGCGCAGTTGCGGACAAAGCAACTACGTCGTGGAAACTGGAAGACTGCTCCGGACTCGAATCGCCGAACACGCGACAACGGTGCGGATAAAGAACGCCAACCATCAGGTCGCGGCCCATTCGACGAGACCCGGCCACACATTCAGGATCGATGAAGCCGAAATTCACGCGAGAGGGGATAATCGCGTGAGCCGCGAGTTGCTTGAGTTATGGTTCACGGGACCTCAGTCTATCAACAAGCGCAACGACATCTCCACTCCATATTCCGTGCCGAGGCATAGGCTAGCCAGAGTAAATGGCCACTTAAGGATCGCGCAAGCCAATGAACCAGACGGCCGAGCAATCGGCACGCCAGCATCCAACACGGGTGATGAGGTTTTAACAATTAACAACTTGCACGACGGCCGTCAATCGATTAGCGCAGCAGCGGGCAACAATTCTTGATAAAGGAGATCGCAGTTGATTTCTATGCGTATGCGGTAGCATAGTGGCTGCGTCCTATAAATAGTGCAACTTTCTGTGCTCGAAACACCCGTTTTTGTCACTGTCCCTAAAGAGAATTCGAAGCGTCAGGCAAATAAGGCTCTTGTTCCAGCGGTCCCTACTGCCTCTCAACATTCACAATTATTGATCCCATGATCAAAATATTTTTCCTTGATTGCATGGTAAATAAATGTCTCGATCTCAATTGGCACTTAAAACCTATACTGCTGCAGAACAAACACGAGAATATCAAGAAAAGAGGAGCCGTTCACTGGGAGGGGTTTACTGGGGATTCGACATCTCGATTAGTTACTTTGTCTACCCGTCTTCAGAGACTGGGATGCCATGAGGAAAAAGAAGAACAAGAAGAAGAGATACAATCGCTGGGACAGGAGCTTTACTAGCCTATGAACATTCACGGCTCCTCCCCTCATCAGGGATAGTTGCACTTGGTGTGCTGACTGTCTGATGGCCGACATTCGCGTCGTTAATTACTGCAATTTCATCACGTGCGTTGGATGTTGATGTGGTAATTGCTCGACCATTTGATCCACCGACCCCGGCGGTTGGAAAAGTGTTCACCTGTGCGCTCCCCGCGTGGCTAATTACCCCGCTTCGGCGAAGTCTCAGCACCGAGTATGGAAGAGGAAGGTCATTGTACTCAAGCAGCTCCCGGCTCACGCGGTTGTCACCTCGAGCGAACATTTCGGCCTCGTCGAATTTGAATGTGTGACCGGATCTCGTCGAGAGCTGGCGTCACTTCTCCGCACCGCTGCAGCGTGTTCGGCCATTGGCGTTCGGAGCTGTCTTCCAGTTTCTCCGACGTGGTTGCTTTGTCTGCAACTGCACCATATCCGATAAACAACTACAGACGTTTCTTTTTCGCATTCTCCGACATAGTTTCTTTGTCTGCAATCTGTCCTCATCTCTGAGGATGGGCTCGAGCAGGAATCCGAAACGGCAGGCTAATAAAGCTCTTGTCGCAGCAATGGCGTCTTCTTCTTCACGACTGCTTTCTGGGACTTGTCTCTGCGCTTCTATTGGCAGTGGAATGCCATGCCAACAGCTCTTCTTCTATGGCGCACTTTGTTTGATGCGTGTCTTCGCAGTGCCGCCTGTGTGGCTAAATCCTACCCACACATCACCTAGACCTGAATCGCCCCACCCTCATCGGCCGCGGAGATAGCTGATGACCCCGACTGTCCGCTCCCTGACTGCCCCCGTCAGGAAGGTTCGTAAAACCAGATGGGGGATCACAAATTAATGTGACCATTGACAGAACAGTTGGAAAACATCCAGGCTTCTTTCACTTGCCGTGCTCTATGATTATCGCCTCGGCCCAAGATCGCAAGGATGTCAAAGAAGGGCAGAGATCAAATCTGCACATCAGACCTTATGCGTAATCTTGTCTTGAGCAGTATCGTTGTCTGCATGTCCACTCCGGGACGGACGTCATCAAATTTCAAAGCTCCTTCAAAATGGAGATTTATAAGAAGTGTATGATTGTAAGAATGCAAGCCTTTTACAGAAACCTGCGATGTCAACTATTAAAAAAAGTTTAAAACCGTCTAGCGAGTGTTTTTGAAAATCTCAAAGTTCATATGTCAAGCTGGCTCTCTAACACTCAAAAAGGTGCATATCCGAAGAATTACCCTTTTTGAAATATGTTTCTCGGTGTGTACAATATACAGTGAGTGACTGATCTCATGAAATGTTGGCTGAAATACTGAAATGCGTTTTCGAATAGGAAGGATTACTTGGTCGCCGTTGTAATATTGATTATCTGGCGGCATACGTTTATAACATTTCGGACTTGGCAGGATGTCGGCTTTTAAATGCATTTCTTTTCAATCTAATGTAGAAAGCGTACTCGGTAACAAATGACTACTTAGATAGCATGCATTTTTCCATTGATTTTCGATTGTCTTGGAAATTCAAATATATTTTATAGAAACTATAAACAAAAATATGCTTTCTTTTAGTCAATTAAAAGAGAATCATGTCTTCTTTATAGTTTATATTTAAGGAAGGAGCACAATTAGATTAAAAAAAAGTTTTCTATTTGACGAATAATTTGGAGCCTTATCATTCGTTGCATTAGCGCTTAGTGAATTCACTCTACAAGGTGCATGCGTTCCGCGTAAAGAAAATCGCATATTTTCCTATGCAATTAAAGAGCTCTTATACAGAGTCCATAAAATTTTGCAATGAATGCAGACCATGTTGTACATTTCATGAGGAGCAGTGGTAAACCGCCAGGTACGATGCTATGTGAATGAACATTTCGCGGTCTTAAAAAGTCTCATAATAAAAACTTTTTTTAAAACCCAATTATACTCCTTCCTTAGGTATAAAATATAAATAAGACGTGATTGTCAATTGATTGACTAAAAGAAAGCATATTTTTATGGTTTCTATAAAATATATTTGAATTTCCTAGACAATCGAAAATCAATGGAAAAAATGCATGCTATCTAAGTAGTCATTTTTTACCGAGTACGCTTTTTACAGGAGATTAAAGAGAAATGCATTTAAAAGTCGACATCCTGCCAAGTCCGAAATGTTATAAAAGTATGCCGCAAGATAATCAGTTATACAAAGGCGGCCAAGTAATCCTTCCTAATCGAAAACGCATTTTAGAATTTCAGCCAACATTTTATTAGATCGGTCACTCACTGTAAATATGCGACGTCTCGCGATGGCAGAACTGTAGATAAGAATAAGCAAAAGTCATGTCATTATGGTTCAAACGCAGGCTTATTTAGTACCAAAGTGTCCGGAATCCATTGCAAATTATGAATTCAGGTCTCTCCTTTTAAAGACTGCTGATTCCGTTGTGTTGCGGAATTACGTCTCATCGTGCATGCCCAGCTCACGGACGGTGCTAGGATAGCCTGGCTGCTAGAACACTACATCTCCGTACCTTTTTGATTGGTATTTTCGCAAACCAGCCGAATGCTGCGACTGATTTTCTCGTGCCTAGTTATTTTGACCAATTCACTATACATAAAGTAAAAAATGACTACATATATAGCAAGAATTTTTCTCATTAATTTTCGATGCTCCTAAATGTCCAATAATATTTTATGGAAAGCACGCATGAAAGTACTCACTCTTTCGCTCACTAGATAGCTAATTACGTATTATTCCAATCTTATACTCGATGGAGGGGTATAATATGGCTTTCAAAAATTTTTCCAAATCCCGATTAATTTTGAACCCACTTTACCGTTGCACTTGGATTCGGGCTTTCCAAACTACAAGCCGTATATTTTCCGCGTACGAAAAACCACACATTTCTCTAAGGTAATAAAGGGAAACCATATAGGATTCATAAAATTTAGCAGTGGATTTTAGCCATAGTGTTAACTTTACAGGCCACATTGTCAAATGCAGCGTCATGACGATTTATGCACGGCCATTTCACGGTATTTAAAAGTCCCACAATTAGAAACTTCTAAAACCAAATTATGTCTCTCCTTTGAGCATAAAATTAGAAAAAGACGTATTTTTTACCGAGTGAGCAAAAGAATGAATACTTTTGTGCATGTTTCCTATGAAATATAGTTGAACTTTTATTAGCATCGAAAATCGATGAGAAAAGTTCATGCTGTTTATGTAGTCAGTTTTTACAGAGTGTCGTTTTTGCATGCAGCCAGAAGGAAGTTCTTTCGAAAGCCGGTATCCTGAGGTACTTGAGGTATTATAGAACTATGTTGCAGGCTTACTAGTTTTACAAACCTACTTAATAAATCTTTTCGAAACGAAAACGCATTTTGGAATTTCGGTTGACATTCAATAAGTTAGTCAATATACTGTAGCTGAATATTACAGTGTTTGACCTTCGTGACCGAGGGTGACCGTGAGAGCAGGAACCATTGACTCTCGCGTGAATCTGATTATAGTGATAGTGAATTTGCGCAGCGTCTATCGCACTCTCTCGCCCTACCCCGTCTGGGTCTGCTGTCAAGACAGTCAAGATGCAGGTGCAGGTGGCTGGCATGGCCCGACCTGGGCTTACTACCACACCCGCTGCTCCAAAACGAATACTTGACCAACAGCAACACCAATGGGGAGCGCCAGGGACTCCAATGTGTGCGACTAGCTTGTCATTACACCCCGAATGTTGGCACTTGCTTGGGTGTGCATTCTCGGCAACGCCTGCTAGAATAACATATGACCCCGTGTTGGTCCAGCGCATTCGCGCATGGCACGTTTTGAGATCAAGAATGGTCGTATACAAGTAAAAAGATCGTAATCTAAAAGCGGAAAACGCGCCTACATCAGCATGAAGAGATACCAGTCTTCATGAAAAGACTGATCATCTACACGCAGCTGGGGGTGGCAGTTAGCGTAGCGTGTGGCCGACTCAGGGAACTGTCATGACGTATGTGATCACCACTGCAAATGGTTTAGAGCATGTTGAGTTATTTTTATTGAGCATGTAGAAGATGAGAATTGGGCTGGACAATCAGGAAGTGCACATGCTTTCTGTACAATGAACTATTTTCAATTTTTTTCTTAGCGAGGCTTTTTTAGTATTTCAGGGGGTTCTATCGGATGGATGGTGAAAACTGCATTACCAGCATACACAGTTTTGTCTGCAAAATTCGAAAAGGTAAGAAACGAACAGAGTATTGTACATTACATTTTCCAACAGAAGACTTGTGTCGCAGTTTGCTGTAGGCAGTTGGATGGATCCTGCTGGTGAAAGTATTGCCAACGTCACATATACTGCTGCATAAGTGACTGAGTCGAATGGGTATATGTTAATGTAACTTATACTACTGACAGTGGACAGCATTTTTGCCTACTTTCAAAAATTGCATACACGTTTCGGTACAGCTGAATAATCCACTTGACCCAGTATTGAAACAGTCATCGGTTTCGGTGAAATGTAAACCCACGACAGCTAATGCAAAAACCTAATAAATAAGTTAGCATTTTAGTAATCTTATGGACTCTAGATTGATTACTTAGGAAATTCTGCTTGGGTAGTAAGCATGCTGAAATGTGATTAAACTCACGGTTACCAGTGAGACCGTGACTGTGCTCAAACCTCGTGCGTTTAAATCACGCAATGGCCGAAATGGTCTTCGCAATTAAATACAGTAGGTGGGCTAACTCATGTAATGTCAACCGAAATTCCGAAATGCGTTTTTCTTTCAAAAAGAGTAATTAATCAGGGTTGTAAAACTAGTCATCCTACAACATAATTCTATAATATTTCAGTTACCTTAGGATGCCGGATTTCGGCTGCATGCAAAATAGCACTCTGTAAAAAATGACTACTTATTGGCATGCATGTTTCTCATTGATTTTCGATGCCTTAAACAAGATAATTATATTTCATGGAAAACATGTATATAAGTATTAAATCTTTCGCCCATGCGGTAGACCATTACGTGTTATTCCAATTTTATACTCGAAGGAGGAACATAACTCGGTTTTAAAAAGGTTTCTAATTGTGGGATATTTAAATACCGTGAAATGGCCGTCTATAAATCGTCATTTCTCTGTATTTGCCAATGTGACTTGTAAAGTTGACAATATGGATCAAGTCCACTGCTAAATTTTGTAAACCCCATATGGTCCTTTTTTATTACCGTAGAGAAATGAGAGGTTTTCCATACGCGGAAAATAAACGGTTGGTAGTTTAAAAACTCTGAATCCACGTGTAACGGTAGAGCGCGTTAATAATTAATCGGGCATTGGAAACGCTTTTGAAAAACGAATTATACCCTTCCTTCGAGTATAACATTATACGAAGACGTAATTAGCTACCGAATGAGTAAAAGGATGAATATTTGTATGCACGTTTTCCAAAAAATATAATGAGCCTTTTAGGGGCATCGAAAATCAACAGGAAAAGTTCGTGCTGCTTTAGTAGTCATTTTTTGCAGAGTGTAGTTTTTGCATGCAGCCGAAAAAAAGTTCATTCGAAAGCCGCATCCTGAGGTAGCTGAAATATTATAGAATTATTTTGCAGGCTGACTAGTTTTACAACCCTAATTAATTAATCCTTTCGAAATTTCGGTTGACATTTCATGAGTTAGCCCGCTTACTGTGCTACACTTTATCAGACGATAGCAGTACTACTGTAGACACGGCGTCTGAGATTCAAACCTTGTTCAGTCGGTCATTAGGCATTTTACAGTCAGGAGTACTCCCGACTGCAGTACCCTCACATAGCCTGTTAGCGGAGGTCAGAAAGGCCTAAAATCGCCTGGGTATTGTATGCACATGTGAGTCCATCGATAGGATGGAATGTCGTGGCATGGGGACCGCTCCTGCCAAATAATGTCACTAACTTTAGCAGGAGACAAAAGAATGTGAACTGTTGACTGGAATTTATTCACATGTCACACCATGTGAGCTGTCCTATGACAAATAATTTGTCAATGCTTTTCCGTAATAGTTGTTGGATCCTCATTTTGGCGAGTCGAGATCAGATCAACCGATGCACTAACGGCGAATGAACTGTCATTCCAGGACGAAAAGTATTATCCTACGAGGCAGTATGTTATGCACAGCACTCCTTTCTCTGAAACGGCAAAAGGTAAATATTTGGTTTCACTGCCTTCTCATATATTTTTCAGAATGTCCTTTCGATGTTCATAACCACGCTTCTCGTTCATCGTTCGTTCACAATGGTCTATGGTCCGAAATATATCACCCGTACGAATGAGAAACTAATTGTGTTTTTTACGTGAATATAAATTTTGTGTTTAGAATTTGCTGAATGGAGTGTACTTTTGACGTTTAATGTCAGGAGTTACAAATCAGATACTAGTCGCAGGGGGAAGTTAACTTGGCCTTAAGCAGGTTGTGGGGCATTTAACTGACTGGGAATTTATAAACTAACAGATAGGCCAGGCCCAATTAGACCTGGTTAAGCAAACGGATGGTATGGGTACAAAAGGCAATTTGGCGAGCATGCGTCTGCTTTCGATAAATTCTCTTTAGTCCTATAAATATATATGGCTATTGAAGTGATGAATTAAAAGATGCCGGCATACAGATAATTATGCCATAGCTCTGGTTTGGGAACGGGAGAAAAAAGACTGGAAATTGGAGTTGATTGGTGACGAGAAACTTGGAAATGACGGCTGTACTTGAATGTTTTCAAAAAGCACGCCTTCACAATGGTTTGCCTACATAGATTCTGGGGTAGCTCTTACGGCCCGGGTATTTCAGATGAAATTCACGTACATGAAGTGAGAAGGTCAATTTGCTGGAATTACACATTCGAGCAGATTCTTACAGACACTCTTGTTATATTTCGTAAGAGTAGTGTCCTGCAAAGAGAGCACTACTTGCTGCTAAACAAAGCACGTTGAATAAATAGTTCACATTTTTAGACTAATCTCCAACAACTGCATAAATGAATTTATATTTTTTTAAACGACGTCTTGCGTCTCTCATCCTTGTGTAGACTACTGGGAAGCTATATCCTTTTCAAATATGCTACCGAAGGAAATTTAGTAACGCTGCCTATACTCAATGCTGAAATTCCCCGAATGTTAAAGAAGCAAGCAACTTATCACTCAAAGTACTCACTGTTACTGTTGCAGGATGCAATAGGAACCTTTATATTTTAAATGTACCAATAGATCCAAATATTCCCTTCATAGGGGCAGGTATTGCTTTATATTTTATTTAAGAGCAGATACGAAGTGCATAATTTTATGACCATAAAATCAGGCGCAAATGCTGGTATATTAGAACGGATAGGCTATTTGTACACCGTACCGAAGCTGATTAGCCTTTTCCCATGTGTCCGAAACGTAGAGGAGTCGGTAATTTTATCCCAAAAATACTCAAGCCTTTTAGGTGCCTCTGACCAGTTTGCAGGGCACAGTGGGCATTATTAGGAATTAGAGTAATTTAACATAGCTCGTAATTTTGAAAAGTTATTTTTGTTTAAGGTAAAGGTTTGTTTGGCTGACGGAATGATGCTTTGTTTAAACATTGGCCTATTTAATACTTTTGGTGCATTACATTAAAACCTGTTTGCAGTAAGGCTCACGCCGTAAATAACGGACTACCAGGACTGAAGGGACATTCGGTGGAGATAAAACATTAAGTCCGATATTGTGACGCTGTTGCGCAACATAAACATTTGCTGTTTTTTACCCTCGAGAGGTTCAATTGTTTCAGTAAACTGCAATTATGCTTGCCGAAATTATCCGTGACTAGATATTTTTATACCGTTGGGAAATCAAAAAAAGAAGTCCAAACGCACAATTCGTTATATTTTTGGGCGCAGTAGACGAGGGTGGTTTATGCATTCCTCGTTCTAGCACGTTATAATTCGGCTTAAAGTATCTTGTATGGCAATCTATTTTAAAACCTATCTGATTATATTTTGCCGCTTAAAACGGATGGGAAAGCCTCGGTTGGCGCTAAATAGTTAGGCGAAATGTGACCATTCAGCTTTGCAACTCATTACTAAAATTCGACTATGAATGTTAAAGGTTATGCTGTGCTATGATATTAATTTCGTGTAAAACTATTGGTGCAAAAAATATTTGTTTGATGTTAAGTACCAAGCAACGAGAAGAAATTAATGATATGGCTAACGTTTAGACATGCTCACAAGATCTGTTACTGCCAGCTTCTGAATCAGTCAACTTAGATGTCTTTTAATTTAAATTCTCATTGCCTTCAGGTGGCTTCATACTCAACCTCTCGCAGCCATTTGTTCATAGCGCAGTAAGCCGTTCAACTGTCTCAATCAAGTGTGCATTTCGCCGCGAAAATGACAGTCAACGAATTCGGGTACGCAACCGCCAAATTCCTGAGCAAATGCTTCACAAACAAAGCATTTGCATCTGCATCCATCAATCATAAAGATCTCCTGTCTATAAGGACATTTGTTTACTCCAAGCACTTTTAGATTAAACTTTTGCGTATGTACGCAAACACTGTCGGTCACCGCGGCATAAACATGAGCAAATACATATCGTAGTATTTGGATAATTAACACCAAATCTTTCTTTAAATTGTACTAATTCTGGTGTTTACTTGTAGATTTTGCGCCTGTAAAGAAAAGCGTCTTAGGACTTCCAAAGTTCTAGTGGAAACATGTTATTCGAAACGACTTTGCTTTACCTGAAAGCAACCTGAATGTCATTCAGCGTAACTCCGGTTACCAATAGTTTGACACAAAAGTTCAGAGATTTAACCATTTAGTTAGAACAAAGTAGTCACACCCCGATAGGTTGCCTTGGAAAAGCATAGTTATTTATTGCCAATCAGTAGCCGTGCCTATTTCTGTTAAGTAACTAGTATTTGAGATGCGGAAGCACGAACTGCAACGTACAGTATGTGGGCTAACTCATGAAACGTCAACGGAGATTCCCAAATGTGTTTTCATTTCGAAAAGATTAATTAAGTATGGTTGTAAAACTAGTCATTCTGCAACATAATTCTGTAATACTTCAGCTACCTCAGAATACCGACCTTTGAACGAACTTCTTTTTAGCTGCATACAAAACTATACTCTGTAAAAATGCCTACTTAAGTATCATGCTTTTTTCACATTGATTTTAGATGCCCTGAAAAATTCAATTATAATTCGTGGAAAGCATGCATAAAATATCTAGTCTCTTGATCATTCGGTAGAAAACGACATTTTCTTTCAATTTTATGCTAGAAAGAGGGACATAAGTTGGTTTCAATAAAGTTTCCAATTGTGAGATTTTTAATACCGTGAAATATCCGTTTATAAAACGTCGTGTCTCTGCATTTACGAACATGGCTTGTAAAGTTAACAATAAGGCTCAAATTCACTGCCAAATTTTACTAACCCCATATAGTCTCCTCTCAATACCGCACAGAAATGTATTGTTTTCCCTGCGCGGAAAATAGACGGCTCGTAGTTTGGAAACCCTGAATGTAAGTGTAACGGCAGTTTGGGTTCAAAATTATTCGGGAATTGGAAACGTTTTTGAAAACCGAATTATATATTTTCTCCGAGAATAAAATTGGCAGATGACGTCATTTCCTACCGAATGAGCAAAAGAATGAATATTTTTATGCATGTTTTCCATGAAATATAATTGAGTTTTTAAGGGCATCGAAAATCAAACGAGAAAAGTTCATGCTGTTTAAGTAGTTATTTTTGCAGAGTATAGTTTTTCCTTGCGTTTGAAAAGGAGTTCATTTGAAAGCTAGCATTCTGAGGAAACTGAATTATTACAGAATTATGTTGCAGGCTGACTATTTTCACAACGCTTCTTGATTAATCTTTTCGGAACGAAAACGCATTTTAGTATTTCGGTTGACATTTCATGAGCCAACCCACCTACTGTAAATATCCTTTAGCTAGTTTAGATTGACGTTTGGACAAGATGAAAATCAGGGTTTTATGCAAGATATTCACTTGCCTAGATCATTTTGAAATGTTGGGCAACATTTCCGGGCGCCTATGCTGCATCTACTCCGCGGGACCCCTTATATACGGGTTGCAATATAATGTTGGCGCCTAGCGTAGTTCGTCGCGCTTGAACTGCGGATAGGTGAATGTTTTTCCCTCGCCTCCACGAGTACATGCCAGTTCCTTTTTTCCACAATGTGCACCTTCTGTTTTCATTCTCGGTGATGAAGTGGTCCCTGCCTAGCCTCCGTTGGACTGAGAGAGTTTCACCTGAAGTACTCAATAATCCGTTAGACTCAGATTTAAAAATTGCTTGAGACACCATGTGAAATTTCGTTCTGACTGGTGTGTCGACTATTGTTTGCCTGTCTCTATAGGGATGGCCTATGGGGTTTCGCATCTACACGGCACAGCGAAGTATATATGCATTCATACACTGGTGTGTGAACGTCATTCCAACGTTATAGTGAATAGCTGATTATTCCAAAGATGAGTTACTAAGGGCAGGGCTAACTGCCTTGAAAAGCTTTATCATCATAAGTCTGGGTTTCCGCAGTGACGCCAAAGCATACGGGAGGTTATTGCTAAAATCTAAGCACATTCTCAAGTTGTAAGCACGCTGACACAACGGTTGTCGGTTGAAGTTTGCGGTTCGTTTCGTTAAATTGCCCATTTGAATCTGTATTTCACAATCTGATCGTCTCTATGGTTATTTCTTTTAACACAATCCACTTATTCCTTTACAGTTTAAGGTTTACTCCGATTACCGAACTCTTTGTGGAATCGGTCATCTGGACTTGCCACCTTGCAGTGAGTCATTTGCGTTTGCTGCATAAACATTAAGACACCGGTATATTTTATAAACGTCTGCCTTTATTTTTCGCTCCAGAAAACGTCGTTTTCGACACAAAGATGGGCACAGTTACGGTGACGGTTAACGTTTACAGGGGAGACGTCAATGAGGAGCGTTATGGACTGTTCACTTGCCAGTCCGAGAAAATGGAGGATCTTCACCATCTGGTTGATTTTGGGCCAGCAGTGTAGGTACGCAATTGACGCCAGGTCGCGATAAGCTTAAATCCTTAACATGCTTACGAATTCTAGTAGATGTACTAACTCATGAAATCTTTTCGACTCGCAAAGATTACTTAAATAAAGCTGTTACATTAATCGCCGCGCAGTATAATCCCATAATAATTTAGTTAGTTCAGGATGCCGACTTTTAAACGAACTTCTTGTGGCCGCCTGCGAAAATTATACTCGGTAAAAAATGACTGCTTGAGTAACATGAAATCTTCTCATGGGTTTTCCATGCCCATATATCCGAATATATTCCATGAAGACCACGCATAAAATATTTATTCTTCCACTCGCTTGATGTAAAATTACTTTTTGAAATGTTATACATGAAGTAGGAGCATAATCCGGTTTTACAAATGTTAATAATTATGGGATTTTTCAAGACCGTGAGGTGTCCTTTTATTAAACATCATGTCTCTGCATTTACAAATGTTGCTTGTAAAGTTTACAATAAGATGAAATACAGCAAAAAATGTTGTTAACCCCTGTACGGTTTCCTCTTGATACAGAATAGGAATGTATGGTTTTCCGTACACAAAATCTTTACAGCTTCTAGTTTGGAAATCCTAAATGCAAGCGTAACGGCGTGTTGGTTTCAAAATTATTCGGAAACTGTAAACGTTTTTTAAATCAAATTGTGCCCTTCTGTCAAGTATAAAATTTGAAGAAAAAGTGATTTCACTACCAAATGAGTAAAAATACACATTTTCTTTATGAAATATTTTTGAATTTATAAGGGCATGAAACAATTTCATGTTATTTAAGCAGTCATTTTTTCCCGAGTGTCATTTTTGCAGGCGGCCGAAAGAAGTTCATTTAAAAGCGGGCATCCTGAAGTAACTGAATTATTATGAGATTGTGCTGTGCGGCGATTAATGTTAAAATCCTACTTTAGTAAAATTTTCGAGTCGAAAACGCATTTCAGGATTTCCTTAATATTTCGTGAGTTAGCACTTTTAATGTATTTTACTTTCCACATGCCACGCATGACATTTGACTGTTTTAAATATCCTTATCAAAATTCGAAGTCTATCATAAGCGTACAAGTTTGTATTCTGTTGCGGCTTTTATATCACAACGGAATTTTTTTATTAAATCTTCATCTCTTTAGCAAACAATCGGAATCCACCAGTGCATGCCGTGTACACTTTATACTTTTGTTTCAGTTGTTTCAACTTCGTTTGGAGGAGAACAAGTAAATGACGCAGCCTCTTGCTGCTGATTTGGTGACGGTGTTCATTCTTTCTCTCTTTCTCTCTCTCTCACTATACGAAATACAACCTAATGTGCTTAGAAATTTTTGTAGTTAATAAACTCTCAGGTCATTCTCAACCGCTTTAAATCAGCTACTGGAGAGGCGTGTGGTTTCTGTGACCCAATTCATTCTCCAAACTCCGTACATAAATTAATGGGTACAGATCGAGATTATATTTTCTATATTTCTCATCGAATACATCAACTTATTGTACCTGCTATCTAATAAAATGTTTGGTGTACTAGGATACCATATGGACAGTTATAATAGAAGTAAGCTCTCCTATGTTGCAGTGGTTTATTTGTTGAGCAACGCAGAACACATTGGTCAGAGTAATTTGGTGAAGACGCCTGTTTTCGCTTAAAGTACAATAGAATACAACAGATTTTATTTTAAACCTGATTTGGTTTCGACCGCGACTACTGATAAAGTCCAAATGCTTTACACACGACGCCACAAATGCGGCTGTTTCCATGGCATGGCATATTTAATATTAGCAGTACCAAAATTTTGTCGAAAGTCACCTTTGGCAATTGCTTCCTTCATACCGCACTTGAAACCATTCAGGAGATTTGATAGCAAGTTGAATTTAACTTAGAGTCTGTACTACAAATTGGGAGTTAGAGAATTGTGACGGTCGTATGGATTTCACCTGGTGAGCTCTCTAATTTGCTGCGGACACGTTCGACTTAAAGTTCACATCCGGGGGAACGCAGAAGGCTCGACAAAAAAATAGAAGCATGTTCCATAAAATATATGGGAGACGATGGCTAACCCCTTTGAGGTCCGAAGTGCTCGCAGTCGCGTCATGCAGCATCACGCAAATAATGGAGCAGGTGGCTGGGCTTTTGACTAACACCCGTGGTGTTAATATGGCAATTCAGTTGGCGTTTGCGTAACTTTGTGTACCGACAAAGAAAAGGGAGACTGGAACGGCCATTTCTGGCTTAGTAGCCGTCGTCAGCCAGCCACGCCCGGCCTCGAAGCGTGCAACACCCGGGACTCGACTCCACGACCTAAGGCACAGAGAGACGAGTGAGTTCCGTGAAACAATCGGCGAGCGCCCCTCTACCACTGTATATTCCCGATCGAAACCGACAGGATAACGAGCCCGTGGCTCAGTAGAAAGAGACATTGGACTTTTAACCAACAGGTCGCGGAATCGAGCCCTAGCTCTTGCACACTTCGGAGTTGGGCATGACTGGCTGACGACAGCTAATAAGCCAGAAATGGCCACTCCAATCTCCCTTGTCTTTTTCGGTGATAGCATTCTGCCTATATCATGCGTCGCTGTAAAGCTGAGAGTTGGGCTCGAGAGAGAGAGCCCTAAGGCACAACGGAACGAGTGAGTTCCGTATAAACGATCGGCGAGCGCCCCCCTACCATTAATATAAATAGCAAAGCCTGAATTTCGCACGATGATCCGCTGAAACTGTTTTATTTCAGCCCAGCTACTTCATGTTGACTTTTGGACCGAATGTAACATTTTTTCACAGAATGCTGGCTCCACATTCGCATACCAGTTTCTGAAGAAATCAAAAAGCCTAGCATGCATGTCTGCTTAAAGAGACCATGTGCTTTTATTGTCAGATAGACAAAACAGCGTTAGAAACGTAAGTGGAAAGCGACCCTGCTAGGACCAGTCCCGCTCTGCCCCGTCAGCTCCCCAGGCCCCGACGCGGATGGACGGGCCTAACGGCGGGGCTACGACGGGGCTGTGGACGCGATAGCCCCTTATTGCCCCGTCGTCGAATAAAAATGCGCAGGGGGACGCCATCCTCTCCGTGATATTAACCCCACTTTAACGTTACCGTTATTTTCCCTTACCTTATTCCCCGTACAATAGGTTATACTATTCTACATGGGAACGCGGAACACCCATACCCCTTACGTGTGCAAAGTTTAAGCCACCCTCATTAACTACAGTGATTGCGCCGACAAATCATACGTGTACCGAGGTCTACACGAACCAAAACAATGGACAGCATGTATATGCATGCGGAAGTTTAAAGAACATGCAAAATAAAAATAAGCGGTGTATGGGACACACATTTGTATTGTTCAGTCAATTAATTGGCATCGTTCTGTTAACAGAATACGCCACCCACGGCATACTCCCTTGAGAACAAAAAACTCAGCCACAATAATAATTCAATAATTCATTTCATTATCACTTTTAGCAATATTTTTGTTTTAGTAGACGGCATGCGTGGCGTATCATTTAACTTACCGTCAGAAATTTTAACTTACAGGATGAAAAAATTACCGGATAAATTATTATGTCAACAATACCTCATAAATACATTTAAGGGTGACTAAAGGAATATTACGGCAGCTGCAATTCTTGTCTTTAAGTCCAATTCTACAGACTATAACAAAACGTTTACTTATTTCAATGGCATATTGCATCACATAGAAGCATGAAGAAAGGAATGGATAACGTACTGCAGACCCAACGATCCGGATATAGAATATCGATTAAACAGCCGTATCGATCCGGCGTGCATACAGTCAGCATAAAAGTGCCGTCCACGTGGCCGTGTACATGGCCCACTTAAACAAGACCAATACTCGCCTTAGAGAAGAATGAATTTCTGTCGATTCTATTCATCCGGAAATGTATTGTGCTGGCCACACAGCCTATATTTAATTATAAGAGCGCAAAAATTTACCCGATATAAGGCAGACTGATGTCATTAGAAGCGACAAAATTTCATTAAAACTGCACGGGGCCTAGCCTCGTATAGCGCCGCATTTCCCCGCAGGCCATGTGTGGACAGGGCAGCAATAAAATTACGTTTGAAAATTCATTATTAATGAGCTTTATGCAACCAACTTCATATATATGGTTACTTATAAAAAAGGTTACTTCAGTAGCATGCAAATTTCCCATTAAGCTTACAAACCGATTTTTTTGTCTGCAGGAACCTCCCGTGGCGAACAAAAGAGATGCCACTAGTTAAATATATCCCCCAGTAGACTACCTGTACTCTGTGTTAATTTCCTTTAAACGTTTACTGTTTTTCAATTCCCCAGTAAACATCTTTTGTTTATGTCTTATGTTGTCATATTGGTTGCTGCCTCGCGCAGCATTTGCTTGTGCAATTAATCGGGTGGAGGGAACCATGGGTAGGGCACGATAGGATTGGTTTCCTGTATCTAGTGGTTGCGCGGCAGCCCATTTGCGTCCGGCGACGGACTCGACCTCAAAAAGGGGAGCCGGGAGGGAGTGAAAACGCGAGCCCCCTGCGTATTTTCGACGAGGGAGCCAGCGGGTCCACATCCGCTCATGTCGTATCATAGCCTAGCCTTGTAGTGCGCCCCAGCCCAGTTTTAGCCATTTCCAGCATAATTTGGCCAGAGTGAGTCATGTTGGACTGGTGTTAGCTGGGTAAATTACTAAAAAAATATTGCATACCTTTGTGTAACTTACCGCTTACTTGCTAATGAATTACAGATTACTACTTATTTATTAAATGATTTGATGCATAAGTTATTTTCGACGACCACATACATGCTAGTAGTAATTAAATGTGAGAAGTTGTTTTGTAAAGTATAAGTGTCATTAAGTCCAGTTTGTTTAAGTTCACTTACTGTGTCTTCCGATGGAGACATAGATTAGTCAAGGCCGCTGTAAGCGGTCTCCTGGGGAACCTGATTGAACTTGTTGTAATTACTCAACGTTAAATTCTTCACCTTCTGAGGTGTGTCCCGGCGTTTAGATCGGCTGTTGTAGCGACCCATGCCTCCTGTAACGTTCCTTGACCTGAACAGGGTTGTTTGAATGCCAGGACACTTTTGGCGCGGATCTGGGATGGCGATGGTGTAACTGCGTGCTGATGAAGACGACCGGTCCCCCTTCCTCTCGCTACCGCCGACACCCCGTCCCACAACGCACCGGCGTTCTTGTCACCCTCTCTCACTCAACGTCGGCTCCCCTCCCCCCTCGGCCCTTCACCGCAAGTTGCCCACAAAGATGCATCCCCACCGGCTGTTTAACTAGCATGTCACGGTCGCCTCTCCATCCAGACAGGTTATCTCATTGCTGTTTCTCATTCACATGTACACTAACAATTATTGTACGCATCTCCCGTGCCCATCTCGTTATATTATACTATATCCCTTACGCGACGTACCTTATTCTCCTGCGGGTGAATGAGTATCAAGAGATGTTAACAGTTCTGTTCAGACATACCCCCGTCAGGATCTCTTCTCAACGTTTCCTTACTTTGGTATGTGCTACCCTTAACGTTCTCGGCCGCTACATCCGTGGAATCACTCAATCACAGCTTGGCGAATAACTTCAGTTGGAACATACTGTGCTGCGGATTTTGGCGTATGTTATCCATAGGTGTGAAAAAATGAATGCAAACCTACCATTGAGGAGGGAAAACAGGACACTACCCAGGAACAACCTTTTCCTGCGGAACCTGCCCAACAGAAATTGAAGCATAAAGGAGGTCTGAGAATAGCCGCCAGCAGGTGCCTGATGAACTCTTTTTCTGTTCGTTCTCCGGCGGTCAACAGCTGTTTTATCTATTGTCTATAATGCGTATCTGCGCTTGTTTACATACCGTTCCCTGTGCAATATTACTGTCGGTGCGTATCTTGGCAATAAAGTCCTTTTATGCCTCATTTATGCAGAAGGGCAACTAAAGAACAGGGCTTATCTCTGGTACCGAAGATAATCGTCTGAATCGTCCTCTAGTTTTTTTAACACGGTCCTCAGTTACTGCATGTAATTCCGGGAGTAAAGGACTTGTTCTGAAAGGTAGTCCATTTTTCTGAGAGGATTTTTAAGGACAGTATGAATGACTTTACCGGATTCATGACAGCGCCTATTGCACAAACAGGTAACAATGCTTTTGTGCTGTAGGCGCGGGTTTGACCGTCGGTTGTTTACAGTGACAATGTAATAAAACCTAATTACTGATAAGAGGTCGCCTCCGCGTGCAGGCGTATTCCTAAAGCCGCTAAGGTCCCTCAATTTCGACGCTAACTGTCTCAAGGGAATTTTCTGCATGTCGTCCTAGTGTGGTTCGTGAGGTCTTCCATTATTGTTGGATACTCTCTTAGGTCAGTGCATCCTGGCAAGTATTGAATCGTCACATTTGCCTCCGCAAGTCTAATGTCAAATCTCAAGAATCCATTGAGTTGCCTAAACATCGATGGATCTTTGGACTGTCTAAATCCTGCGAGTATTCCCGCGTTTGTATAAAAAGTCAAGCTGGCAAACATATATTTCCGGTACCTCATCACCAGCCCCATATATTTACCTAAAAACTGAAAATATGAGACTTCCACAGGGTTTATAAACACTCATCGTTCCCACGCCACTCGCACAACCAGGTCGGCAAGTTTTGGTCATTGGAGCAAGGGGTGACATAGACTGAGTAACGTTTGTGATTTTAATGTGGAAAGAGTACATTGCTGCCATCAGGTGGTTGGGGCGTCATGCGATAACAAGCCGGGAGTGGTGTTGGCCACGGAAGACAGAGTGTCTACGTCAAGGTCTTCTAATAAAATAACAATTTTTCTTTATCAACAGTATAATTTATGGCATTTCAAAGGGACTTGAAGGTTGCCTTAGGTTTGCCGGATGAGACTTCTAAACTGCAGCATGCTAGTTGTGCGTGAGACAACGTGATTTCCCACAGTTTTTTACATATGAAACCGTAACGAATGCAATTTTCTCAGCTTAATTTACAAACCCATATTCCCGTAAGGAGTCCATCCGAAAATATCTGGGGCCTAACTATCAGATAAAAGCGCACGGTTTTGGCACATAGCATTATGCCGTGTGTCAGTCTAATCCCGCGATCGCCAACGCGGCTGCTCACCTATACCTCTTTTAGTCCACCTATTCGCACCTTGTCAACCTATCACTTGGCACTAACGGAGCTAGACCGAGAAGCCAATAGACGCTGCATCCTTCAGTGACTGGCCGCAGGTGGATTACGCCCAGGCGTGCGGAAGAGCCTCACACCGTGGTTTAAAACCGCAACGCTTGTATCAACTGCCTGCTGAGTAGCCTTGGCTCTCTGTTGCCTCAATTAAGGTTGTCCGAATAAATGGCTACCTTGACTTGTGATTCAGGAAACCTCGAGTTGTCGATCATCGTAGCACAGACACGTGGTAGCCCATTCTATGCACCGCTTTGCTCCTACAAATCTGCGACATAGGCATGAGATTATGGTAGGCAACTTTTTGTCAGAAGAAAAATATATTTTGACACCCGTTTCGAACATTTTTTCGACCACCCAAATTAGTCAGATTTCTGAATGGCTGGTAGAGGACGCACGGTTTCGCCAAGCTCGGTATTATAGCGCCTTACACTGCCTCACTCCATTCTTAGAGTTTCGGCGAAGTTTAAAGTTAGAGATACCGAATCTATTTTAAGATTTTGCTCATCTTTGGAGGCAGGCAGTTTTGCTTTTGCCAGAGAGCCAACCTTCCTCATCCACCCAGCAAATCCAGCGTACACTTTCGTCTAATCACAACACAGCCGACACATGCTGATATCATACTCTCTTTGGTGCCCATGACTGTCGCCGCATAGGCCCTACTCCCAACAGGGCAAATGGGTAAAGCGGGCCAGTCCGGAGGTCGTCGTAACCAATCGTCCTGGCGTCTTCAGCCCTGCTGTCACTATTAATGTCTGCAACAACCAAAGTGGTTGACGCTTGCCTGTCGACGCTGATACATAACTGAGTGACTTTCCTTACGCAGCTGCCAACCGTCAGCGCTTTAACTTCCGCTTCTTTCTCCAGGCCGACCTCGCTGATCGCCACCTTCTGTGTCTGTTTCCTCTCGCTTGATATCGGCCCCCGGCCTGTCTTCTCCAGGGTCTTTGTCGTTGCTGACGTCCCCGTGCCATAATCGGTGCAGACTTCCTCGCCATTTTTGATCTTCTGCTCGACTGTCGTCTGACCCGTCTACACGGCCAGATTACCAACCACACCATCTAGAGTATCTCTTTCTCTGAGGCATCCCGTCCGGGATCCTGACCCAGGTAGTTCATTTCGGCTGCCCCTGTCCAATATCCAGGCCTGATCCGATCCAATTTCAGCGTATTTATTCCACCAGCACGACATTATTCCCCATATCCAAGCCACTGCCATCCTGTGTTTTCGCGGCCCCACCGTCTCGCTCCTGCACGTCTTACTGCCGCCAAGGCCAAGTTTAATTACATGCCTCAGACGGGCAACATCTTTCAGTCTGAAAGCTCTTGGGCCTCATCATCCCGCGTGGCCTCCAAGGCCACCACAGATGCCTTGTGCCCTGTGATGACCACAAGGTCTTTAAAGCGTTACCATTCCAGAGCGCTACCCCATTCACCGTTCTCAGGATTTTTCCGGTGCCCAACTTAGCAAGTCTGTCTTTCCGAAGGTCGATCAGGTCGGGGTTTTCCATCTAATCCCTAACGTCCTGGAGGACTTATCATAGACTGCTGTTTTTCACTCTTTTACCACTTTGAATTCCCACCCATGTCGTCTGAACTCCACAACGCCCTCGGCTTTCCAGAGGTTTATAGAGAGAGCACTTTGCGGCCTACCCTTTGCCTACGCGCATATTGACGACCACTTTGTGTTCGACGTAACCCATCTGGCCGACCCTGTTTCCGATTCACGTATCTTCTTAATGGACGAATGTCGCAGGTAGCGCGTTTCTCCCGAAGCACCTCGCGGGCATGATTCGCCGTAAAGTTTCTTTCTCCAGGAAATTATCGACCAACGAACTGTGCTATGGCGCATTATGGCAAGAGTCTCTGACCGTAAACATAGCTGCGAAACACTTTCTTTAGGACATAGAACTCTGTATTCGCAGACCACACGCATCTTTCGCTCCTTCCCAAGTCGAAATTTGCTAAGCCTAACCCCGGGGGATTCACCAACTGAACTAAATTTACCAACTTGCCACAAACATTCTTTGTATCAACAGAGCACGAAATAAGGTGCTTGGCACCCTACCCAAGCCCTTCATCACTCATCTACAACTGTTCACCGGAATCGAACTCTATGAGGTGGCTGTGACGAGGATGCTTCCGGACTTGGATTTCAGGACGATCCTCGGAATACTGGCAATAGCGCCATTCCGTGACAACTACAATGCCTCCCACACTCCCTTTGTGCCGTCACTCCTCCGCCGCAAGTTTCTGTCTTCCATCTTGGGAATCTAAACATCGACGATCTGATCTGTACTCGCTTCCCATGAGAGTGACCGTGCTGTCAAAAACAGGCACAGGCACAAAATCCCCCATTCAGAACCTTTCAAGGCTCTGGTATAAGATTCAGTTATCTGGACTTTGTAGTCCTGCTGCCTCCCTCCAGTTGTTGTTCCCACATTCTTTTCGAGTGTACCGATTACAGTAGTTGCCGGAATCCATTCTGTGCTCAGAAAATTCCATGAGGTGCAAGCAAACTAATCAAAGGACGTGACTCACTACCCTATAAATCGCGTTTGTCTAATCTCCAAATTTGGCCCTTGAAATATGGGCAGCTGCTTTATGACGTGACATAAATATTCCTCAGGGCTGTCGCCTTGTACAATGTGGTTTCATCTGGTTGGCAACTACAATGAACCTGCGAGCACGTAAACTAAATATGCGTGTGACTGGGGCTAAGCGAGTTGTCGGTGCCTGGAACGGATTTTCCGAGGAAGTGATAAGGGCGGACGTCACTGAGACATTTGAGCAAAGACTGAACGGATATTTGCAAAAACGTATCGCTTAAATGGACAGGACGGCTCTTTTATACCGAACCAACGCTTTGCATACACGTACCTCTAATGAGGGTGTTTTTCATTTCTTATCGTTATCGTCCGCAGCTGAGGGTGCCCAAAATGCTGTCCTCGCACCTTCAAAAACAATACTCAGCAAAATGTATATGTTACTGACAACATTCTAATAATATGTTGATTCGATGTCGAATATTGCATGCACTGTTTTCAATAGGATCTTCAAAGGCATTTCCTATTGCCCTCGAATATGCATAACTACAGAACCATAAGGAAGCTCTCATCCTACAACAGAGTGGCTAAGGAATATACGCACTGATCACATAGTTAATGTTTGCAATTTTATTTTGAGTGGGAATCTGCGAAAACATTGTACACAAATAGGGTCATCAAGGGCTCTGCGCCTAACCCTTTAAATACATACATACCACTGCATACACTGCCTTCGAGTCTTGTTATACCCATATCCGTATAGGTTTTTATGATAAAGATGCGCATCTTACTGCCTTTTGCGGTTGAATAAAATGAACCTCCTTATCCACTGACGCTCCCGGGAAACCTTAGGTTAATGATTTCTTGCCCCTTACCATCCTACTGCGTGCGAGCCATTGGCGCTTATTCACAAAGCTTACTTTCTGCCGCTCATTATTTCACGAAATCACTAATTTTACGATTAGTAATATCATATTAGGTTCTCAGTAGGGTTTTGAATCTGCTTTAACTACAGTTCTTCACACGAGCGAATGCTTCCGTCGAGGTAACGAAAGGTTTGGTTTGCGTTGACTTATTAAAGAAACTGACTTAAAACCAAATCTACCTCCACTGTGGCAACACTAAAACGGAGGTTAGCGCATTTCGCCAGGTAGAAATGCGATGAGGTCGTGTGCTCATTGTTCTGCCCACACCTTGGGTTAAGCTATTAAAGCGTGTAAATAGCACAAAGATATGCTCGAATATTTCTGATCTTACTATCACTGTCCCCTATGCCTGCCTTATTGGATCTCGTCAGCAGCTGTTGTTCGTTATAATCATTCACGCGATGGTGACCGCTTTCGCGGAAAGATAAAAATTAGCTCACCATGTATAAACTCGATTTGCCAGTTGACCGCAAAGAAGCTGCGGCAATTGAAAGACGACGGGCATTAGAGGAGCAACGAAAGAGCAGAATTTTCAATGCAAAGAACAGGCTAATCGGGGTGCGCTCTGCTAAACCATCCTTTCATAGGAATATTTATGCTAAGCAATGACGTCAAAATGTTAACGTTATTACCGATGAAATATATATAAATATTGTAACTATTGTAACTATTTATGCCCACTGTTTTTTTGAATTCCGTTTATCAGGATAACCGAAACGGTAACGAGTAAATTTGCTTCTAAATTGTTATGCAAATTGTTTCCGTTATTCGAGCTCCTCCGTGGAGTTGCAAATTAATTGGTAATTGTGACTTCTGTGCTCAAACGTTTGCTGCATGTCAAAGCTATCAAATTTGAGCTTTCGATTAGATAGCTGCTTCATGCATTTGACATACGATGCTCAACTAAGCTCATGATTGATATCAAAATAATTTCAAAAAGAGCAAACTCGCCTTGCTTAGACATTGGCTTAAGCCAATTAAAATAGATACGCAATATCCGACGCCTTTTTATCTTGAGATAGGCCGGGTACAGTTAGTTATTTAAAACTAAGTTTCAGATATATCCGTACATGTTTTTAAGGGGATATTATGTCTTTTGTGGGGTTCAGAAAATTTTGATGTTAAATAAGGCCTCGGTCCATTTAGGCCGCGAATATGTCCAACCATAATATATTTTATGAAAAAAGCAAAAACGATTTAAATCCCTCCAAAAATATGCTTGGAACTCATACGATTTCTCATTCCTAATCTCTGCTGCACACATAAACCGAAATGGAAACCAGTTGCAAACATCCGTCAAAGTTCATTTTTTATTTTATTAAATGGTCTTTGTGGAAGCCTAACGTTTAATGCTAACGAATGCAACTTCTCTCTCATCTTTGTTTTCCATAAGTAGTATTTACAGTTAACAGACCATGTACTTTCAGGTTGGCGTCTGTGACACGGACCCCCCACGTTTATTTTGTGAATCATAAACACCTCAAGGTATTTGCGACTCAGTTTGCTAGTTTGTCAGATAGCATTGCACTTCTAGCTTTGCAGAATCTATCACTTTTACCAGAGCAATTATCTAATTAGATACTCACTCTGGTAAAAGTGATAGATGCTGCAAAGCTATAAGTGCAATATTATCTGACAAACTAGCAAACTGTCATCAACTAAAAATGAAGACAAAACAACAGAGAAATGAGAAGACTATATATAGTCTCGGAGTCTACGAAATTCAACTCCCATGACATAAAGATACAAAAATATTAACTACTGCATTCGTAGTGTTTGTGGATAATGCTTAATTGGTATTGGTTGCTTGCATGATAAGACAATCGTATAAGCTTTCTTGTTAGTGATGATGTGCCAAAAATGAACTCTTAGTTATCTAGCAAAGGCTCTCACGCAGATGTGCAACAAACTATAATTACTTCATAAATAACGTGGCATTTGTGGAATGTGTTTGTTAGATTTTCTGTTATTACTTAACATGTGCCAACCTCTTGCCAAAAGCGTGCTGTTATTAACTATTTATGCGTAGTTTTAGAGGAAACCCTAATTTTCTTAATTTTATTTCGATTCTTATAATGGCGACAACCTAATAACCTTATTCGACGGAAGAGTTGCCCTGACGTTAATCAGATTAATATCTTTTTATGGTCCTGAACAGAACCTTGTGGTTACAAAAATTCATCTTCTGTATTTCTAAGAGAATCTGTCAAATAACTATCAACTTCTCGCATTTTCCGTAAAAACCTAAAAATAAGCTAAACAGAATGCTGCATATCCAAAAATTTGCTTTAGGACGTTATGCGGCATGCTCTATTAGACAATATCCGGGATACTCGAAGATCCCCTCCAACCCGTCATATCTCCTTTGAACTTTGTCGTCTCGCTTCCAAAATAACCTTACGTATCCTTAGTATATGGCTGGCGACTAGCACTCTGATTGTCGGAAACTACGACTGTAAATGAAAATTTGAATCAAAATAATCGTACTCCAGACATGCTTATAAGTTGCCCGCACAAACCTGTCAATATCAGACTGCAAGCGTTTTCTTGTAAATGTTTGATCATATCTTTATATTGTGAATTACCTACAATCCCAAATGTTTCCTCTTTCTATTACTAACTTTTAGGAAAACATGTTGCTAAAAGACTTGCTATAGAACATAAACTGCTGGCCACCCTAGGGAAATATTAAATATTTCAGGGATGTTAAACAGCAGTACTTTTGGACCGATTGCACTTCAGTCTGTTGTAATATCAAATGTTTTACATTCCTTGCATTTAGGTCGATGAGCGAGCCCTGGCTCAACAACTTAAGGAAAAGAAGGAGCGCGAAGATGAAGAGCATTGCAGGGAATTAGCTTATGGTAAGCCATCTGCATCTAAAGAGAGGCGGTAATTTTATCAGTGAAAAGACTAAGTACCTCTTTTCTGACCAATATCTGGTTCCAAACTAAAACCGAATTTAAATGCAAAAGCCCTGGCGTCACACACACACACACTTCTCTAGGTCCTTCATGTTTTCGGGGCATTCAGAGAGGTTAGGAACAAAGCTACCCAGAAAAGGATTTCCAACTTATATAGAGTGCAAGAGAACTTTAACATTCTTAGATACTTCACAGAGGATCATTTCTTTTATCGAGCAAATAAGGTTTTGGATAAAGTTAATAATTGTTTGCTTTGATTACTTCCTTTTTGGGTCAAACTCGCTTCTTGTGTTGGCAAGAGGCATAACGTTAACCTATTTGGACGTGATTATAACTCAAGAGTTTTGATGCTTTTCTAAGTGGATTGTTCACTATTTCCGCGATAAAAACAATTTCTTAAAGGATTTATCCTTTTGAAAGTGCGCAGTAATTGCCTTGTCCAATTATGCACTTTATGCAAGGGAGATGCTGCCAAGATATTTTAAAATTTCAGTGGATATTACTACAATCCCCTCAGAAAAGCATCAAGTCATCTCAGCATGCGATTGGAACCATGTTTGCGTGTGTTATTGCTGATGACTGGATTTATGCTATAAGAACGTTTTCAGTGGTGCGTAACCAAATGCGTACCTTATAAAAGTCAATGCCTGAAGGACCGTTCGAAGATTTACAAAAAGCATTTCATCGTTAGCGTCCTCCTAGGATTCGTCAATATTTTTTCAAACCTTTGCTAACCTGACTGTGTGAACAATTTTCCAAAATGTCTTAGCGACTTAGGAGACTGAATTTGATCCGCTAGTTTTATTCGTAAACGACAGTTAGTAGGCTACTTCTATTAAAAGTCCGAACGCCAATCTAAACTGCTTTAAGTCGCTTAACGTGCAACAGCTTGAGGGATTACCGTTGACGCCCTACACTGACCCAAGAAACTGGACTTAGATGACTTTTAATGAGTTTCTCAAAATTTTATCTTTCTTTTCGCCGGTTACAGAGGCACGCACTGGACAGCTTTAATGCGTACAAGTTGGTGTATAAGATTGTCTATGTGGCATTTATGTTTTAAATACGTTTAATTGCGTTCGCTTTCATAGACCGTCGAAATTGACCTGACGCTATGCGGAATACTGATTGGTTTTCGTAACTATAAAGCCACAGCGCATGCCTTAATCCCGTTCCTAAGAAATTGCAACCTTATTTCACTTTAGGGCTGCGAACATATATCATTAAGGGTGATTTCGTGCTTCTGCCGCTGAATTTTATGTCTGCAATCGACAGCGCAGACCAGCTTATAAAAAACATGAGGGAAGAAAAAGAAGGAGAAAAAGGAGAAGATGAAGAGGGGGAAGGAAATCGTTTTATGATTAGGGGATGGGCGGGCACCCAAATGATGAATAGCTATTTATAGTAATTAGTGACAAAACAATGCCACTGGATCCTTGTGTGAGATCACGATGTCCAACATGTTGGAGGGGTGCAAAACACTATTCCGACGCTTAAAGTAAGCAACCGCCCTGCCATATCGCTTTCTCTACTGACCAAAACCGATTTAAACTCATAAAGGGTGACAAAGAAGCTGGTTCGGCAGGCGTAGTACACGTTTTGCTGGTGCATTCCTTCCTTTAATGCTGATGGCCGACGGCGTCACCTTTTTCATCAGTATATGTCCGTCTACCCTGTAGCGCACGATGCTGAACGGTTTGACCGGATCGCGGTCCTCTGTGAACAACGCCAACGTAAGGACATGCGGAAGTTGGATCAGGCGCTGAATGAATTTCGTTTCCTGCATCAACAACCGCAGAGTCGGCGAGAATTTGACCTTTACGACCCCGACGCTCTGAAGAAGGATAGACCGGCCAGGGTAACCGATGACGATCCTCGATGCGGCATGTCCTCGATGCAGAAGTTTATGGGTGAGGATCTGACCAGACAGTCCCGCAACAAGTACCAGCGAGAACAGATGCAGGACTGGTTTGAACGGCAGATTGAAGAACGTGAGGCCGCGGAGGCTGCATACAAGGAGGCTAACAGGTCAGTGCAGCTTGCTTGCAGTTTAAGATGAGGGTCTTTCGTTGTGAAACGAAATTTTCCGAATTATCTGTGCGAGGGATAACCTGCGCCTGTGATTCAGTAAATATTTTGAGATATAAAGCCTGTTCGGGGATATCGATTCATGTGGAATTGGTGCTCCCCCCCAAACTGGCCCTCCAAAGAAGCATACTCATTCCGTTTGGGTTTGGAGCCTTATCACGAGAACCTTCGGGCAGGTACATAGTTTATAAACAAATATGGCTCATTCCTCCGAGTGTGAAATTGAAAGAAAACGTACTTTTTACCAAATGATCGAAAAAACGAATATTTTGTGCATGTTTCCCATGAAATATAATTAAATTTTTAGGGCCATCGAACATAAATGAGAAAAATGTACGCTTATTAAGTAGCCATTTTTTACAGACTATGGTTCTTGCATGCAGCCGAAAAGAAGTTCGTTCGAAGGTCGGCATCCAGAGGTAACTGAATTATTATCAGTTACAACCCTACTTAATTAGTCTTTTCGAAACGAAAACGCATTTCGGAATTTCGATTGACATTTTATGAGTTAGCCCACCTACTGTATGTGTGTTAATAAATATGTCACTTTCCTTGGGGATGAACGGCTAGTATGTTATGTTTTGAAACTGGTTACTGAGCGCGTCGCCAGATGCAAGAGCACTGTACAGAAAAAGCCAACTTTTGCCCGTGTCTAATAAAAGATTCTAAATTTTGCATTTAGTAACTTCTAATGGGCGTTTTTAGTTGAATAATAAGTCCCCTGATTTAATGATTTTGAGAAATACGCCTTCCTTCGAAATTGAGTTGATGTCGTTCCTTTTGCCTGCATACTGTCAAATACTGACCGGTCAAATAATTTAATTACTGGTTTTTGACGTAAATAGTGGCAGTTGTGACGGCTTTTACAGGCTGATGGCTGCACTTGCTGTTGACGATTAATGTTTCATTAACATTTTGAGATCGCTGTTGCTCCTTTCTGGTTTTAAGAAGGGGAAGGGCAAACACAGATAGCACGGAGGCATTATCTCGCAAGTAACCGCGGCACGAGACTTTTGCTTTCCATCGGACGAGAGCTTGATAGAGTAAAAAGTGCAATTGTTTTAACAGGGCAGTACTTTCTTAAAGTGGATCTTGTCGAAAATGTATTACGCAGATGATATTTTTTGCGAAGAGAAAAGCTTTCGGCTAAAATTAACATGCCAATGGTTTGGAAAAAAGATATTTACTTTCTGACGAAAGTGGAAGGCTTAGTTCTGAAAAGATGCAGTGGTCACACACCGATAATCGCGTTGGTAACATTGGTTATCAGCCGAACCCCTTTAAAGTCGCTCTATTTAATGACACGACATCGGCGAAAATGCGCCTGGTCCTTCGCTAATATCTGGTCTGCGAGAATCAGAATCCCTCCCAGCATGTATTTGCACGCCACTTGTGCCCTTTTTTCACCTAAACTGGAAATCGGACAAATTTCTAGTAATTTTCTGCTAATTACGCTGCACTGTGAACAATGTCTTTATAACCTTATTAACGCTGAGTTTCGACCATGATAAAGGTCTCAGCACTACCTTTCCTACGTCCTAAATCTGTTAAACCAACAGTGAGTGACCTATCTCATGAAATGTTGGCTGAAATTCTGAAATGCGTTTTCGATTAGGAAGGATTACTTGGTCACGGTTGTAATACTGACTACTTGCGGCATACTCTTATGACATTTCGGACTCGGCAGGATGTCGGCTTTTAAATGCACTTATTTTTAATCTTCTGTAGAAAGCGTACTCGGTAAAATATGGCTACTTATGTAGCATGCATTTTTCCCATTGATTTTCGATGGTCTTGTAAATTCAAGGATATTTTATAGAAATCACAAACAAAAATATGCTTTCTTTTAGTCAATCAATAGAGACTCACGTCTTCTTTATATTTTATACTAAAGGAAGGAGTATAATTAGGTTTTAAAAAAGTTTCTAATTATGAGACTTTTTAAGACCGCGATATGTCCATTCACATAGCATCGTGCCTGGCCGTTTAGCACCGCTTCCCATGAAATGAACAACATGGTCCGCATTCATTGCAAAATTTTATGGACTCTGTATAAGATCTCTTTAATGGCATAGAAATATATGTGATTTTCTTTACGCAGAACGCATGCACCTTGTAGAGTGAAATCACTAAGCGCTATGCAACGAATGATCAGGCTCCAAATTATTCGGCAATTGGAAAACTTTTTTAAAACCTAATCTTACTCCTTCCTTAAGTATAAAGTACAAAGCAGACGTAATTATCTGTTGATTGACTAAAAGAAAGCATATTTTTGTTTATGGTTTCTATAAAATATCTTTGAATTTACAAGACCATCGAAAATCAATAGGAAAAATGCATGCTACTTAAGTAGTCATTTGTTACCGAGTACGCTTTATACAGGAGATTGAAAAGAAAGAATAAATGCACAGTCAATGACTATCACGAGCGCGAACGATATCCCAAGTGTGTGCTAATGAAGAAGAATCATGTACTTTGGATTTTTACTAGAATTCTACCTTTATCCGTCTCTACCTATTCTGCTTTTACTACTTTTAAGTTACATCACCTGGACTATTTTAAAATGATGTCACACATAGTGCTCCCGTCTCTCTTTGCCTCACGGTGCCCTGTTAAAGTGATGAAACGTGAATTCTCTTAGTTATCTGAGTACAACTCTAATTGTACCTCGATCGTTTTAACGCTTATTAAGATTGCTGGCAAATCCCCCTTCTACCAGCATGAAATTGCGTACTCCGGCGACAATTTATCTCCCCTTTGCCCGCTACCTGTAGATATTAAGTAGACATTTCTGAGTAGATGGCGTAGCGATGGGCTCACCGCTCGGCCCGTTCCTCGCAAATGTCCTCATGGGCAAAGTCGTGATGACAATTTTACAAGGCACTATTAATGACTTCAACTTCTACGGTCGGCTCGTGGACGATATTTTCTGCCTGACGGATGTTACCACCGACACAGACGCCCTGGTTCAAAAATTCAACAATGCACACCCCTCGCTGACGTCCTCTGCAGAGTTTGAGGCAGACAATGAAATCGCGTTCCTCTATGTTCTTCTGCACAGACAAGGGGATGTATCTATTCAACGGAGGGTATTCCGGAAGAAAGCCTGGGCGGGACAATACATTAATTTTCACAGCTTTGTTACCCTAAATATTAAACGCAATTTGGTCCAGGGTTTGGCGTCTAGAGTGCGACGTATCTGCCCTCCTGAGACTGTTGAGGCAGAACTCCAGCAGCTGCGGGATATACTCCACGAAAGCGGATACCCAGAAAGATTTATCCTTCAAAATATAGGGGAGCGCACTGCAAAGCCCACCATGGCAATTGCAGAAAAGAAAGACTTATTTATAGGACTGCCTTTTCAAGGGGACGCAGCAAGGGACCTAGTAAGAAGACGGCCTAAAACAGCGATCACTAGCACTTTCCCGCGGCGAACTTACGTGCATGTTTCACGAACTCTCCCCTCCTTCGCTTGGAAGGTAAATACCGACTCCCGTTGCTGGCCACATCGATGCGTATTTACTCATTTACTTGTTCCTGTGTAGCGGGATACATTGGCCGTACAACGAGGCACCTGGAAAGGAGATTACGTGAACACATACCGGCCTGGCTATGCAGAGATGAAAAGAAATCGATGTCGAGTTCTATCCTCGCACATCTTGCCGAAATGAATCACCGTGTCGATGCCAAAGAGGCCTTTTAGGTTGTCTACCGGACACCAGCAAGCTTCTCCAGAGGCCTACGCCAACGGGTACTAGCTACAGCCGAGGCAGTAACTGTACGGCTAGCAAATCCAGTGATATTTTGTCAGGAGACTCTGGCACAGGCGCTCTCTCTTCCGTGGCCAACATCGACCCCAACGTCGCCCCAACCTCCTGATGGCAGTGGTGTGTACACAACGTGCCCGACGTACAAACATTACTCACAGCCTATGTCTCCTCTTGACTCAAGGACCACGACACGCCGACCACGCCGTAGCACGCCTCGTCATGCGAGTGGCGTGGGAACGATGGGTATAAATAGCCCCTGAATCACTTATAAGCCCTGTAACTTCGCATACTTTAAACTTCTATGTAACCGTTTTGGCCTAATGAAGAGTTACCGAAAACACGTGTTTGCCAAATTGACTTTTCAATTTCCGAATAAATTAATTGGCCGAGAGTACGGCAGTGCATTTTTCATGACTCGAAAATCCTGAATATATTCTCATGTGTAGGCTCTATGATCTGAAACGGCGAGAACTGGATCAGCGTGTCTGTGAGCTTGCAAAGGCTGAAGAGCAGTGCAAGCGTGCAGTCAATACAGCCCTGCGCCACTACAATGAAGTCCTGGCGGCCGAGCAGGCCGAAAGAGCTCGAATAAAGAAGCAACACGACGAGGACGACAATGCGACTGAGATAGCCAACTGTATATACAGCGACCTCTTGACTGAGAATCCAGCCCAGGCCACCTCGGCATTTGGCCCGCACCGAATCTGTCCTGACAGATACAAGGGACTGACACAGGAGCAGTTGGACCATATTAGGAAAACGCAACAGCTCCAGGTTGAAGAAAAAAAGGTATGTGCGTATCTATTTAAACAAACCCTCAAAAGTTATGTTTTACTTCGACACTCTTTACCCTCCGTATTCGCATTCATAAATGATAGAAGTAAGCGACTCTTCGTTACAACTATGCCCTTTGCTATAATTCCTGCTCCCATTGGCAGAGACTTATAGCGGTTTAGGAGGTTTGCTGGATTACAAGCTAGACTCGCACTGACGGCATAGATAGCCAAAGCCGCTTTTTCTGAGGTCTTACTTGCTGCAGCATTAGAAGACCCATGCGAAGAGGGCCCACATTAATTCCCTCGTGAATGATGAGCTGCTTATCGTGAAACTCACTTACCACCAAGGGACTGGAGTCTTTTTGATAAACAGACTTGTTGCACCAGTTTCATTTGGATTTGGTTCACCCGCATTTAAGTTATTTTTGGTTAACTAATGTCTGGGAGAAAAAAGGGGATAGTGGGGGAGACAGCAGACATTTATATCAAAATTGTCGAAAATTTATGTCACCAAATAACTAGACGCTATAGTCCAACACGACTCAGCAGAGCCGACCTACCATAGTTTCTCGTAACCCACGGTCGTTTCAAAGATATTATTATATTATTATTATCTTATCTTGTAAAAAACGACAGCATTTGGCTAGTTACATTTGCAAGATAAGGAACAATTTATTCGGATCCCTATGAAAACCGGAAAAACAAAATCATCGATAATCTTCATGATCCAGATTTCTATGTGTCGATTCATTTGTCTGTTTCCGAACAGGCGTCCTAAATCTTCAAGTAATATTTCCTACACCTGACACGCTTTCGGTTCTTTTCCATTTTTAACTCATTTTGTTCTTTTGAAGCCGCAAAGTCCGTATTAGCCGCCCATGCAGAGGACGAGTTTGGAACAGTTTTGCCATAAATTAGGGTTACTCATTTATAAATAGTAGATTCTATAATGTCGTCAATTTTGGTTCCGATGATTGTTGCTATCTAGCGCCTGAAGGCAGAGGAGGAAGAACGTAATCGGGAGTGGGACTGCCAGCGTGTAAACGCCAACAAGGTGGGCATTCTTATTGAGCGTCAGATGGAGAGGGCAGCCCGAAATGCACGCGAGAAAATCGCCCAGGAGAATTTGCGCCTTGCCCAGGACCAGATGGCTTTCCAACAATACCTGAAGGACGAGGTTAGTGGCGTTCTTAGCAATATGCGTTTTTTGTGTTTTGTGCAAAATAACCCGAAGTTAGATTATGGACGGATAACGCCCGCAAATAAGCCGAATTTTCCGTTGTTTTTCGATGCATTTATATCGTTTAGTGACGTTTAACGCAACATAACTCAAAATGGTGTAGTCTTTCCCATAGTAAGTTTTTGAATACGCCGTCTTGTTGATCCCTTTCAGCGGTTTTTAGTCATGTGTTTGAAGTGGAAAACCAAGGGGAACGATGTACACTTAAGTAGGAATTCCGGTAACAATCGGGAGATGGCACCCAAAAAATCCGTTACCTAGAAATAATACCTTTAACAGTGGACTCAAACGCCTTCAGGCTATAACAGCGCTTGCAGGCCTACTTTCACTCACTACTTGGACTTTCCGCGACGGCCTAACACGGGCTGGCCGAACGAACATCACAGGAGGTTACATGGACGATAGTCGCTGTTACCCAACTTCCCCCATCGTTACACACGTACACCTGAATATACGGCATACATTCGCATTATGGCAGTTTATTGCAAAACAAAATCACTTTTACATAGGATAAGTCTGCACAACATGGGACAGGAACAATTTCCAGGCATCTGCCAAAGACATGGCATCGAGGCCATAATAAAGACGATACTGTACTTCGTCTATGTGAGCCCACACAGCTCGACCACATACAGGGCCTCTCTCGTGGAGTTTCATTTTTAGTCTACTCCAGTATGCCTCAATGGCATTGGTGTGCCGTCCGGTGGTAGGGTCCTTGAGGTTCTTTGAGTGGTTAACAGAGAAATGCAGATAACCTTCTGAGGGAAGACGATTATACGCCTTCCACTCGTACGGTACCGCTATACTGCTTTGGCGACCCACTTTGTTATAACGGAACCCAGAGCGGGCAAACTTCGATCATTCACCTGTTTAAATAAACCTTTCCGTCGGCTAGTATCGTACATCCCGACCAGCCGCCGCCCATAAAACCCCTATTACCGCCTGTCCCGTAAGATAGGCTGCTTTGGTTAGGCGAATATTTTGGTGCCATCTCCCGACTGTTACCGGAATTCGTTCTGCGGAAGTGGAAAACCGCAGTAAGAACACTGTTTACACACCCCATTATCAAAATAAAAGGCGCATTTGTCTTCTTATAAAAGCCTAAATCCAAAAATAATTAATAAATTTTGATCTGTAATAAGTCATTGCATAGAATAAATTTAAAACATCTGCCCACTGTTTTGCCCCGGTAGAAACATAATTGTTTACAGTTGTTTATAACACGAAGTACTTTTTTGACACTGTGGATTCAAGTCTACCAACAAATATTCAACGAGCCTTGCAAGCATTCCGTGAACTAACCATATTTGTAAATACATGAAATTGGATTGTCAGGGACTGTTCTCCCCAACAGGTGCATAGCACAGTCAGGAGCCATTTATGCATCAAAATTTCGCGGACAGTTTGGATTGCCAATGAGGTAGCTAAAGCCTTACAAATGTGCATGTAGTGTTTTTTGACTGAAGTTAAGTAGGGCTAGCGTTCGTCGGACTGGATAACCGAATTTGATTCTATTACCGCTCGGTGACGAGGGAAAACAAGCCAGAGGCATCAGTCCGCACCCAGTAGTTTACGCGGCAAGAGTTTTTGGGAGATTTATAAAATAGCAGCGGAGCGCGTAGTAGCAAAATTGCACGGAAATTGAATCTAGGTGAAAGCTGCGAAATAAGTTACTAGCTGTTTAAAAAATTGATAAGCTTTCTGAAACTGATCGCGACTACTATATTCACCAGGAATTCGATTTTAGCGGCCGTTTCAAAGGCTCGTGCGAACGATAGTTCCTGGAGTTCCTCTGACATCGTTTTCATCTCGTTCCTTACACCTAAAAGCAGCTGGTCTAAAGGTCCTTACTGCTGCCAGAATTTGAAAAATGGACGCAGCCCATGTTATGACCGCAGCGTTATGTCCTGTTAATCCTTAGAGAAAAAACTTCAGGCCTTCGCATTAGAAATCAACCTATGTGCCTCTAACATTGGCAGCTCTCATAAGTGGCAAAATTCACAACACAGACACTCTGCGTCAAGTTACCGGACTTAACAGCTCCAACTCCGATGAATCCTTAAACTCTTTGATTTCTTCAGCGCCACTCCTTCTAATCACTCCACTACCTTGCCTTCACAGCTCTGTCTGTCCTGTGGACTGCCAAGTAGCAAAGGAACGCAAAGGTTCTGCGTAGCAGTGTACTCATCCTCTTTTCAGCGCCTTCCAATGTCCCCTTTTACTTTCAGCTATACTGTATCCCTACGCTTTCTGCACTAACAAGTACCTGTTATTCGTCTTTTTCATTTTAGCTGTACACCAACCAGCCGACCGCAGCTTACTTTGCCCAATTTAACACCACTTCACGATAAGTCTCCAAAGCGTTTCCCTACCAGCGACGGGCAGTGTGCTCGGAACAGGTGATTGTCTCTGACTTGTCAGCGTTTTCTGCCAGACTGTAACATCACCTCTCCAATCTGGCGGTAGCCCCAACAGAGCCACACAGGAGAGCCCTCTGACTGCTGTTTTTTCGCCGATGCGGATTGAACTCGACCACCACCACAGCAACTGCTGTTTGTTCATCCCTATAATCGCCTCTCTACCTCTCTCTCTCTCTGTCTCTTGTCTCCTACAGCCTACCAAACTACAGTCTTTAATATCCTTAATAGCGTTAAAATTCCTATAAAGAGGTATTGCAGACAGTAAAGTATGCTTTATTGAAGTGAATGATTGTAAACTAAACCTTCGGAGTGACTTGTGTTTAGCACAGTGTTTGTTGCCGTGGCGGATGCACACCAAGCTGGTTAGCTTCGCAAAGTAAACTGGCCGCGCCCTCCGATATTGAGGACCGCTGCGTTTAAAAAAACTAAAATAGGGATTTCGTTCTCAACAAGTACCGGAAAGTGTTGCTGGCAAATAAACGTACATGGCCTATGAAAAATTAAAAACGTGGCTTCAAGATCCTCCAAGTAAATACTTTGAGTTTTATGCATAAATCTGGTCGGTGATTAGAGTAGTTCGTATTCTTATTTGATGACGGATTTTTTGCAGGGAAGTTGCATCTTTGGCAGCTCTTCTTCCTACTTAAAATGCCAAAGTAAGAATGTAAGATAAAGTGCTCGTGATGCATTTTTTCCTCCTCTAAGCGACTTTCGCAACGGGAAAAACATATTATATGCAAAAAGATCCTGCCATCTTTTGCCTTTAGCTAGGCACAGGTAGGAAGTCAAGGTTTCACAAATCGAAGACTCCACATTCAGAAGAACGCTTGCGGAGTTTTACCATTTGGCAGTTGTCGTTGAAACCGAAGCTGCGTTATTTACTGTGTACTGAGGTCTTGGGAAAATTGGTTGACACCATCCCACTGTCTTTAAATGTTTCCTCCGCTATATATCATCCATGAGATATATCGAAATGTTCCTTTTCACTAGCACGCAGAAAGGATTACGAGCCGAGACTGACATGCAAATTAATCGAATAAAACTCCTGGACATCTACCTAAGCGAAGTCTTAGGGGCCACTTTCACTGGAACTGGCAAACTTTGCGAAAGTTCTAAATAAGACCGTGAAATGGACGACTTCCTTAACGCTGTAAAGTGCTTCGTGTTTACGCCGGTTAGTTAATGTGCTGTCTGGTAAAGTAGTCGAAATTCTAAAATGTGTCTTTAATTTGGAAAAGATCGTTTAAGTAGTGCTAATTATCGTACGACATAACCGTTAGATATTTCAGGCAGGTAGGGATGCCGGCTTCTGAGCAAGTTTCCTCTGACCGCCTGGGAAAATACAACCTGTAAAAAATGGTTGTCAGAGTAGCACGAATTTCTCTGCACTCATTTGTGAGGCTCTTTTGAATTTAATTATATTTTATAGAAAACAAGCGAACAATAGTGTTTTTTACACTCGTCTGGTAGCACGCTGCGTCTTTTCCAAATTTCATTCCTTCATACGCAGTTATATCTAGCTCTAGAAAAGTTTCTAATTGTGAGATTTTTTAAGATCCTGAAATGTCCATCCATCGAATTAGCACGTATATGAATGTTGCTTGTAAAGTGGACAACATGGTTCGCGTCAACTGCAAACTTTTCAGCGACCCTAAATGATGTTTCCTTAATGGCATGTTAAAATTTATCGGTTTCCTTGCACCAAAAATGCGCAACCTGTAGTTTTAAGACCCAAATTGCAAGTGTAAGAGCGGTTCGGATAAAAAACTATCCGGGAATCCAAACAGTTTTTAATCTGACGATACTCGCCCTTCAAGTAAGAAATTTGAAGACGTAATGGGCTAAGTAATAAGTATGAGAGAGTGCGTTTCCGTGCGCTTCTTTTATAAAACGTATTTGAATTTGTACGGACATCCAAAATTAGTGGGAAAATCTGTACTATTTAAGAATCCACCTTTTATGGAATGTCTTTTATGCAGGCAACTAATAAAGAAGCTCGTTTGAGAGAAGACATCTGGACGTGACTGAAATATTACAGGATTATGCTACATTATATGTGATGTATCAACGCTGCTTAAGCAAACTTTTCGAATCAAAAGCTCCTTTGAGGATAAAGGTTAACATTTTATCAGATGGTATATTTACTAGCTGGTGTTAACGCATGGTTTTAGTTACCGCAGGAAACGCATGCTCCCAGATGATGTGCAGGAACCCCTTTACGATGAAAAAAATGCCTGTGTTCTTACTATTAGCATTAGCCATGAGTCGAGCTTTAAACCCCAAAGCACTTGTAAAATCGCGACACGTATTAACCCTTTTGGGAATCAAGTCCAGCAAACGCATGCTTTTGATCATTCATCATCAGTCCTGTGCACTAATATAAGAGAGTGTAGAGTAACAATATTTAAACAGCCAATAAACGTCAGTATGGGGAAGAGGGCGTTCAGAGGTCAGGGGTTATTCTAATTCGTTCAGGGGCTTAAGGAGGGAGGGGGAGCGTCTGGCGATTAGCTATGTTCCTGTTTTGTCCATGTAAGGCGACATGGCAGGAGGTTCAAACAGAGGAGCCTTAGCGCTTGTACATAAGCTTTATCCGAATACACGGTTGGGTTGACTGGTCGTATGTCCACCGCCTCTGGCATCGCAAGCATCCGCTGACACAGGAACTTGGCGTGTCACGCCGGCATGTTACGGATTACTCGAAGCGTTTGGTTGACGTCTACCTGGTGGCTAATATCAACCAAGTGGACCACGACTGCGATAAAAATGGACTTTTCCACACTTTGATTTAGCCAGGCGGTATGATGTTCTCGCATCCGCCTGGATAGGAGCCCAGTTGTTTGACCACATAAACCTGCCCCGCAGAAGCAAGTGAAGACGTATATGCACATTGAAAAGGCATATGAAAGGGCATTTTATCCTTAACGTCATAGCGAACAAGCGGAGAGTTTGTGAAAACTGGCCTTAGATTGACGACGAGGTAAGTGCGCGCGATAGCAACGTTTCAGCGATGATATAGAAGTTTGCCCGCCTCGAAATGGCAGCACAAGAAATAACTCCTTCTCAGCCGTCCACACGTCATCTTTGGAGGGTGTTCTTCTATATATTTGCTGATAATCTTTTCAGGAAAGTAGTTTTCTCCCAGGGCGTTTTGCAAAATGGCGAGTTCATTTTTAATCGTATCTGTGGTGCATATTCTCCAATATTCTTTTTTGACTTTACGGGACAAAACTGTAGAAATGTACTTAATGCCCTGTCCGTGTTTTTTTTACTAAATACACTTCTACGAAATGCTCCATTCGGCATTCGAGTAAATAGGACTTCCAGAAGGGGAAATACTCTCCGTACTCTTTTCCCAAAGTGAAGGTCAACACTGGGTGAGTCTGATTAACTTTACACAGGAGGGCGTTCAAATCGAGCTTTTCATCTACTACGGTAAAAATGTCATCATCATGTAGACCATTGGGGTAATGCTCCTTTGCAATTGAACAGTTCTGGTTTTTCTGGTTTTCCCATAAATCAGTTATTAGCCGTCCAATGGATGATCTCATCTCCACGCCGTTGATCTGGTGGTAGAATTGACAACTGAATCTGAATTGGGCATTTAACTTGCAGTGAAAGAGCAATTCCTTTAGGTCTCCGACTGGCATCCTGATTAGGAAATCCAGCCTTACAATCTCGTTACATAGAACTCCAATCGTCTTCGTGAGAGAAATGCGACGCGACATCTGACGGCAGCATCGTTCTCCCATTGAGATTTGTATGTCTACTGAAATTAGTGTACCAAAATATGCCCTGTAAACTACGTGACTCTATTTTGCGATTGTGTGATAGTGTGAATCACCCATATATGATATCGATCTCAGTGGACGGTCCAGTTTGATGACGAATATTCTCTTGTTTTGACATAATTCTATGAGTTTCTCCAGATAGTCATCCGCGATATGCCTGATTCTCAGTGGCTTTATTCTAAGGTATTGGTAGCAACTATTGACGAACATTGGTTTGAAATGTCCCGCTTCATCTGGCGTTGTAAGCACTAGGTCATGCGTCTGATTTAACAGGTTTTCAGGTTGAACTTCTGCCACTAATCTGTTTAATTTTTGATCAGGGAAACAAAACTTGTGGCCTAGGGTTAGTACCTTAGTCAAGCATTTGTCGATGTCAAGTCAGTGAACTTGTGCGAACCGCTCCGGAGCATTTAGAAAAGTTACCTGTGCGTACACTGGGTTGACGCTGCCTAAAACTCTTTATGCATTTCAATTCCGTCCTTCACTTGGTCGCAGTCTTGACACTACCGCTAAATTATCTTCGCTCTTCTTCGGTTAGTTCGCCTTATATCGCTATGCATCGATACAGATTGCATTATGGTTCGGTTATCTCCATTGCGACACATTCGGGTCGGTTCTCAGTATATCGCCCTAAAATTCTTCTTGAGACAATCGTCTGATGTCTACGAATGTCGAAAATAGTGTGGTCGACAGACAAACATTCCCAAATCAGAACTCAGGGAAGACGGATCGAGTTTGAACAACCTCTAATGCTGAGAAAGTGCGTAAACAAAGCTCTGCAAGCAGTCGCCACGAGCGCGCTTTCCAGGCACGTTATGTTCCTTGTATCCGCCGTCGAGGTGCACAGACTCTAGCGCATGTGTCTATCGCTCTGCCTCAGGGTCGCCAGCCAATGGGAGAAGGGACAGCGTCGATTGGCCTTGAGCGCTTGCGAGAGTAGTGACAAGTCCCGCGCGTCCCACCAGCAACTCGGTAGGGGGGTGTGAGGCGGACAGGAGGGCAGCGTGACAAAGAGCGGGAGCAAGGTGACGCAAACTGCCACACGAAGCGACCTCCATCCTGTGTCTATAAAGGTGTCTTCCGGACGTTGTAATCAAACGGCAGACCATGGACAAAACTTAAATGACATTTTGCAGATGGAAACAACGGGAGAGCCCCGTCAACCTAAGGCGAATAGATAAATGGAGAAAAACTTCATCGGTGAGATTAATTATTTCCTCCTGCGGAACAGAACGAGAGATGAGCCGGTTTACAATTTCCCATGGTTTAGCAGTGCAAAAATTTGAATTTGCCCTTGTGAGCAAATCACGCTATTCATAAGAATTATGGTGGGTCATTAAAAGTCCCCACGCTGTGGATGTCCTGACAATCATTTTGAATGCAAACACAATGTCTCGAACTTGTACGGTTGCCAGAATTTGAGGCGGAAGAATCTTGTTTAACAAGGACTTAGCATTTAGAACAAAAAGTTTAGCAGGTAGGATTGTTTGATTTTGAGAACTAAGTCGTCCAGTGACCGACTGTTCACGAAAAATAGGGTTATGATGTTCCTGTCCGGTTCTATAACAAATTTTTCTGACAAAAATTCCTGATGTGGATAAAGAGGTGTAGATTTTAGGGGAGGAAATGATGGATTGGGAAATTGAGCATTACTGCAAATTAATTGGATTTACAAAAGAACCTCATGGCTAGATGGTGCAATGCACTCCACTGAAAGTGATAATGAGGACTGGGCGATTTTACAGGCTTAGAAGGAACATTTTTGTTAGGATTCGACAGAAAGTTCGACTGTGGAAGGAGTGTGTTTAAGGGCGAAGGTGTATTGCTTCGATCGGAGCGAGAACACCATTTCTTGACCGCAACACTGTCATACTTGGTTTAGTAGCTTTCTCATAAGTTCAGAGGATAGCTCGAAACCAGTTATGTCTGAAATTATGGTGGGCGACTGTGAAAAAGAGTTTCCCTAGAGAAACTGGACTTCTTCCGTGGTCGATTGGCAGAAACTGCGCGCAGACCTACCTTTGAATAAAATACCGACTTTGGTCCACTTGGGGTTACTGTTTGAGTGGATAAGGGCATGTGCTTAATTGTCCATTTTGGGATGGAACTTCCCAAGATCAACAGCACTCAAATTCTCTGCAGAGTGAACCAGAATATGAGGTGGTTAAACTACAAATGACGTCAAATTCGACTCGCTAAATTAAAAAATAGGGTTTACCAAGTCGGAATGGGTGGTCGAAGTTTATGGGTTCTTGAACATTCTCTGCATCGGCGGTAGGTAGAGAGAAGCTGACCAGTGGGACTTAAGGCAAAATTCTCTCGTTATTACCTTCCTCGACAAGACGAGATTCACTTCGGCCAAAAAGAAGAAAGCAATAACTACTGAGACTGAATGGACGCATTTGTTTCACGTGTGCGGCTCTGTATCCCGAACTTGCAAGTCAACAGAAATAAGTATGAGTCTTCAAATGCAGTAAAGGGAATGGAGATACAGTGCTATATAAGACTGTGCTAATGTTTTATTGACTTCTTGATTTCTTAGCTACATTTTCCGGTGAACTTTTAAATTCACTCAATATCACTCTCTTAAACACTAGTCAAGTTCCTTTTTTAAAAGATGATCTATGGCTTCAAAAACAAGACATTCTGCCACAAGTAACATTGGCATATTCTTGAACAGCTAAAGAGTTCAGGGACTCGATATCGATCAGGGAAATTTCCGAAGTTACCATATATTGAGAGGGGTGCAAAAGCACGCAGACACCCACTGTATCTCCAACCATCATTCTGCAATTCAGAGATGGAGGAAAGGTTTCTGGTTTTCGCGTCTACAACCGAGCGTTTTCTAGAATAAATTCCAGAGTAAATGTACTATAGTAGGTGAAAAAAACCGTTTGACATGGTAGAGGGGTGCGTACCAATCGCGTTACGGGACTTACTCGTCCCACTGCGCCGTTTGGCTCTCTCTCTCTCTCGAGCCCCGCCATCAGCCGCACGGCCACACGTGATAAAGGCAGAATAGGACTGCCGACAAAGGCGAAGGAGACTGGAATGGCCATTTCTGGTCTGTTAGGCGTAAGCATTCAGTCATATCCAATCCGGGGGAATGAAACCCCTGGGTCACGAACATGCAACCTGTTGGTTAGAAGCTCGACGCCCTAACCACTGAACCACGGGCTCGTTGCCCCGTCGGTTGCTATCCGGTATATTAACCATGGTAGAGGGGAGCGCATCGTTCGCTTCGCAGTTTTGAAAACCCTTTACAGCATGGTTAGGTTTGTTTATTTAGGGAGTCTGACAGGCTGTCGAGTTGGGAAAATTACTGGCCGCATTGTTTACATACACCTTAAACGATTGTGCCTTGGCAGGTTTCTTGATCGTTATGCCATTCTTAATTTGAGAATTGGGACTAGGAGCAGGCAATGATTTGCCAGGAATATTACTTGGTTCACACTATTACCCAGCCAGGCCAGGTCCGATGTGCCTGGCATGAAAGCCGGATGGACGTGACCTGGGTTCTTGAATTAAGTCACTATTCTGCGCTTAGGAGGTCGATTTTGACTCTATGATTTGCCAATCCTTGCTGCTAAGGTGAAGTTGTCCAGTAAAAGTTGATCCAGATTTTTAGCTATTACCGCCTCTTTATGATGTTGCAAAAAGGTAGGTTTCACTTGAATGAGGAACATTGCGACCAAAGGAAGAGTCTGGTGGAATAAAAGCTCTCAAGAATACAGAGACCTATTGGCTGACATCAGATGGACGGCCAAACTCAGAAAAAAACTGTTGGGTGGGTTTAAATTGTAGAAGGCTTTTGTTCACTGATAAGGAGGAAAAATCCGCGTTCCACTGGAATTTTATTCCTATCAATATGAGGCTAACTCCCTCCATAATATTTAGCTCAACGCACGTGATGAGTGAAAGTCAAGTCTATTTCTATCGGCGAAAAGAGTTTGACCAAAATTGGTGGATTTTAACTCCTAGATGAAGACCATTTAACCTCTACAATCTCAAAAGTTAGAGCCATAGAAATAAAGGAAATGGAGGAAAATATCAGGAGGCTATCGATCTTCACAATCTAGAACGCCTGGAATAAAACAGAATTAAGGTGCTTGGGCAAATACTCTCAAATTTTAAGGGTTCTCGTTGCATTTTAACTCACTTCCGACACCGTGAAAGCAAAGGCAGAACACTACTACGGACATCCGAAATGACTGGAGAAACGTTGCGCTACTCCCTCTGAAAATTCCGTGGGATTAGGAGAAGACCACTGCCCGTGTGTCTCTATAGGCGCTTTGCTAAACATTGAAAAGGTTCTCCGCTGACGGATATGCTGCTTCGGAGAAGAATACAAACTTTGTTAATTAGTTCTACTGACCTTACGTATATCAAGACTGTGGTTGATGCCCTTTGTATCGAGTCTGGGGTCAGTTTGGTTTTTCTTCACACCTGTAAGGCTTTCGAGTCTCGTAGCCATAGCTTATATGCACGAACTTTTATGTTATTTCTGAATAAATATGTTTATAATAGGACCAAAAGTTTCATTCCTAACATGGCTTTTTGACTGTATGCTGCAAATGCTGCCCAATCGGAATAGCCGGTCGCGAGTTTGGGAATTATTGCTCCTATGAAGTGCTATAAACGTAGCCATGATTACTAACTTCCACGGAGAGACGCTGATGCCTTTTCCTCACTGGGCTACGTTTTAATAAATAAATAAATTGTTTTATTGAGTGCACTAGAGGGTACTTTCCTAGCGATTAAAAATGGATTTTCAAGTAAACTTTAGAACTAATAGACCGATTCTTACAGTATTCAATGCACGATTATAGAATGACCAGTCAAATCTTAAAATCGGCCAGCGGGCGGTGAAAAAAAACTCCTTTTAAAAGAGTTAAAATAAATATGCATTGGTTATCTTTTAAGAAGAAAAAACTGCCGCCCATGAATGGGGAAATATGTGGGTCGAACAGGACTGGCCTCCATATGGCACGGTATAAGGGATTCAAATTGTAATCGAGGCAGCATCTCTAAGCCGGATGAGATTATCCACCTCGAAACGGCGAGACGGGAGGGACCTAGGCGCGATGGGTGACAGTCCGCTTATACTCCAGCCGAGGAAGGGACATTAAAGACTAGGGCGGTTATATAAACGTAGGGAGGAGAATGCGACCCTGAGACCTCTTCGCTGACCGACCAAACTACTGGCAAATGGCGAAAGCAGGGGATTCCGCCGTGATCGCCAACAGGCCATTTATGGTCTTATTTGGGAGTTGACATCAAGAACCGCGAAAATCATCGGCTGAGGGTGCGAGTTCAAACTCACAGGTCTAGAGCGGATTCCTGACGAGGGTCGGCGGTTAGCGAAACGGAGGCGACATAGAGCGTGCAAGTCAGCCTATCCCCGCCGCTTATTTGAACGAATTTGTCAGAGATTACATAGTGTTCTGTGGAGAAGATGCATGGACCGAAAATTTGAAAACATCGAAATGTCTGATGAGAGATCCTAGAGGACGAAACTACACACAGAGATGGAGATATGGGCTGAAACGGTAATTTGGTGGCGGTGTCCTAAAGTCCCGATGGCCCTTTACCTGTGTCATAGAGAATGCTGCCCGGGAAGAATGAGGAAATTAAAAGTTTAATCGAGTCAGTATCCGAATAAAGGCGCAGCCTCCTCTTACAAGTATGGCGATTATCCGATGGTCTTCTACCTATTGGAAGTTTATTCCAGAGGAACGTATACCCGAAGCGAAAAAGAGAGCACTTAGAGGGAAAGGAAATGGGAGGAGGTATGAAGAAGGAAGAATTGCGAGTATTGTATGGGCGAACAACAGGGGTAAGGCCAGGAATTCAGGGGAGATTTTAACTATTATTAATGTGAAAGAGGAGACAGAAGTGGGCTTTTATTCTTTGAAACTATAAGAATTTTAGGTTAGTTAGCTGGATTCTATCTGAGTAGGAAATATTTGTATGCGCTGTGCTTAAGAGTCTTCTAGTAATGTTTCAACTTTTGAACGACTCTCCTCGTTCATAAAACCAAAGAATGGGCAACAATACTGGGGAATGGGAAGTACAGACATTCGATAAAGTTTTAATTTAATTTCACGAAAATAGAAACTGTAGGGAATAAAGCCACAAATCTGAGCCGCTTTGGTCGTAATTCCGTCGGCGGGTTGCTCGAGATCAAGATTATTGGAGTAACTTAAACCTTACTCATTGATGGTGGCACATTCAATCATAGGTGTGCCTTGGGGGAACACTGGTTTGGGTAGCCTATCAGGTCCAAAACACATATAGCGACACTTCGATCAAGGCAATTCCATTAACCATGTTAAGCTCCTTGCTGAAGGGGCTGGCAAATCACTATGGAATTGCTATAGGTAAATGAAGATACGCATGCGAGTTCGTCCGCCTAGATAAAAGATCGAGAATGTTCACTTGCTGACGAGATATCATTCATGTAAAGCAGGAACAAAAGAGGACCTTAAACGGCGCCTTGAAGGACACTACTTACAATAGCGCTTTCAGTGGATAGTGAAGTTCTAACTGAAACCTTTTATTTGCGATTTGATAGGTATGACTTAATAAAGTCAATAATATGACTGTGAAGTCCCAGAGCTTCTAATTCAACCAAGAGTCTTCTGGGGGACAGTTTATCAAAGGCTTTACTAAGATCAGAATAAATGGCGACAACATATAAATGATCGTTACAAAAAGAAATAAGTAGATTGAGAAACGACATATAACATGCTTCATGAGAGTGATCGGGTAAAAACCATGTTGGTAAGAACTAATAACTTGGTTGGCTATACAAAAGTTTGTAATTTTCGTGGGAATAATTTTTTCAAGGATTTTGGCGAGAGAAGGTGCTTTGTGGACACCCCGATAGTTTTGAACATAACAACAACACCTAGATTTAAATACTGGAATAATAATTCAAGTTTTTCAATATTCAGGAAAGAAACCATTTTCAAACTTCACCTGACTCAAATTTTGCATTTTTCATCCAGCTAGTGTTTGACCAAACCTAAAGTACTGCTCGCAAGCATGGTACTTTTACCTTTCCAACATTGATGTTCCAGTGCCAAACAACCAAGCTTGTTCATATGTTGCGCAAATCCTGAAAAGACGACCACCCGGAAAGATACAGTCAGGTCGCTTTTTCCCAGATCGGACGACGTGAAGTCCTCGTCAAAATTTACAGAGTAGTTTATACAGTTAGGAATGCGATTGCTCATTTTTTTCCAACACAACCATGATCGAAGCTAGGCTCCTGATCATTTCGACAAGCTAGTTAAGCTGCTTCTGTGTATATGAGAGAATTTTCGAATTGTATGGTGTAATCACGAAGTGTTAGAAATTATAAAAAAAGAATATGTATTTCGATTTAACAAGCAAATGTTGGCAGGTTGTCAGCTAAGGGGAGTTACTAGAAGGGCCTATGTCCGAAGGTGTTAAGCATGCCTTATTGTGACAGACGGTTATTTTGAACGGCACTTTTCGTTCTGTCCTCCACCCTATTTTTTAGAATTCGCGTGGGCCCAGACTGACGGTTTCCGCCGCGGCCCCGCTAAGTCATCCACTCTCGTGTATCGTTTCCCGACCTGATTATTTTTGCCTTTTCATTTCCCTTTTTGCGTCATGACGCTTAGTTAGTTAACAGAAATGTTTTTCACACCACTTTATCGATTTACGATCATTTTACCGATTTGCTAGTATTTGCCTATTCCTTTCCCTACTACCAGAGTTTAGATCTGCCTGAGTTTTGTTCCCTGTCTTTTATTTTCTTTCCGGCAGTTAATCATTTTCTATCTGTCCGCTTATCCTTTATCATGTGCACGCCACCCATGTCCCAAGCTAGTTCGTATGAATAGATCACGAAGCTTTTAGATGAAATATCTTTAGCATCATGATGGTGGAAACAAAACTCGCTACCACGGCATTCGACACCTACAAGCCACAATACGCGCTACCCCACTCGGCAACTACAGTATAAGCAACAATCAAAACTATACATTTAACAGTAGGCGCGGGATGACTTAACTCTAAATGCAGGGCGCTGCGCCCATTATAAATAACGGCGGCATGAGGTATGGAAAACGGCTAATATAAACTGCTTTACAGATTCACGGAAAATGCAGCTCCTGTAGTATCTGGTTGACGTAACATGTAGAATACCCTGAGAAAAGTCCGAAAAATTTGAGAGATAAAGCATATTAATAGAGCTTGTTTATCGGGCAACTTCATGTCGGGGGAAATGCGATTGAGGAACAGGCTTTTTATCGTCATTGACAAAAGCGGATTGAAGAACATGAGTGTGAATAACGAAGTGATAAAACCAAGCAACATGCCGACATAGAGCACAAGTAATTTCAGACTGAAATCGGTTCTTTTGTGGACTTTAGCTTACTTAAGCAAGAGTGCGAAAATACATGAATCTTCAAGTTCCGGACCGAAGGATAGGTGAGAGCCAGCGGTTTACGGAATGCATATAGCTAAATACGCTGCACACATGATAACGATATAGGTATGGAGATTTGCAAAAAGCACAGTTATCCGGGATTAAAGAGGGATGCAAAGGAGTTAGAAGCGTGCGATCTAGTAAAATTTTACTAGGCTGAAATCCAGGCGTGAAAAGTAATAACCCACTTCTGGGCGTCGATACCCTAGAGGAGTTTGTGGCATGACACTTGAGTTTTTGTTATTTTGAGTCTTCCCGTTACTTTGGCTCATTTTTTGGGGCCCAACATACGTCTCTCTGTGAAAAAGCGCAGGAAAGATATATTAAAATTGACAATAAGGCGTAAAACGCATCAATAAAATGCATCGACATACAGGATATCGAATAAGTTGTCAACAGCTCCTTCAGTAGATCCACAATAAAACTGTGAACAGAAATCCAATTTCGACATACGGAGGCAGTTGTAATCACGCTACTGCATTACGCCCGAAACTTTCCTTAACTTCAAGCCTGACAAGAACATAAAACTAGTCCTATCACCAACCTTAGCGTTATCCCTAACCTTACCTACATCTATTTCATTTCAAGCTGGATGGCCTGGCTGCTTCTGCTTATCTTGTTTTTATACTCCTGTTGCATGGACTCCACACTTGATTTATTTTCCTCTCTCCGTTCTTTTGTCATACAATTCTGTGCAATGTTTTCGCCACCAAAACAAAAGTTACCTAAATGTAGTCCAGCCTGCTGTTTATCTAACGTTTCGGGCCCATCCTCATAATGGCTGTGAGGACAAGTAAGGTTCTGGCCCCATCAGCCGAGTCTCTTAAGAGACTCACAACCTATCCGGGGAATTCGCCGTTGTGCTCGTATTGGCGGATCGTGTTTTGTTCTGCCACATGCAAAGGTTTGGATCCTGGGTTAAAAGAGGGCGAGCGAAAGAGTCAATACCTTGAGAACTCTAGAGTACACCAAAACACTTCCCAGTTGGTAAGGGGTCACGTCCGTCCACCGACTGTGCGAAACCTGTCCAGCTGTTAACAACTTTCGTTGGTGTGTTTTCGACGCTGTTCGAAGGTGAAATGACAGTTCCTGAGGACTGATTGTTGTAATCAGGATATCTAGAAAAAATACTTGAAGGCTACCAAAAGTATGCGAGAATTGACCTCCTTCCAGGCTTATGTGCGATGGTTATCTAGTTATCTAGTGTTTGAGTCTTATACTGTAATCAACACTGTTTCGCTCCTTGAAAACTTATACTTAAGAGATAAGCTTTCTCACGGAGACAGCGGTAGTGGACGCCCATAATTAGGAATCCGCCCCAGTAGACGCTCTCCGGTTATGTCCTTGTGTTTGCGTTGGTCTTTCTGCTTTTCCATAATTCGTGAATCCTTGTTTCTTCGTGTTTTCAGGGTTACTAAGAAAATGCCTGCCTGTGTGAACCCCAACCCACCTCTATCGTTTTTACCGTAACTAATTCAGATGTCCGAAGTGTGAACTGTGTTGTATTTATAGTTATGTTTGGTGTTTTGATTAAACGTCCGGCTTGTGCTAGAGGTTTTATTCTGTCAAGGTCGTCAGGTCCTCATGTATCAAAATTTATCCAACCGAATCTGGGTAATATGTGCCTGCAGGCATGGCGTTCAGAATACCTGAAAATGTCGAAATTAACTCCAGAACGATGTATCTCCATCCGCCAGTCCTCTTTTTCCAAATGATCCTTGTCCGAGACATTTTTCTTTGTTGTCGATCGTGCGACCCAATTTGCAGACATTAGGGTGTACTATTTGTCCTTTTGTCCTATTTATCTTAAAATCTTTAAACTTTATACTTTTTAGAAATAATGACGAAGCTTAAAATCAAGGGTTCTGCTCGACAAAAACTCCACGCGACATTAAAGAAAACAAATAAAATGAAATCAAAGGCTAATTCGGTAAGCTTTTTCCTCATTTTGACCAAGATTACACTTCCGTTAGAGAGAACATGTGCTTACAAAGGAACTGAGAGAGTTTGGAAAGGTCGGTGGACTAATCGATAGGCGAATTGGAGTGAAAGGGCAACCTACAACTTCTTCTGATGCCATGCTCCGCCGCCACATAATTGAAAAATTGGTACGTTCTTCATGTTGCACCCCTTTCCCTGTTCTCCTGCTTTTGATTGTGACTTTCACTTTAATGGTCGGTCCTGAGTCACAATCATCATCTAGTAGCTTAATTGGCTTTACCTACAGTTTTGAAACTACAGTCAGCCAGTTGCACACTGATTAATAACACTGCCTTTAAGTAAATTGCGAAAATGACACGTCCTAGGGTTTATTCATTCTTGACAGTCCCTGTAGTACATGCCCAAGGCCATACTTCGGCATCCTTTATCATCTCTAAGGTAGTCGGCTAAGTATTCTACTCTAACAGTCCCCCGCCTGCATACCTTCAATTGAAATAGGTCGACAAATGTTCTTAATGTCAAATTAAATTAGTTAGCTCAAGAACTGTGGGAGTCTTTGACTGGGGTCGAAAATAGGCCTAAGGTCCGCGCTTCCCAAGCCGCCTCCCCCACCAGGCGAGGCCGGTTTCGAGCAAGATAACCTCTTAAATCTCGTCCGGAGCAGCTCAGTACACACGAAGTCATGGGCCCTGTCCCGCAGAGGCCTAGTATACTCCTCTCTCCGTCGTATGGTTGCTTTAGCGGGGATTTCGTCATAGCTGTGTGCAGTTTTGGCTGCGCCTTTACCTAATCCGGTTTACTAAACTTTTTGAGCTCTGATGGTGGAAGTTATCTACTACTTCAGGAGAGCCACGTGAGAGCCACCTTTCTGTCTCCATTCGACTACTCCATTTATCTGAGATAGAACTCACCAGCCCTACCACCTTAATGTAATATGAGTCGATAACACCAAGAATTTTCGTCAACATGTGCCACAGAGTACTGTGTCGTCAAACGAGCACATCACTGGCGGACGTCGTTGATTTCAATGAAACTGCCCTCCCGGGCCTGGATCTCCAGTCATCCACATAATCGCATAATCCATAATTCCTCTGAATCCACAGTCCGCCCAAAATCAAATTAGATACACAATTTTAAAATTTCTTCTTGACTGCATGGACCTCATTCCTTCTGCTGGTCTGAGTCAGGCGACGTTGTTGCCTGCTTCGGGTCTGGTTCGATACGATTATGTCACCCTTGATATGATGCCGCGCCCGCCTGGACGTGTCAAAGTGCTCAACTCAAAGCTTGCTGTCCGTCAGCACATAGCGATGTTGGAGGAGGAAAGGGACCGAACTCACTAGATCCACCGTCATTGATCGCCACATGTCGGGGAGCACCACGCGCGATGTTGCTGAGGTCGGCTGAATCAGACGCGATCAGATTATTGCAAGTTAGGAGTCCCCTAAGGCCGTTTCGATGACAACTGTCTGCCGATGTGTCGACTAGCCAGTAGCTCTGCTAAGCGTTTTTATTTTAATCATGGCACTGTGCTTTGGCAACGTCCGTGACTGGCCAGGAAAGCCCAGCGTCCATTTTAATAAACTCAACAACTTTCCGACTTCCACATGCCGTCATCCTGCCACCAGGCTCTGCCTCACACCAGCTTTCGACTCCCTGGTCTTCATTTTGTTAATTTTTTCCCGGAAACTGATCAACCTTCTTGAGTCGTCTTCAAGGGTTTTTGATACTGATTGGGACGAACAGGTACAGTGAGTGGCCGATCTCATGAGATGCTGACCGAAATTTGGAAATGCGTTTTTGATTAGGGAGGATTACTTAGGTACGGTTACAATATGGATTATTATGCGGCACAATTCTATAATGCTTCGTACTTGCCAGGATGTCGGCTTTTGAATGCACTCCTTTTTGACCTGTAGAAAATGCACTCAGTAAGAAATGACTACTTAAGTAGCATATATTTTTCACATTGATTTTTGATGGTCTTATAAATTCAAATATATTTTATATAAAAGACGCATGAAAATACGCTTTCTTTCACTCGTTTGGTGGAGAATCACGTTGTCTTTAAATTTTTTACCTGAGGAAACGGTATATCCAGGTTTTGAAAAAGTCACTCTATGTTCGAATAATTTTGAAGCTGATCAGCTGTTTCATTAGCCTTTAGCGATTTCAGTTTACAAGGTGCTTGCTTTCGGCGTAAGGAAGCATTACAGGATTATGCCGCATAATCATGTTGTAACCGTACCTAAGTAATCCTCCCTAATCAAAAATGCATTTCAGAATTTCGGTCAACATTTCATGAGATCGGTCACTCACTGTATGTTCCGCTGCGCAATCTTATCGGCCGAAGACCACCCCCGTCTAAAGTACTGTTGCCATTTGCAGCCCGTGGCTTAACGGTAGTAGTGTTTGCCTACTGGCGTCAGACCTTGCGGCTCTCCAGAGTTTTGCATTCTCCGCAAACATGGCGGTGTTGCAATGCAGGTTTTCAACACAGTCGCAAATGTAGACCACGAAGACTAACGACCTGAGAATTGAGGTCTCTGGGATGCCACTTAGAACGGGTGCAGGCAGGTGACTTCGATGGATTGCATACGTTACAGTAGGCTCGGCGGGTAACGTAACCCAAATGTGTGATAGAACTCACGGTCTCCGGTGTGGTTTCGTAGCTCAGGTGGTTAGAGTGTTAGCTGTACTCAAGCCTTGTCCCTCCTGTCTTGCGCTCGAATCCCACTGAGGCAGCCCAATTTTTCACAGATGGTTCAAATGAATTAGTGCTCTAACCCCCAGAGTATTCGGGCCTGGGATTGATGTATGACTAGCTGTCAATGGTAAGTAAATCAGAAATGACCGTTCCACTCCCTATCGGCATTCGTGCGAGGACGCTGGATCAAATTCAAAGGCAGAACTCAACAGTCGCGTGCAGTCGCACCGGCGAATGCTATTTCCGTCCTTCAGTCATAGTTTTCTTCACTCTTCCTCACTTACAGCGACAAATGGAGACCTTGGGTACCCAAGCGCCCAACGCTTCAGATGACTTCCTCACAAAATCTGTCGGCACAAAGAAGGCATCATTTGACGATGACCTAGGCGGTCTTTCAGGTACACCCTCATCCCGTCCTTTCTGACCAACCCCTCCTCTTTAGCTGATATTGTTGACTCGGAACTATTTGCTGGCGGCCTGTTGAGTCCTGTGAAATCGGAGTCCCGTCGGTCCGGCCACGACAGCCTGTTGGAGAAGATCGCGGCCACCAAGGAGCAGCGTTTGAAGCGCGTGGAGGAGAACGAGGAGCAGCGCAAGAAGCTAAAGAACGCGGATGCCGAATGGTCCAAAAAAGTGCGTTTCATGCTTGAGAAGCTGGCCACTCTGAAGCCCAAGAATACAAAGGCCGCCGCAAAAATGGAGAATAGTAAACGCGAGGTCTTGAGCCTGCTGAATAAGCTTTCCTCTGCCAGGACGGTGCCGCCCATCGGTGCCAGAGTGGAGACGGAGGCCGTGAAGACAGAGAAACTGTTGGCCAACCTGGAATCCATCGTATCCCGCAAAATCGAGTCCAGGTATTTCATTATTCCCCTTTCATGACGTATGCGGAAGTAGGGCAAGGTCGGGGAATCTTGGCGAATATTCATTATTCGAAGGAAGCTATTACTAAGAGGCTTCCGATCTGATGAGCTCGCTGGTCACTCCGCACAGCCACCTCGTGTAGTCCAGTTTTGAAACTTATCATCCATCTGGCCTCTCACCAGGTTGGAGAGCGCCCTTCTACCATTCTATGTACCCGATCGCAACCGACAGGACAACGAGCCCGTGGCTCAGTGGTTAGGCGCGTTGTACTTTGCCCAACAGGTCGCAGGATCGAGTCCCAGGTGTTTCACACTTCGGAGTGATTGTCGTACCAAATTCACACCACTGTGAACTCACTTTCCATCTACAGCTTCACGTAGCTGTGGTTGACGCAGCAGCTACAACCATACATCCGCTGTGGCTTACTGTGAAATCGGATGAGGACGGCCAGTAAAAATGCATCTGTGTGTCGAACTGTCATTTGCAAAAACTAAATCGCACGATAGCTGGCATGGTTGGACCCAAGCCGGATTTCCTAATTAATTCACCTAGAATCCACCAGATGAATACCAGGCTCACGTAATTTTATAGATGTTTTTGGCAGGTTTTGAGTAATTCATATTGACCCAACTGTAAAAAACTCGACGCCGCGGTGGGACTCGAACCCACCACGGCAAGGGGAAGGCTTTAATACAGCCAACGCTCTAACCACCTGAGCCACGAGGCCCCACCGGAAGACGTGAGTTTAAGCACATTTGGGTCGAGTTACCCGCCCAGCCTACTGCAGTGTCCGGAATCCACCAAATCAGATACAGCAAGTTGACTGCCCAAGTAGGATTTCCTAAGTAATCCACCAAATGGCTATCAGGCTCACGTCTTCCGGCGGGACTCGTAGCTCAGGTGGCTAGAGCTTCGGCTGTACCAAAGCCTTCCCTTCCTGTCCTGGGTTCGAATCCCACCGAGTCGCCGAGTTTTTCGCAGTTGGGTCAATATGAATTGTAGTAAGTAGCAGTTATTTCTAATTTATGAGTGGAAATTCCAAACAGTCAAAGTTCTCTCCGTCCTCCGGTATGATTGGCTCGCAAGTACCAATCGGCGTACAGGCCGTCAAGAAAGCTCAGTCGGTTGGGTTTCTTTTGCAGACCCTGGGAAACCCATGTTAGAAGTATTTAAGAGAAGTTTGTAGGCACACCGAGTTCGTTAACCCAATCCAGATCCTCGACTTTCTAGTCTAGTCGACATCCTTCCTCCAGCGGGTCCTCTGAAGACTGATGGACAAGCTCTGGTTAGTAGACTTTCAGAAAAAAACCTTGATGAAACTTTCTTACTACGGTAATAAAAAGGGGATCCATTTGTAGGATGTGTACCTATCTTCTCTTTGGGCCTCTTTTACCTTATGCAGTTTCATGCTACTAATTTTGGGCTAGTGAGCAGTCGACCACGCCTGGTCAACCGGAACAGGCCAAAACGGAGGATGTTCTGTTGCGTCTTCTTTGCCGCATGACTGCTTACCAGGCCCCCGCTGTCGCTTACATCGCCGATCAGCTCTCCCAGCAGACTGCACAAAACCTGACCGAGGTGGTGCGTGGCCTCCTGCTGGCTCACATCCTCCTTGAAATGATCCAGTCCAAGATCTCGCCACCGGATGAGAAACCAGCCGACCGATTTGTCCGTATGCAACGCTTGAAGGGTATCTTTGTGCCTGAACTGGTCCAGTTCCTCACTCGACTCTGGACCACTGTGAAGACATCCCCTGACTCCCCCGGTTTACTGCACATTGACAAGTCCATGTGCTCTGTTGAGGAGTGAGTTCCATTGTCTCTAACCGTTTGGTCTTATCTTTTACGTGCTCTTCCACGCATGCCATCAATGCGTGTCTTTTTGTCAGTCGTCTTGCCCGACGACGCGGCATTTTAAGGCTAGAGTACTCTGCATTTAGGGAGCTCGTAGGTCTGCCCCGTATCACGACTGTTGTGATCTATGACCAGTCCACGTTTGCGCCCGTTGAGACCGGGGTTATTAGCCGGAAGTCTACCTACAGAGCTTCAGACTACCTTACATCCATCGTCAAATTATTACACGTCAGTAGGCCCTAACTGATAAATAGAGTAGAAATGTTAACCGCAGATTTTGAAATGTATTTTCGACTAGAAAAATTACTTAATTAAGGTCGTCGGACTTACTCTTGGGCAGCATAATCAGAAGAGATTTCAGGCAAGCTAGGATGCCGGCTTTATCACGAGTTTCTTTCCGACCGCTCGAAAAACTACTTTCTATAACTTTTACTACTTATTTAAGATTATTTTTACCCATTGATCTTCGAGTGCTTTGTAAATTTAAATATCTCCTGTAGAAAGCATTCGTAAAACCTTTCTTTCTCATGCTTATTCGGACGCAAATTACGTTTTATTTAAAGTGCATACTCTAAGGAAGGATGTTTTTCGATTTTAAAAACCTCCTCAGTTCCAAACTGATCTTGAACCTGACCTGCCGTTGCACTTATATTCAGGGTTTTCAGACCAAAAGCTGCATATTTCCCCTCTAAGGAAAATCTAGCATTTATTGTTATTTATAAGACGTCGTAAAAGGTTCTTAAAATTTTGCAGTGGGTTTGGATTACGTCGTATCCTTTACAAGTAGCATCAATAAATAGACGAATGGGACCGCTTGGTTTTATCTTTTACGTGCTGTTCCACGGATGCCTTCGGTGCGTGTCTTTTTGTCCACATGGGTACAGTACAACGCGGATTCTTTACTGCTTAAACAGCTGAAGTCCGTATCCGTGTATTTCAGGGAAATTAGGTGTGTGCCTTTGAAATCCCCATTGGTTACATGCAGAAGAAGTGTATGGAGAAAATGGAAAGGAAGTAACATGAAAGAAATACAAGGGGAATAACAAAAAACTGTGCAGATGAACACAGAATTTCATGCGTTAGCAGCATTTAAAGACATATGAACTCGGTTTGCTGATCAAATGCGGCAGACAGTTGAAGCACATCTAAGATACTGGAAAATAAGTAAAAATTTTTAGTCTGCAGGCATCGTGGTGAATGCGAGCAGCGGTGTGCGACGTTGTTCAAAATTAATAAATTACATGAACATTTGTTACTTTCATATTGGTAGTAGCATCACAATAACACTGAAAGATGACTGTAGTCCGGCGTTATTGTGGTGCGCGCCCTACTGTTGATCTATCCTCCGCTTAAAAGTGACTACAGATCCAGACATAACAACATCCGATGGATTCATGACTAAACTGGTTCAAGCGCCTGATTCCTACTGTTCTCACTTCGCCGATGGCGAGCCATGTCTTTGTCATCGAGGACGTTTTTCCCCGATCATAAGTCAAAGTCGGGACAAGTAACAACTGGCAAACGGAAAAGTCAGAGGGATAGGATCCCCCATATACTACGACAGCCATGCTCTAGTTTCCAGGGAGATTGTGGCTACTGTTAAGGTTAGAGTTAAGTTTGGGGTTAGGACACCGGAATATGTACGCATCCTGGAATTTTGCGTCGAGCTACCTGTATTGCCGGGAGAGGGGGTTCCTACATCTACAGTAGGTGAGCTAACTCATGAAGTGTCAACCGAAATTCCGAAATGCGTTTTTGTTTCGAGATTAATTATTTAGGGTTGTAAAACCAATCATCATGCAGCATAATTCCATAATAATTCAGTCGTCTCAGGAAGCCGGCTTTCGAACGAACTGCTTTCCGACTGCATGCAAAAACTATACTCTGTAAAAATGACTGATTAAGTAGCATGGATTTTTCTCCGTGGTTTTCGATGCTCTTAAAAATTCAAATATATTTCATGGAAAACACGCACAAAAATATTCATTCTTTTGCTCATTCGGTAAAAATTACGTCTTCTTCCAATTTTATACTCGAAGGAAGGGTGTAATTCGGTTTTAAAAAAGGTCCTCTAAAACCGAGTGATACCCTTTCTTCAAGTTTAAGACTTGCAGTATGCGTACTTTGCGACAAATGAAATAAAAGAATGTTTTTGTTCATGTTTCCTATAAAACATGTTTGAATTTCCAAGGAAATCGAAAACCAGTGGGAAAAGCCCATGCGTCATGCAATGAGAGACATCATGTCAGGGTTATTGCTCAACATCCGAATTATCCTGGCAGCACTAACAACAGTAGCAGTATTAGTGGTAGTATTAGTAGTAATAGTAGTAGAGCAGCAGCAGCAGCAGCAGCAGCAGCAATAGTAG
>CACRXP010000458.1:514326-532940 GCA_902702965.1 Spirometra erinaceieuropaei | reverse complement strand
ACTGGGGCATCTATCTCACAGACAATTCCAAAGATCCACAACGCAGTCCCGTAGGCCTCATCCGGCAAGTCGTGGGACAAGTGATCAACGGTGTCAGCGTGGCTAAGTCACCCAAGAACGAAATACGCGTATACGAAATGGACGCCTGCAGATCATTTAATACGTTTTTGTCAGAGCTTCCCCCCAGACATTTCCTGCCTCATAGTTACATGAAACTTTATCCAGGGTCGAATGTTTATGCTCAATGAAATAGGGCTTTCCAGCTACAGCAGCCAATGTTATCATTCAGTAAATAGTCCACTTTTGGAGGAGGAACATTTTAGTTGTTAATTTCTGTATATAAATTAGAAATGTCCAGGTGTACGCGCCGCTAACCAGGATTTTCAACTGGGGTCCATTTGCATCTTACCCGAAGAAACTATCTCTAGCTTTTGCAATATAAGCTGATGTCGCATAATAAATTTAGGAGCAAAAGGATGGGAAAGGGTCTGCGGTCTGACGTGATTCAGTTTCGTCTGCGATGAGCATAAACTTGTGGCCTCTCTTTATGCGCAGAAAAGAAAACGTCTCCTCTATATTCATGACCGTACGCAAGATGTTTGATATTCCCGAAGACGAACAACATCTACACAGAAGGTGGTTAAAACCACCGGCATATTCACACTTGTGGAAAATGAAGTCCCACGCCATTTAACCCGCTGTGGCGGTGTGTCACGAGTAAGACAGAAGTCGATCACCGTTACATAAGCCAAGCGCGTTAGAAGGTCTGCACCGGTCTTTTTAAAGCTTCTGTCCTCAGTCTAGTTTACCGTCTGTGCAACCAGCCTTCAAATACTCAGAGTCACGAGCAAATGGACGTTGGTCTAATTTTCCCCTACCTTATCAGGGATCCAAGCGTTTAGTTTGTCATCTTCACTATTATAGAAGGCAATATTTCGGAGAAAATCCTTAGCAAGCCTTTGTGTCAGTTATTTTCTTGCTAACCGTACATCGTCCAATCGACAAAGTTACCTTGACAGCCCCATATAGACGTGAGAAAGACAGAAGAAAGTGTTTTCCCTTAATTTTGCAGAAATGCGTCTTTATTAAATAAGAAAAGAATATTTTCGGCAGTTCTCTAAGATTATTTTGGACTTAAGTCGAAACCTTTAAAAATTGTCCTGCAAACTCAATCAACATATCCTAGCAAGCGTTAATAGACGATATGTTCATACGAAATTCTTCAGTTGACTGATAACTGGTGATCAGAGGTTTTGATAAACCCGAAAATTTGGTAACCCTCTTTCCGTATCTACGTAAGCTCTTAGACAAAATCAACACCCGACAACTGATAGAACATCGTTATATCGTTGTTTAGGCGGAAGTCTACTTTCCTCTTAATCACCATCAGTATGGTGGAACTTTTTGCTATACTGTGTTTGGCAACATCCGCTATGAGTGTCTGTGTTCATTAGCGATAGTCACCTGGGCAAGAGTAACATCTAACAGGTATATGTCTTTTCTGTCAACTTTGGAGCCTGCATCATTTGGTTTGCATGTGTGGTTATCATTATATTTGTTCCATTTCACGTCAGTTGATAAACTTCGTTAACGAACGGCTGATGTATCCGAATCCTATTCTAGACACTCAGGTATTCAGAACAACTCTCCATCCATTACTCTACCAGACACCCTATTTCCTCTCTAGAGAATGGATGATAAAAGATCAATGTCAGTTCCGTCAGAATATATTACTACTGCTTTCTTTAAATCACTTGAACCCATTGACTTGTACTTTTGTGCCACAAATCATCAGAGTAACCGACTATTTAAGGAAATCGGGCACTAAATTCGAAGCAAGAATAGCTGAATCGAACTGAATTCATATAGTGTCACAAGTTACTGATTTTTCTGTTTGTTGTTTGCTGCTCTTTATTTGTCGACCACTCCTATTACCTGCGCGTTCTATAATAAAGTACTACATACTATGACAAAATTAGTAATATTCGTGCAAGAGCTTCTTTTATTTCAAAGAATTTGATGAAAATAGGCTCATTCCGTTGAATTTCCTATTTGTCACATACGAGTCGAAGATTAAGCAATAATGTGAGGAAATCACAGTGTCAAGTGGACACAGACGTAGTTTCATCTGAGTAAATTTATTTCCAGGGTTACATGGTCATGTCGTCCGTTGGTTGCTGAAACATGTGCCTCGAAGTGATATTTGACTGTCTCTACAGACTGAGATGTAACTTTAGCCCTCAGAGGTTTGTTCCATGATTCCACTACACAGTCTGCGGGAAATTACTTCCTCGCATTCTGTTTCCCTTGGGCCATACGTAGCTTGAATGGATGCGTCCGGGTCATGGTTTAAGTGGCGAGTTGGAAGAGGTCCCCTCACCGGAAGACACAGTCAAAAACGCTCACGATACGGGGAGTCTATATCAAGTGCTGGAAAAACCGCCTGTAACTCAGAGGACAGAGACTTACGTTAGGAGGGTGTGTGTTGCATGGCAGCTATCCTTGGCCTCTTATTAATTTCGAGGACCGCCCCAGCACTCTTTCAAATTACAATCCTGCTGCGCTCAATGTCCCCTGATCTGGATTGCATATTCAAGATGCGGTCTTACCAAAGTGCCAAACACTTTGGAGAAGCAGCCTTCATCAAAAACTGTGAATTCCTTCTGACAGCATTTTGGTTGCTATCTCAGTCGCTTTGCAACAATGTGGAGGAGATTTTAGAATCTTCTTCATATGAACGCCAAGATCCTACTCTGGTTCGGCTTCTAGGAGTGGCATTCCATTCAGATGATAGGTGAGCGTATTGGTGATCTGATTTCGATTTCCGAGATACAGCACCCTCCGTTTGTTTCAATTAGATGACGGGAGATATCCACCTAACCACTCTCCCAATCGACAGAGATTTTCTTGTAAGTCGGCTTCGTCGACATCACTGTGGATGACTTTCAACATATTTATATCATCAGCAACCATGTCACATTATCTGTTAAATTCTTATGCACACTTATAAATAAAAAGGAAAAAGAGGGTCGATCGCAGCACTGCAACTTGTGAAACTCTATTCTCTATGACTGTGCACCTTGATTTCTGTCACTTGAGGAAGATAGACGAGGAAGTTTTGATGCAATTAGGAAATTTGCCTCTGACAACCCTTACGATCAAATTGTACAGAAGACGATGGTATGAAACACCATCGAAGGCTCTCCTGAAATCAACGTACAATTCAGTATACCCAAGCCAGGTAGGCAGAACCGTCGGAGATCCTATAAGCACATATTTGCTGAAAAAGCGCATACATTTGCATAGCTATACGGGTACATTATATCAGTCATTACCAAGCAAATAGGTAGCCATCAAGCGAAATTCTATCAGGTCTTCTTTTAAATGTTTAAACGTTTCAAGTCCAAACGAGAGAATAAAGGTGTTTGCTACGTTCTTTAGACACCCCATAGGAGAACTGGGTCCGTACTTAAAGTCTGACGCATTGTGTCTTCTGTTTTTATTGGTGGCTGAGAAGATTTGACGTTAGTGTCAGTTCAAAAAATTCCGCGAGCTGAAAGGCGCAGTCTACTCCTCTAACGAGTTTACAGACTATAGTCATGTCCCCTCTGTAGTGCTCATAAGAAAGAGGAAAATGTAAGCCATTCTAGTCGTCCAGTATAAAGTAGGCCTTTTAGCACGCTGACTAGTTTGGTCGCTCTTCGCTGAACGTCTTGCTTCATCCAGGAACGCCACATCCGGACACGGTATTCTAGCATCGGCCAGATAAATGTTCCAAACACTTTACCAAAAAGTACTTCGACGGAGTTGACGAAATATCTCCTTATCTCCCCCAGGATATAAATTACCCTCACTGCTATCTTGGCCTAGCAAAAGGAAGGTTTGGGAGTGGGTGTCATCCGCACATTAAGATCCCTTGTTTCGTTTATCGGAGTGTGTTGGTAACCGATAAACTGTCGATATTCAAATTTCATCCTCTTTCTGTAACCAGGCCGTAGTCAATTGACTGATTGATGACATTTTTCTCCGTAAAAAAGTGACAAATCGCATTTATTTTGTTTTCTTTCTTTCAATATTTGAATAAGTTTTTTTATTGTTCGCTCGTTTCTTCTGTCAGACTGCTTATAATAAACACAAATTGAACACTATGCAGGTTTTCTCTTTCAACCGAACATTTATCCGTAAATGCTTTTGCGTGTACTTTAATTTACAATGACAGTACACTCATGGTTGCTAGATAGAATAATTTATCTGTAGGTCTCCCTTCAGCCAAGGTCACTAATTTGCAGCGTTTTAAACATACCGGTGGGAAGAAGTCTAACTAAAAACAAACCTTGTGAATTCCAAAGGCTAGATTCTCTAGACAGCAGCAAACAAGCCCCTTCTTTGCTGTCCAGGACACTTCACCATGCAGTAGTCTCGCAGTTCCCCACTGTTCAGAACACTTTTTATTACCCTGAAGTCTGCGTGGACGGTTACTTCTGCATTCGTTTAAAGCATACTGTTTAACACGCGCTACATCATGTTAACGATAGCTGAAATCCCTTCATTTTTCGTAAAAGAATTTGACTAAATTATCGGTTGAATGGTCGTTATAGAGAACCCGATTCTTGGCATCAGCCTCCAAAACCAAATCTCTACAAGCTGACAGCCGGAAAAGTATCCTGCTCTCTTTTGTCGACAACAAATACTGGACAGAAAAGTAATCTTAAAGCACAAGAGTTTAGTAATTTGAGCCATCAATGCGCAATTGTTTTCCGTCCCGCTACAGATTTCAAGTCCACATTTATACGGCCCTTAAAGTGCACTAAGGTGGCTTCTATGTTGGAGATTGTCAATGAGTCAGGTGGAAGTCAACAAACGCATGAATTCGTAGCGACAAAAGTTTCAATGTACTTAAGTTGACACTACTTCATAATGTTGCGTATTCGACAGTGACTATTTAAACTGTATTTCATATAAAGTAAGCAATCCAAATCTCATTTTACCCATGAGCAATTTTGAGTCCATCGGTGCAGACATATAATCTCAATTTGACAAGGCTTCATTAACGCGGAAGTCCTTAAGAGCTTCAACTAATTGATTAAGAAGGCTTTCTTAAAAGAGCGGAAGTACTTTTGATTATGAAGACTCCACCAGCAGCACAAAAACTGCCTTTTTACTCAATAATTAACGTGTTATAATATCCAAAGGTTATATTGTCTGGTCTACGAGCCCAGAATGAGTAAAGTAGATGCGCACCTATGGATTTAGAGCATCCCCCAAACATATTCTGAAACCAGCTTCATCCATATAACTGGCAGGTCATGCAGTCCACTTTGGCAGAGTCAACAAACAGTTAGTACGAAAAATAAAGCAATCTTCTTGTGTGATTCAATAGTTTTCATGGAAACCAGTTTACGTCAGATTGCGTAAATATAACATAATCTGGTTATCATGGAAACCATCTCAGTGCACATATCTCGGAGCTGGAGAAATGGGTAGAAGTGTTGCAGCTACTGATATGTTTAAGTGAATAATATAGACATTAGTAAGTTAACCAGTTGTGACAAAATGAAGACTGTCTCTTAGGCTCACTCGAAGCATTCCGGCGGGTTTTGCTGACCGCTGATCATACCCGTGCCTGGTTTAGCCACTTTACCCGTATATTTTCAGAGTGACTACTAAGTATAGAGCCGCTTTAAAAGTCAGGGCGACTGAAACACAAATTATTTTGTGATCTTTCGTTTTTCCAACTGGTATTTGCGAAAAATTCGAATTTGTTCCAGGAGTTGCATTTTGTGTTGACACAATTATCTGAGAATGAAAGTTGGGTTTTATACCTTTCCATGAATCGATGTAGGTTTGTTTGTGCATGATGTCTCTTAGCGTAGCGTGCTCTTCATAAACAAATTTAACTATTTTAGAAAGCATGTAATGCACGCGACCGAATATCGAATTATGCAGATGAAATAAGTGGGAGAACAGCAAGCATATCTGCACGCCCTGCCTTACTGGACAGTCTTTTCGACTGTGCATTATGCAACTTCGGCTCAAAATTCCTGTGCTTTTAATCCCACTTTACGCCTCTCGATTTGCAACTTGCGTAACTTGCCTGCGGACACTCAAGGTCATATAATTTGTTTAAGTTGTTATAGTGTGATTACATGGATATCCTCCATTTCAAATGGACGCAAATGATAGGATTTCGAAAGTGGAAGACCTGTTAAACCAATACATTTTAGATATCTCCAAGTATATTTTGCATAAGGAAAAGAACAAAAATGAAATATCAGCCATCCAAAGTCTCCCCGTGAGGCCCTATCTCGAAAACCAACTGGTTCCTGTTTTGATACAAGGGCTGCGGTATTTAAATCGTGAAAGGTAAACCACTTTGTCTTAATCTCATGTTGAAGACCTGAACGGCCTATTGAGTACCTGGCCGCGTTTCTTTACAAAAACAGGGAGGAAAAGTGACCTGTATACTTGTGGAAGCAGCGAAAACTATTTATTTCCCTGCTAGCACATGGCCTCCTCATGTGAGAAGAGTTTTGCATATAATGTAATTGTGGCTACTGATTCATGACTCTATTTGTCACTACACCTTTTTATGCATGAAAGATGCTCAAACTTAAATAATTTCTAAAATAAAATGCTCTTTTTGCCCTTTGCCAATTGAAAATTGGAATCTTTCTTGTTAGTGTAATATACAAAATGAAATAAACTAAGACTCCGACATAAGTTCTGGGTCTTATTTTAGAACGACTGGCACAGCACTAGGAATTTTGCTAACATTACCCTCATCGTCGGACTTCATCTCCACTGCATTTAAGTTGCATTGCTACCTAAACTTTCTTCCACAAAGAAGGGAGAAATGACAAAGATGCAGTTTGATTGCATCCATGTATAATTTGAGAAGTCTCTACGCGTAACTTGCATAACAATTTGAAGCCAAACTAAGTTTAGTTTATACTACGCGATTTATAGTATTATTTCGGATTTCATTTTGAATGAGGTTAGTTTCGCACTTGAACCAAGCGTTCTGGTACAACTGTTAGAGGAAACTGCCTGCAAAGTAGCAATGTCTGGGTAACAAAAGGAATTAAGAGCAAGTATTGGCTTCTGAACGCAAACTGTGAACTTTGTATGCACACATATTTTAAAGTAAACTCTGATGGATATGTGCGTACATTTGGGGTCAGGAAGAATTTTGCATGATTTGGAACTATATTTATAAAGATTCAGGGTAAACAGTTGCTCGCAAAAAGTGAAAGTTCATTCAAGAGTTCGAGGTTTTGTTCATGGTAAAGTACTAGCTACTTTTATTAAAGTAGGATATCAAGGAGACTTGGGTTTTTTTGTCGCGGCGATTATATACCTGAGTAACTTCCCTATTAACTGATTGCCAAAAAGATCGAAATCGGTCGTCAATTCTGCTTTTGTCAACAGAATTATTACAACTCGGGGGTTTCGCACGTCAGACCGGTCGGTCTTCTTGAATGCTTTTCTAAGCCGTACGCGTAGATTCTCATGATAACTTTTAATAAAAGTTCTTTTTTCATGCTACCTTGTAATCCTTAGTTACATGTGCCGAAATTTATCTTAGACAAACTAAACAATTAACGACATCCATTATACAGCGGAAAGGTTTTCGTGGTGATTGTTAACCTGAAAGATCACCTTGTCTACCTCTCCACCAGTCCATTAGCCGTAACTTCAACGATTTGGGCTTCTTAAGCTGCATGATCTGAGGAAGGCTCGCCTACTTGGGACACCTTATATGGTTTAAGAGTCTATTTTAAGATTATTATTTGTATTTTCATGGAATTTATTCATTTGCAAAACTCATTCCGTTCCATCATACGCATTTTTTTCACCACAGGCTGTGTAGTAATCACGCTTTAAAACAAAGGCCTCTTTCGCAAAAATTTAGTCAGCTGACTTTCGGCAGCCTCTGTCGTTTTCGCTCCTGCCGACGAGACAAAACGCATTGAAGACAAAATTGGCTACCCCTTAATGTATACTTTATTAATAAAACGTCTTGAAATATCTCGCAGACGTAATTTACTGAGCTTTCCTCTCCAGCAAAATAAACTTGTGAGCTGTCATGTTGACGTTGTTTTTAAAATCACTGATGATGCATATTCGGTCCTTGAAGGCCTATATAGCGATGATGAAAATGAAAAATTCACCACTGTGACTTTCAGATAGGGATTGCGAAGCTGCAGCCCAACTTTGGAGCGCAAAAGACGTTGTATGACCTTCCCGTTTTTAAGACTGGCAGAGGAGACGGGGATGTGCCTATCATAGTGCCAAGTCCTAATAATATCCCCATGAAAGTATAAGAGTGTAGGAGTCTTTCGTCTGGACGTAGGGATATCGAGAATATCAAAAAATGTCGGAGTGAAACTGTTGTGCACTTCTACCAACCAGCACTGAGTAGGTGGTCCTTCTTTTTTACAATAAGCAGCTTGAATTGGTTTCGAGCGCATGCCTTATTAACTCTAGTTAAAGGAAACTGCTCTTCATTTTGAGAATCTGTGAATTTGTGTCGCACTCCTAGTCTCCGACCACCCGTGCGGAAGATTCTAGTCCGAGCTACTTGGTTAACCCTGGAGGGAAAGATTATATTTCATTCGGTATCATTCAGTCTGTTTGGAGTAAATGACAGAAACCCATGTAAACGGTACAGGCCGGAGTGAGAATACTCAAATAAAAAAATTTGCATGTAGGTTAAGTGTGCAGAATGCATAAATCTAATGGTGGAACATAAATGTGAAATAGATGTGGCATTTCTGGAATAACAACGAAAAAATCGCTCACTGCATTCGCACGGTGAAAATTTGCACCTGAGACAACGCTTATGTACACAAAACAGCCCGTTGAATTTATATTAGTAGCATATTTATAGTCGTTTCAGTAATTCGGTAGATAGGGCTTGGAAAGTTCGGTTGTTTTTTAACAGGCCATTATCCAGATGTCTCTTGCATACACTCAAAATGAGTTGCCCAGTGATGCCTCTTTAGCTTCTTCGTGTCATTCTGGGACGACGAATCAAAGGAGTTGAGGAGGAAGTTAAGTTTATATTCAGGGCGAATTATAATACCTGATCTTACATTTCCTGATAGCAATAGGCGAGTTCACTTGTCGTACTTGTTCACACGTCAGCCCTTGACTCAAAAGTCCTGGAAGGGACTTTGAAACTCCCAGTTCTCTCTGCTTTATGATTGGAGCCGGTTAAAATTGGCTTTGCGTACAATTTCTTTCCTTGACTCCTTTCAATCAGGTTTCTGTCGTGCTGTTGAAGAACACAACAAAGGGGTGTTGCGCTTTGTCTGGCGCAAATTCAAAATGGTGAGCTGAAGAAGCACTTATAGGCTGTAGTAAAGGTGTGCGAGGGAGAACAATTATAATTCATCGGAGTAATAATAATAGCGATGCTGATGGTAGTAGTAGTAGTAGTAGTAGTAGTAGTAGTAGTAGTAGTAGTAGTAGTAGTAGTAGTAGTAGTAGTAGTAGTAGTAGTAGTAGTAGTAGTAGTAGTAGTAGTAGTAGTAGTAGTAGTAGTAGTAGTAGTAGTAGTAGTAGTAGTAGTAGTAACGAACGCTCTTCTCATCAGGTGCAGTCGTCGCAACAGTATTATCGTTGCTAGCGTATTATCATCGCATCCTTATTGTGAGAACAGTATTGCAATATTAGTGACACGTATGTCGTTTATTTCGTGACGGTAGACTACTGGGACCTGTTCTGGTTTCCCAACCGTCGAAAACCTAAAGTATGAACCCGGTCTCAGTCGACTGTTTCGACACGCTGCCAGATAAAGCAGAGGTACGCAGCCCTCGACTGCGATCTGACGTATTGTAGGCTTTAAATGGTTATTTCGTCGATCATACTTATCGACCACTGGTTCCTTTCGCCACAAGACCGCTTGCGAGAACTGCAGCCAGCTTCCAATGAAAAATTATAAAACTGTACTCCGATACACAAGCAATCCAGCCCCGAGTATATCATTCCTATTTCGCCTCAGATATCGCCGCCTGAAACAGACTTCAGCCCATCGACAATGGGACGCCAATTGATGTTTCTGTCTTCAACGACTGGCTGAAATCCGACAAAGTCCGGGGGCTCGCAAGCACCCTTTGTCGGGGCTGAAAACATCAACTGCTGGCCCTTATCGTGGTCAAAAGAAATGCCGCTGCTTGGGCTACTTGCGATCTTCCTTGGTGCAATCAAGGTTGTCCTACTAATCCTGTCTTCCTGATCTTTGGTTTGGGAAAATTGCCCTTGTTGACCAATCACGATTCGACAACGACGTCAACTGGCAGTTCGACTAACAGAGTGTTAGTTTTAGTGGTAAAGCGAGGGCAGGTCCAAACCTCGGACTTTTCTCTCTATCTCCGGTTATTCCAATCTCCATGGCCATTACCGTAATGCCTCCGGATTACTGATTCTTTGTAACGATGTTGCCGTCTACCAGGGCAAAACGGAGGACTGAATTCCACTCAGTAATCAACGTAGACTGGCGAACACCACTTATGGGTAAAATCCTAGTCTTATAAGGAACGATATTTTTTGAAAATCTTCCCTTCCACGAACTGTGGATGCCTGAACACAGCGACGTGTTTTTACCGGATAGTCTTTAAGTTATCCCCTCTTTTTCATTCCTATGATGCTGTGGTTTTCGATGACGCAGACTCGAACTTAAATATACTAATCACGGTATGACACAGGAGAGGAGGTGCATGGCGTTTGTTCAATCTCATCACTGAACCAATCAGTCTTTACATGAACCCTGGCCGGACCAGTAAATATTCTACTCGCAAGAAAACCCCCTTCCATCAAAGGATCCTGCGCTTTAGGCGGTTCCAGTCCGCAAATGATACCGTTGGGGCGAACACTTCATGAACTTCGTTACAGTTCGATAAGCCGCTAGCACGAAGCCCTTGTAACCAACTCCCTTATCGTCCACAGAGGTTTTGGCATTGCACTTTTGCCAGTAAGCTTACAAACACGCTGACACGCTGCGGATTAACAGTCCTTAAACCTTACTCGTGTAACGTTTTCAAGTCGAAAACGCAATTAAAGACCTCGGTCATTGCCTTGAGGACTTCGATGCCTGCATTAACTAGCCGGCTTGCGTGGTTGCGAGCCTTATAGCATCAACTTAGATGACGCGGTGCGGTGCAGAAGTACGTATTCAAAAAGACCTGGCACACTGACGCCCACTTATTTTTACGTAACGTCATTCCAGCATCTGTATAAGTGTCTGGAACTAGTAGATATCTTAAGGCATTATTTTTCTGCGACAAGATTACTCAGAATCGATGACCGATCTCATAAAATATTAACGGAGCATCTGAAATGCGTTTACGATCAGGAAGGATAACGGTAATCCCTCGTTATATCGTGCACCGACTTTCGCTGTTTCACTCTATCGTGGATGTTATATACAAGCGGATTTTTTGCTGCTTCGCAGACAATGGGCCTTTTTATTTCTGGCGCATGCTTTCTCGGGTGATTTCGTACACGGGACGTTACTGGTATTATTTCCATTAAAATAAGTACTTCAGAGGCGTTTTGGCAGATCCACTCTGACTCAACTGAGAACTAGATTTGGATCAAGTTCATCCGTCCTGGTGGATTCTAGATCTATTACTTAGGAAATGCCGCTTGGGCAGTCAGCTTATTGTATTAGATTTGGTGGATTCCAGACGTTGATGTAGGTTGGGCGGGTAAACTTGATCCAAATGTGATTAAACTCGCGTCGTCCGGTGGGGCCTCTTAGCTCAGATGGTTAGAACACTGGCTGTACTAAAGCCTCCCCTTGCTGTTTTGGGTTCGAATTCCACCGAGGCACCGAGTTTTCCACAATTGGGTCAACATGAAGATACGTACTATTACGGTGGGCTTAAAACCGTATTATGCATCAAGTAAGCCTTCTCGATGATATACGATGCATGAATTAATGCGTAGTATATAAACAGTGGCTTTAAGGACTGTGTGCGCATGCAATGTCATGATTGAGCAAACCATGGCCCTCACGACCTGGGTGTACGTTGGCAGTTCCCTTACCCTGTGTGCATGTTTATCCAGCGATTTTTGTCATCCTCTATCTGACCCATTTTTTGTAGCAAGTTAAAATCCTGGCCAAATGTTTGTTGTGGATCAGAGGGTGTAGTGACACGCCTAGGTGCGGGTCTGGCCGCACCAGCCACCGGCGCCCTCTCCTGCCCTCGACCTCCTTGACCGTGTCTCGATTACAGGCTCAGGCGAGGAGCAGGAGGAGGAGGAGGAGGAGGAGGAGGAGGAGGAGATAGTGCACTAGATGTTGTGCAAGTCCAATGCCACTATAAATTAATTCACCTACAGATCACCATCCCTGCTTTACTTTACCGTAGAGCCCACGGTGGACATCATTGACAACAACGATGGAACATTCATATAAACAGTGTGTTCAAATACATAATTTCGGCAAATATTACTCATTACGTAAGAGGATTTTAAGAGTTTATGCTGTGTAACTGCGTGAAGAGTGTTCATAAGGATGTGGGAGGGTTCTAAGGACCTAAGATATATAAAAGCAGCCATAGAAGCATATGGTTTTGTTCGCAAATTTTCACTTATCGCGGGGGGTTCTCCAGCGTAACTCCCGCGATCGAGGAGGGATCTTTGTACTTAAGTAGAGTAGGAATATCGATTATCGTGAGGTCTACGACTATGGTGTTTTAGGCACCTTGCGACGCTGGTTTTTGAATGCACAGATTTTCAGCCGACTGCAAAAACCGCACTCAATTAAACATGATTACTTAAGCATCATTTATGTTTTCATTGATTTTCAGTGCCATTAAAAATTAAAATATACTTTACATAAAATGTACATGAAAATAATTCTTTTTCATTCATTCTGTGGTAAATCACGTCTTCTTCAGATTTAATACTCGAAAAAGGGAATATCTCTCAATTTTAAAAAAGTTTTCAATTATGAGGTTTTTAGGACAGTATAATTTTCATTAAAGTAGCATCGTGCCTCGCTGTTTATAAATGGCTCCCACCAAGTATACAACATTGTCAAAACTAATTTCAAAATGCTGTGAGTCCTACACAGTGTCTTCCTAATAGCTAAGAAAACGCATAAATGTTCTTGCACGGAAAGTGTACAGCCTCTAAACTAAAAACCCCAAACTCAGATAGGGCTGAAAGTATTCGGGAAGTTAGAAACGTTTTTAAAATGAATTCGAAAGGGGTCGTCCCCTAGCGTACAAAATTTGAAGAACTGTTTTCTAATAAATGAGTAAAAGGGTGAATATTTTGAAAGCAAATACGTTCTTTGGGAAAAAAAATATTTTGGGTAGATTTTTGACACTGGTTTCCTTGTTCGTCGTCAGACTTCAGTAAATGTGCTTAAAAATCGATACTCATCCAGCGTTTGCGCCAGTAAGCGGCCGCCATTTGCGTAACTCTGTACCGATTGGTTCTCACCCCTTTCACTTCTTCCCTGAGATTTTTGTACATGACATCTAGTTCAGTGTGCCGACTGACGCATTACTCATCGGAGTTCATGGCCTCAGGAAACTCTCGGCCTTATGGGAGGGGCAATGCGACGACGCAAGGTGAAGGCGCGTCCAGTATCAAGGGTGTGCATGGCCATTTGTGACCGGTAGTCTCGCCTTTTAACTGCCAGCTGGTGCTCATGAATGCAGATTTTCATGTTTGTCCACAATATAAGGCCTCAAATGCATCTCATGGGATCTTGCATACGACTTCCTTCCTATCAGTATAGCCAATCCTATCCTTAAGGCGTACAACTCGGACAACAGCCCAATTGCTCGCAAGCGGAGTACTGTCAAGGGTCTGCTCTACCAAGCAGAAACATGTTGAGCCGGCGAAGAAAACTGCCGAGTGAAACTAAATTACTTGCTTGAATTAATTTCCAAAATGATTGCTCTAGAGATTTTGTACGTCGATGTATGAAGCAACAAGAGTTAAAAGAAAAGAAGCTAGATAGTTCTAATCGAGCGCCGAAAGCAGATACTTGATGAATGCTTCCTTACATGAGGGACGTGTCTGATCTCGTTGAAAGACACTTGAGGAAACACCGAAAAAGCGGCGGACAAACCGACGACTACTTTACGCACTCAGTTTGAACATCCTAAGGATAGGGTTGGCTATCTTGATAAGAAGGAAGTCGTTTACAAGATCGCATATGATGCTTGTGAGGCCGTATGTTGTGGTCAACCTGGAAAATATGCCTCTGCACGCATCCACGAACAGTAACTTGCAGTCAAAAGGCGAAACCATCTATCTTAAATGGGCATGCACACTCTTGATACCGGGCACACAACCTGGGACAGAACTCGCATCGTCGAAGTCTCTCCCTCCAAAAAAGCTGAAAGTTTCCTAAAGCCATGCACTCCGATGAATCATGCATCAATCGGCACATTGAGCCAGATGCCGTGTACAAAAATCTCAGAGAAAAAAACGGAAGAGGCGAGAACCAACCGATACAGAGTGGTGCAAACGGCGGCCGTTTGCAGGTATGAGCACAAAATGACATCGTTTTGTTTATGCAAGTTCGAAATGTTAACTTATTTTAGCGCATTTACTCAAATCTGACGATAGCATGGGGAACCAGTGTCAAAAATCTCCCTAATAAAGTTTTTACTTTTCCCGGAGAACGTGTTTTATTTCCTGGGTAGCCTGTTTTCCAATTCATAAAGGTGAATATTTGTGTGCGCGTTTTCTTTAAAGCATATTTAAATTTATAAGGCCATTGAAAATCGATAGGAAAACGCCCTATTATTTAAGTATTCATTTTTCGCCGGGTGTTTTTGCATCACTTAAAACCCCGTATCCTGACGTGACTGAAATATCCTGAGATTATGCCGCACGAAAATCAGCACTATAGTTCCACCTAATTTTGAAGCAAGTATACACAACAGAATTTAGTGGAACCAAAAAATTTCGCGACGGCCTATCAACTGCAACCTGTCACTGCACAACGGAGATAACGAATGAGAAAGATACAGAGATTTAATTTTCCACAGAAAAAATCAATTCTAAACAGAAAAATTCATCGTTGACTGCATGCTAACTAATCAATACAACGGTAACTTAAAAACACAATTTAGGAAAGAAAATGCGGGTATTAGCACGCAGAAGGGGTGGTCAAATCAAGGTCTGGGACTTATCAGAGCAAGTTTAGGTTGATCCGGTCGTTTAACTGTTTACATAGATAAGGTTTCTCCCACCAATAACCAAACAACACATGGTTGCCCTAGCTGCACTGAAGTGCCTTGAACAAATAGTAATTTCTAAGCCTGACAGAGGCCATGGAGTTGTCATTCTTAATCGGCGAGACTATACGGCCAAACTGGAATCCATTTTAAACCAGCCGAGTTCATTTCGTCTGGAAATGCCAGAGAAAGATAAAACCAAGGCATTGGAAGACTCCGTCTGAAAAATAGTTAATCAATTCAAAAGAAAGAAAGGCGTTCACCGGGAGAGGTGTATTTGAGGTCTGACTTTTCGGGTAGTCGTTTCTTCTGCCCATCTTCAGAGACTGAGCAGTCATGCACACAGCTTTCCTTTTATGGAGCACTTTGTTTGATGCTCGGCCCGTCAATGCCGTCTGTGTGGCTGCATCCGACCTGCATGTCACCGTGACCTAAATCCCGCCCATCTTCGTCGACAGCGGCGATAATTGACGGCCTCGATTGCCCCGCGTCGTGACTGTCTCCCGTCAAGAATGTCCGTAAAACCAGATAAGGGGGAGGCAAATTGGTGTGGCGGTTGACAGAACAGTCGGTAGACATCCAGGCTTCTTGCACCTGCCTTGCCGTATGATCATCACCTCGGCCCACAATTCCAACGGCGTCAAAGTTGAAGACGTGTTCCATTTGGGCGGCACGGGTTGCTACCTCCGACTTTGGGTCCAACCGGCCAACTTATGCTCGTGCATGCGCGTTTGCAGCCGTCGGCCGGTTTCCCCAGCGTAGTTACACATTCCGCAGCTGCACCGAAGTCGGTAGACAACAGCCGACATCTCCTACTTAGGGATCGTGTCTTTTGGCCGCACCAATTGCCAGCGGATTGTTGAGTCCGGACTGTGGGCAACGCCTATTCCGAGCGGCTCGGAGATCTGGCTACGGCTTCAGAGACCCCTTTCATGTATGGAATGCTCCGCCACGATTTTGGCTGACTATGTTCTTCATTCCGCTTCCTTGGTTGATTTTGGTTCCGTTCAACGAATGTTCGCGGATATCCGCTGGCTTTGGAGAATTCTTGGAGGAGCTTCATCTCGTCCTGTTTGGCGACTGGAGTGCTGCAATGAGTTTCCACCCGTCGGTATAGCGTGCGTACACAGCCTCGTTTGTGTTGCAGTGGATGGTTGCTGTGGTAACTGAGCATTTGCAGCGTGTTCGTCATTTTTCTGTAGACTGACGTCGCCAGTTTGCCGTTTGGTTGGCGGCAGATGAGAACATCCAAGAATGAAAGTTCGCTCTCCACTTCTTCTTCCATCGTGAACTGTAGATCGGGGATGATTGAGTTCTGACTCCAGATCAGAAGGTTGCGTGTTCGAATCACGTCGGGGTCACCAGTGTAAGATACAAACCCACTAGTTGGGCACAGCGAGTAGGCTATCCGGTAAACGAAAATAGCAGTATCCCAAAAGTTACAAACCAGTAAATAAGAACAAAGTCGTCAGCAGGTAAACGTGTACGTGCGTGTTCTTATTCTTATTCAAAGTTGTGTCAAAGCGTATTGTAACTGATTAAAACAAAACGGACCTAAATGTCACTACAAGTTCTTCATAGTAGCTTATTTTATTCTGATCGATTATTACGAGAGTATCACCAACGTAGCGCGCACAAACAAAGTGCGCCATAAAAGGAAAGCTGCGTGCATAACGGCTCAGACTCTGAAGATGGGTAGAAGAAACGACTACCCGAAACGTCAGATCTCAAATACACCTCTCCTGGTGAACACCTCCTTTTCTTTTTATATGCCACCTGAGAATCGCATTTTCACTACAATTGAAGTTAATCAATTGTTAGACAAAAATCTAAATTGATGCGTTTGGGATTTGTTCGCGTGCGGCCAGTCAGCGAAAGATGCAGCATCGATTGGCCTCGAGCTCTCGCCCGACCGGTGCCAAGTCTTGCATGATTCAAGCAATCGATCGACAGGAAATGTTAGGCGGGCCGAAAGCCCCATAGGTGAGCGGCCGCTGTGACGGCCGCGAGAGCTGACTGCCAGCCAACCACGGATGGGAAACTGTGTCTCTGTGGAAGTTGGTATTTGAAACCTAAAAATACTTCGACCAGAAAATTGCTAAATCAGAGGCTGCAACCTAGTACAGCGGATGTTTCAAGTATGCTTCTAAAACAAATCGCGCGTTCTCGAGTGGCCACTAGCAACGCGGACTCAGTTCCAGCGTGCCTTCGTTGAGGTTGCATCTTCAGATCACGCATCAGCCTGGTAGGTCACTTGCGAATTCATCGCACTGAGGCTGGCGAGCCAGTATCATGAGCGCCAACATACACCCGCCGCTCCCATCTCACATATTCACACCGTCCACGTACATTCAGTCTCCGAGTGAGCCTACTGGGCCGCGTGTACTTGCATACAAATCTGCGGTAAATCACCGCAGACTAAATTCCATCACCACGTATACCCCATCAGGCCACACAACACACACGAACCTGTCCCATATCACCCACCAAAAGCACAGAATAGGTGCCTCTCACGTCAACGAGGAAAGTGGTTCTTCCCCCTGTGGTACTTATGATATCCCAGCGCATGCGAGATTCTAGAAGTGCAGTCTCATTGTGGAAACGTGTCATGCTGTGGGAGTGACCGGGCATGTGTGTGGCAGGCGCAGACGGGTTGTTGAGTTCTGTCAGCCAGTTGCGCCCAATCCCCACATCAGATGACTACCCGGCTCGGACAGTACACTGCTGCCTGGGAGAGGGAAAAGTGAGGTCGACTCTGGGGACTGCGTCCCAACAGCACTCAGTGCATTCTCCTCATCATAAGCAAGCCAGCACGCCTTTAAGCTATCACAATGCGCTACGAGCTCTGGCAGGGAAGGCTGCCAACTGACGAGACAACTCGGTCCTCTTAGCGGGACAGAGAGTCAGACCTCAGAGACTCATTACTAAGGTGGCTTTTATGACTCTTCCAATCAACTGTGGCCTAAACTGCCCTTTCCTAGTTTCTGCTATAATTTTGCACATCGTGCGTGGAGCAGGCGTATGGCACGCGTAGACGGGCTGCTTGGTTTAATCGACCGCTGCGTTTGATCCTGTCTTTGGTCGTCCTGGCTCTGTGTAGACACGGGGCTGTGGTGTGAGACGGAGGAGAGAGTGCGGAGTAGACGCGGCGCAAGTCTACTACCACTATGAGTTCATTTGCACGCAAGTCACCGTCCCTGTGCCCATCGTGCTGTGGAACACACGGTGGATATCGACGTTTTCGATGGCCGAACTATAATAGCGAGGGGGAGAACAATTTAGTAATATACAACAACCAAGTACGGCGGCGTCCGTCACTCTTCCTTTGGACAGGTCCTGTCCGAATGACCGCGCAGCCGACATATTAAGTGAAAGCGCTAACCCAAATGTAACCACATCTTC
>CACRXP010000458.1:498407-514237 GCA_902702965.1 Spirometra erinaceieuropaei | reverse complement strand
ACAAGGGCGGAAGTCGGGTCTCTGCGAACAATTACAGACCGGTCAGCCTCACCTCCATTTGCTGTAAGATTATGGAGAAGATAATAAAGCAACAACTAATGCAGTTCCTTGAACAAAACCATTTGCTTTCCGATTCTCAACATGGATTCCGAAAAGGCAGATCCTGTGTGACAAACCTGCTCTACTGTCTGGAACACTGGACTAGGGCTGTTGATAGAGGAGATATGGTGCATGCCATCTATATCGACTTTAAAAAGGCCTTCGATAGTGTGCCTCACCATCGTCTTCTATACAAACTTAGCCGTGCAGGAGTGCGGGGTAAGCTTCTGATGTGGATTCGGAGCTTTTTAATCGGCCGCTCTCAAGCCGTCCACGTCGGTGACCAACAATCTGCCGAGGTTGCCGTTAAGAGTGGTGTTCCCCAAGGCTCCGTTCTTGGCCCTACGCTTTTCCTCGTATACGTCAATGACTGCGCAAACGAACTGAATTGCGATGTTGCAATGTTTGCCGATGACATAAAGATTTGGAGTACCATACGAAACGAAGTTGACGAGGCGCGACTGCAGACAAGTCTGGACCACCTCGAGCAATGGTCGAAAGACTGGCTTCTACCGTTCAACGTAAACAAGTGTACTTTCCTACGCGTCGGCAGAACCAGTTCTCCTAACCACACGGTCTACCGTCTGACTGGCACACCACTGCAAGAAGTCGACGCCCAGAAGGACTTGGGTGTATGGATCACAACCTCGCTTAAGCCTTCGCTGCAATGTTCAAAGGTGGCCAAGTCGGCGATGTCCATGCTATACCTTGTCAAACGGGCGTTCACCTCCTTTGATGAAGACTGTTTCGCCAAGGTCTTTCAAACTTTTGTGCGACCGCATCTGGAGTATGCTATCCAAGCATGGCGACCCTGGACCGCCAAAGACTTGGGCATACTCGAAAAAGTTCAACGGCGAGCAACAAAACTTGTATCTGGGCAGTGGTCACTACCCTACGAAACGCGATTAGCTAATCTTGACCTCTTTCCTTTGAGTTACAGACAGCTACGTGGGGACCTGATACAAGCTTTCCGCATCATGCGCAATCAGGGCTGCTGCCTCCCGTTTGGAGACTTCTTCGAGTTGGCGACTACGACTAACCTGAGAGGCCATCCACTCAAACTGCGTGTGGCTGGCGCCCGGCTAGACACCCGAAAGTTCTTCTTCTCCAACAGAGTGATTGCAGCTTGGAATGCCTTGCCTGAGGATGTTGTTATGTCAGGCTCGGTAGATACTTTTAAATGGAGACTAGATCAGCATTGTAGCGCGCACCACAATAACGCCGGACTACGGCTACCTTGACAGCCAACGCGAACAATTTAGTGTTATAACGATGCTACTGCCAACATTTAAGTAATATATGTTTATGTTATTTATTAAGCTTGGGCCACGTCGCACACCGCTGTTCGCATTCACCACGATGCCTGTAGACTAAACAATTTTACCTCTTTTTCCCGTGTCTTAAGTGTGCCTCAACTGTCCGCTTTATTTTGACCAACAAAGCAAGTTAATGTGCCTCTAAACTCTGTTAACGCATGACATTCTGTGTTCATCTGTACAGTTTTTGCTATTCCCCTCGCATTTCTTTCATGTTACTTCCTTTCCATTTCCTCCATATATATCCTCTGCATGTAACCAATAGGGATTTCAAAGGTACACACCTACTTTCCCTGAAATATACTGATACTGATACTGATAATATGGCGACGTATGACACGCGTTTATCGGTCTGCGCCGAGTCCCCGTGAACCCATAACTCTACCATCCATGCTTATGGTGGCACTCCTCAGACGTAGGCCATCATGCCGTGTCAGCCGTTAAAACTGCGCCCCCAGCGGGCAAGGATCGATGGGCGGAAGTCCCCCTTCTCTGTCCAAGTTGTCAAACCATGGAATGCCCTTTCTGCAGATGTTGTGATGTCACTTTAAAAAGAACCCTGGCATATTTGTGTTCCAAAATGACCAAGAGGGATAAGAGATCGAACTCATCCCCTGAGACTCATTCCCATTTCCTCATACCATTATGGGTTCATTTAAATTATTTCAGCCCAGACAGTTTCTCCGTACACCGCACCCAGTACTACTTTGCAAATAGGATACTCAAAGGCTCACGTCTATTTCCCTCAATAAACTGAACTGAAATGATCCACTGCGTTCAATCCCCTCATCCATCGGTTAATAGTCTCAGACACCTGACTGATGCATGGGGAGGAGGGAAATGAGAGTGCCGTCGACACTAGACAATATATTTCTTCAGCGTACCAGCGCGTTCTTCACTACAGTCTATCTGAATGCAGGTTGGTCAGTCGACCTAGTTGCCGAGAGCAAAAGCTGTGCGTTCACAACATACCTAGACGCTGCCCTCGGTCTTTGCTAGCACTTGGGAGGCTGAATGAAGGATATTGGATGCAAGGGTGAGTTAAACGTAGGAGGAAAGTCTTGTAGAAGGTTGGCCGATTATTATGTCATCCCAGCTTGGCCCCTCAGGCAGCTTCTCGAGGCGTCTCAGAAACTGCGTTGGCTCTCTACCGTCTTGATTCACCCCGGAGCTCTACGCTGCAACCGTACCTTTGTGAAAGACTCGGTGCAACCAATGACGGCTGTCTCGGCAGTTATAAAAAAACGTGTCTGCTGGCAGGCTGTCAATACTATCACGAAGGTCGTCGACAGTGTCCAATGAGATGGCAGCCTTGACACAATAAGACGGATCAGCTGTTAGAACAAACAAGACTCGATTACGCACTGGCACCAGACAATGTCGGTGGTAAATACCGCAGGTAGTTATATGGAAGCCGGTTCCGCGCTGTTTGGGTGTGACAGTTCGAAATATCAGTGAGGAAGAAAAAGACTTATCGAGCAATGGAACGACAGTAGGTGTGCTAACTCGTGAAATTTTAACCGAAATTCTGAAATGCGTCCCCGTTTCTAAAAGATTACTTAAATAGAGTTGTAGAATTAATCGCCGTGAAGCCTAATCCCACAATAAGTCAGTTACTGCAAAATGCCGGCTTTCAAATGAACTTCTTTCGGCCGCATGCGAAACCTCACTCGGTGAAAAATGGCTACTTAAGTGGCATGAATTTTTCACATTGATTTTCGATGCCCTTAAAAATTCAATTATATGTCGTAGAAATCATCCCTAAAACTATTCACTCTTTTACTCATTCTGTAGAAAATTACTTTTCCTTGCAATTTTGCTCTCGAAGGGAGAGTATAATTCGGTTTGAAAAAAGTTTCTAATTATGAGATTATTTAATACCGTAAAATGCCCGTTCACAAAACATCATGTCTCTGCATTTACCAATGTGGCTTCTAAAGTTTGCCATTGGGCTCAAGTCCACTGCTACATTTAATAAAGTCTATATGGTTTCTTTTTGATGCTGTAAAGAAATATGTGGTTTTCCGTACGCGCAAAATATACGGTTAATAGTTTAGAAACTCTGAATACAAGTACAACGGCCGGTCGGGTTCAAAATGTTTCGGGAATCGGAAAAGTTTTTGAAAACCAAATTATGCCCTTTCTTCAACTATGAAAGTTGAAGGCGTAATTTTCTATCAAATGAGCAAAAGAATGAATATTTTTAGAAATGATTTCTACGATATATAATTGAATTTTTAAGGGCATCGAAAATCAATGTGAAAAATTCATGCCACTTAAGTAGCCATTTTTCACCGAGTGAGGTTTCGCATGCGGCCGAAAGAAGTTCGTTTGAAAGCCGGCATTTTGCAGTAACTGACTTATTATGGGATTAGGCTTCACGACGATTAATTTTACAACTCCATTCAAGTAATCTTTTCGAAACGGGGACGCATTTCAGAATTTCGGTTAACATTTCACGAGTTAGCACACCTACTGTATGGGTTTATTTTTCTGAACTTTTGAACTCGCGAAGGAGTCCATCGTCGGTGATAAAAACAGCAGCAGATTAAACAACAGTTATACGGGTTATTAGTCAATACATATCTGTAGGTGACTGCCCAGGGCTCTGTACGCCACAGCCGGATCGCTATATCAGTTGATTAAATTCGTCTCAGTGATCCAGCTTTCAGTTAACTCTCGGCTTGTCTTGCAATTATTTTTTGTGTTTGCGTCGTTGAACTTATGGCCTGTTCCGAAGCGTTGGGCAGTCACTTGTAATAATTTGACACCCCGCCGTACAGCCAGCTCATGGTCGAGCATGCCCGACCCGAGCCGACGCTCAGTCTGACCTGTGTAACTACAAGGACAGTCTAGGCATGTGATGCGATGCACTACACCAGACTGTTCAGTGGGGTTTAATTGGTCGTTCCTATTCATGACTAGTAGCTCTGAGCAAGTGTACAACTCCCACGCCTGGTGCCATAGCAACGCACTCTTGAACGCCCTCGCCGTATATCAGAGCGTTTCCGCTTGGGTCCCCTCGAATAAGCAGGTAGGCATCGGCTCATAAACGGTTTCAGATAGTCGTTACACATCTTTTCGACAGGAAAGACATCTAAAAACTGACTATTTAAGCAGCCAAAGACAAAATGTTTACTCGGTTATGATGCAAATTGCCGTCTGTTCCTCTCTGATGGTAACACCTCCATCAATGGCGGAAAAAAATTTTTGGCTGCTATAGAAAAGGGCATTATCACCTAAGTTGCCAGTTAAGAGTTAACATTTGGGTCTAGTAGTGCTGTAGTGTTAATATGATACAGTTTCAACAAGCAAAGGTCATTGTCATAGGCCTGGCGTCCCCCAATCAGGTTACTTAACCTGTGCCTTGCGGCTCACTCTAAAACCTTAGCGGCCAACACTATAACGAGCATTGTTGTACGCCAAAGGGATGACCAGTTCTGCCTATTAGCCTTCGTTGGTCGAGCATGCCCAACCGGATCGGTGGACGCCCTTCCTACCACTGGTAAATATTCCCATTCCCAGCCGACGGAACAACTGGCGGTCAGATGTGGTTATGCAACCGTACCTGGAGTAAACAAACCCCAGCCGCTTGTATCAAGGATCCGGTGGTAACAGTGGATTTACAGATAGGTCCGGGGAACGCATAGACGACGAGGTCAAGTAATTATGTGCAAAAGGAAAGCTATTCGGAATGCGCGGCTGTACTTTAAGTGGTTGGGAAATAGTTGCCTTAACCCCTAACCATAAGCCTAACTCTAACCCCTAACCCTAAGTCCGACCCTTAACCCAAACCCTAAGCCCTAACTATTAACCGCAGCCCTAAACCCTAACCCTGATACATCCAACGCGAAAGTTATAGGGAGCCGACAGGCCGAAATTCTAGGACCACCGACACTTGGCCAAAAAAGGTAGACACGGTAACAAAGAAACAAGGCCGCCAACAGAACAGACCGCAACGCACAGCAATACCATGCCAACGTAATCACACCAACTCAAAATAATTAAGTAGGTCAACCGTATTGTGTCCATCAGGTGCGGCGCATAACCACATCTTACTCACTTGGCCCGCAGCTCAATGTTGTAGCGTTCAACTTAACGTTCCATGACTGAATAATTCTAGTTCGAATTCCAGGTCATCCAGAGCTGGTTGAAAGTGGCTTATAAGCCAGACATGGTCATTCCAGCCTCCCTTATCCTTGGTAGTACTCCTTTCCGAAGAAAAGATTATATGTAAACATATCTTATCTATAAATTGAAAAACAGGCATCCCAAGAGATATCATTAAGAATATGGAATTCTTTGGGAAACAGTAGACTTTATTGTGTAAATTTTCGAGACTGGTTCCCGAGCTCATCTTCAGACAATGGGTGTGCAGAAACAATTAACTTCTAGACTGAGTCTGACAAAGGATTCTATGATTGGTTAGAGTCATCTTCTCGAGATTGGTTGAGTCAGTTTGAATCTGTCCTTAACGATTTTGTATATGGCATCTAGATCGATATGCCGGTTGATGCATGCCTCGGTCTAGAAGTTAATTGTTTTTTCACGCCCGTTTTCTGATGACGACCTGGGGAACCGGTCTCGAAAATTTACACAATAAAGTTTACTGTTTCCCAAAGAATTCCATATTCCTAAACATATCTCATCTGTACTTTCTCTATCTAAATGTAGTCAAATAAACAGTCGTGATAGTTTTGTTTGCAGCAGTCTGCGCAGTTGAACTTGTGGCCTGTTCCGAAGGGGTGGGCAGTCCCTTGTATTAATTTGTTATCCCGTAGTACAGCCAGCCCATGCGCGTGCATGCCCAGTCCGAGCATACACTCAGTCTGCCCTGTGTAACTGCAAGGACAGTCTAGGCATGTGACGCGATGCACTACACCAGACTGCCTATTAGCCGTCGTCTGCCGAGCATGCCCAACCTGATCGGTGGACGCCCTTCCCACCATTGTTAATATTTCGGATCACAAACAACAGGACATCTGGCCCGTGGCTCAAGGTTGTAACATTCATCTTCACACCCCATGACTGAATAATTTTACTTCGAATCCCAAGTCATCCGGAGCTGGGCTCGGGTCTGGCTGTCTGGCTGAGGACGGCCGGACATGGCAACATTACTGACAAACGCAAAGGAGACTGGAATGGCCATATCTGACTTATTAGTCGTCGTCATCCAGTGGAACATGTCGGGCTCGATCCCGCGATCTGTTGGTAAGAAGTTCAACGTCGCTAACCACTGAGCCACAGCCTCGTTTTCCTGTCGGTCATGGCCAATCGTGACTCCTTTGTCTATAGTGCAACTCGTTCCTGTAGAAAAGATTATACCTAACATAACTTATCTGCACTTTCTATGCCTAATTGTAGTTTAAAAACTTATGTAGTAGTTTTTGTTTGAGCCAATCTAGATGTCAGGGTGAAACCCTGGGGGACTTAATAAAAGGCTTGGGTTTCAGGACGCAGAATCAGGAGGTGGTCTGCTCAGTCCTGCAAGCCTTTAAGCCCCTCGGACCATCACTGATGACAGTAATAGTATAGCCGAAAAACAAAAAGTCTGTGTTTTACGCAAAGCAACCTCGCCTCGCAACACAAAAATGACTATTACAAATTTAGGTTATTTCTGCAAAGGCCAAGGACTTTCTCCGTTTCTAACTGGCTCAGTCATACAGTCAGCCAATTCCAGCGGACACTGCTGGAAACGCTTAGCAGCATCGTTTGTGGCAGACGATTATCCTTGCAAGGACTGACCTCATCTCCCCTCGGCTCCCCACCTCCCCTTACTCGCCACCCCTCCCCCCTTCTGCATTAAGCAGACCACCCTCTCCCCCCTCGAGACGTTCATTCCCAGAAAAACGGCGGAATGCAGGGCGGTTGGGCTGTTCGGGCGCAAAGTCCATTAGCACGGAACTTCACGGCGCAGACTGCCCTGGCGTGCTATAACACCGGGCGTAGTCTCAGCGCCTAGCGTTCCATGAACATTTTCATTTGGCCTCCTGGGGCAAAAGCCTTCGTCACGGGTGTTAAGGGCTTACTTTGTCCACGGTTAGCTTGCCGTATCTCCCGTTATCGTCACAGACACTTAAATGCGCGAAGTGAAAGGGTGACTACTAGGACCTACATGCATTAGCTGGCTGTAGTTTCAATCAATGAGGTCTGGTACTCACTGTCAAAATCTGTGTCCGGTAAAAACCAACTGATTGTCAAGACTTTCCCTGTCGATGGGTCTCGAGATTATCGGTTTTTCTACTGTCCTCATTGTCTCTCCCCGTTTGTTGCCAGTCCGGTTGTGTGGTAGATAGGTCAGTGACACTAGATAGATTGGCTAGCCTGTCGGGTACACTGCCCGTCATCCCAAAATGATCCATGAATACCGGGTTACAGTAGCTCAGTGCAATGCACCCGGAGGTTCTTCTGTCCATGGCGGGACCTTCGACAGTCTTCTGCAGTCTGTTGCAACGAGTGGACCGCAAGTACGCCGAAGGAGCCGGACGAAAAGGCAGATCAGTCACCACGGATGAAAATGTGCGGTGCGGAAAGCGGGTCTCAGTTCGCAATGCACAACCGTTCGGCCGTCGAGGACGACGATGCCCCCCTGTGCCCTGTGACTACGTGGCGGGCGTAGGAATGGTGACTTGCACGTTACTTAGTTTATGCGGGTAGTAGACTTGCGCCGCATCTACCGCACTCCCTCCTCTCTCACGCATCTCGGACAGGTGTCAGGACTGAGTCAAGAAGACCGAGGGCGGGGCCGGGCGCATTGTCTGGCAAACCTAAACAGCCAGTCAACGTGTACCCCAGAAACTTGGCCAGCGTACGATGGGCCAAGCTTCCGCACAAAAAAGAAAGGGGTTGCTCGAAGCCTAACTGCGTTGGAGTGCCAAAGAAGACACTGTAAGACGGAGCCAATGCAGTCTGAGTCTCCATCCTGAGAGGAGGACTGAGTTATTCTGCCATTTGACATTCTTCAATACTCTGGCTTTTAGCGCTTTGAAAGCGCTCCAAATTGTTTACAGTGAGGATTGTGCATTGAATTCTGTGGAGACAGAGTCCCATAATCGACCTCCCTCTCTCTCCCCCCCTTCTCTCTTTCGTCTCGCCGATGGGTCATCTGATTCATGGATTGACTCAAGTGGCTGGGGAGGCGCGTGCCTGCACATGGACCTGCCACCATGTCCCCATATGTGCCATTTGTTTTAGGTTCGCATCTCGAGGAACGCAAACGGTGCCCTAATCTGACTCCCCTCCCCCGTGTGTTGGTACAACGCACCTCCCAAGTGGCCCTTTGTAAGGGTGCACTTGCAACTCACACTGGAGAGTCCAACCACAACTTTGACTTCCGAGAAGCCGCTATTTTAAGTCAGGACGATTCAACCTCCGAACGGTTCGTAGTATAAACGTGATTTTCTGACGCCAGTTATGTCATCTGGCACGTCGACCCCGGCTGCATACCAGATGTTGCGTCACTAGGATGTTCAGGCTCTGAAGTTAACCGGGAAAGAGCCGACAGCCAGTTCATACAATGGGTAAGCTTCCACACGGCAGCAGCCAAGTCTCCCTAGGTCCTTGGTGCAGTCTTATCGAATGAGCAAGCCACTGATGCGTCTGCCATGCAACCCCAGGGACAATACACAAGGGAAACCACGAGGACGGCAGAAAAATCAATAATCACAAGGCGCACCAACTCGTCTTGTGGTATAAAATTCAGATCGATTTTTGCCTAATACAGGCTTTGAAAAGACGTAGCAGATCCGTCAGTTCGAGACTGTGTTCAGTTGCTACGGTTCCAGCGATCTTATCCACAGCGTTGTCAGCACGATAGTTCGACCGTCGTTTCCGACGATGTCCACCGTGTGTTCCACAGTAAAGTGAAGCAGCCACGCTGACTTGCGCGTGAATTAGTTTATAGTGATTGCAGGCCTGCGCAGCATCTACCGCACTCTCTTCCCCACTTCCCACCTGGACCCCGGGTCAAGACAGAGTCAAGAAGACCGGAGGCGGAGGAGGGGGCAGGTGGATGGCACGGTCGAACCCGCATCTTGGGGCCTTACTCCACACCCCCTGGTTCGCACTGCAAATGACCAGGATTTAAACCAACAACAATGGGGAAGGCCGCAGGGACCCCAAGGTGCTCAGCTTTAACCGTCAACTGGGTCTGCCACCGCACCCCGCAATGTTGGCGTTTGTTATGGCGCACATTCCGTTAACACCTGCCCGGATCTGATATGGCCCCCCTGTTGGTCTAGCGTATCTACCACGTGGGGCGGCGCAGTTGTCAGCACAGGACTGGTCACTACCGCCTAATGGCTGTACTGGTTTAGACACACCCACTAATTTAACCACAACAGTTCCAACTGGATGATGCACCGCCCACCACATTCGAATCCTGATGGACCAACTGGCTATTAGTCTCGAAGACTAGATTGGATGGCCTGGACACACATAGTGGACTCCAGACTCGCCAGCTCTGAATCCGCAAGATTACTTCTCTTGGGTTCTACCCAAGACCCGAGTTTATACTGATAAGGCCACAGATGGCAACGGTAGGGTGAAGGACCCCAATTTGCTGAAAGGTATGCTGTGGATCGTGTCAAGAATGGTGGTAATTCAGTAATTCAGTATAATTCAGTATATATTAGGGATATAGGCAGAGCCTTGGAAAACCCTATTTACAGATAGACTTATGAAAAAAACATGCAGATATTTACATAGCAGTTATACCAGTCATTGATATCATGTAAATGTTTGACCATCAACACAACACCGGACAGTAAGCTGACGGAATTCAGGAAAACACAGAAGACAGTTGGTGGCAAAAACGGTCTTTTTGAGTAAAATTCCAAATATATGTAGATACGGTATCCAGCTGGATATCCCATAGCGTCCCATCCTGAAACGGTGTCCGACCATCGAAAAACTGGGCCTGTCTCCTGGCGCACATTTCTGTTATCCCTCACGTCATGCTCAGTTGATCTCCGTTCTCGTTTCTCCGCTCTTGGGTACAACCCCCAGTCATCAGTACTTAACTAGATTTCACAAGTACATACATCGGCACACGATCTACAGTTCACTGTCAGCCACTTGGGGTGATAATGGACTTGCGCTACGTTTACCACCCTCTATTCCCCCCCACCCATCCGGGTTCGTTGTCATGACATAGTCAAGATAAACGGAGACGCTATCGGACGCAGGTGGTCGGCGCAGAGTGAGCCTGAGCTCAGACGTACTACGGCCCTTTTTAGGCCTAGGCAGCCCAATAACGCGTTTCAGACATTTATCTGGCCCCGGGTTGGTCTAGAGTTAATCCCGTGTGGCCCGCTGTAGGGAGCAAAGTGGCCATACTACGTGCTGTAATGCAAACAACAATAATAGACTATTTTTTACGCATCCGCTCCCATGTCTCCAGACATTATTGGCAGCCGTTTTGGGCAGAACGTACTGCCCCTGTCCGGAATCAAAACTTGTACTTGTACTTGATACGGCTGCGATCATGCCTGATCTAGCCGGCCTCGATGATGTCCCGAACTGTACCTCTCCACGCGTGACGATCTGCGGCAGCAGATCTAGACAGCTCAACCCATTCCCTTCGCCAACGACGGAGACCGAATCCCGAAGGTCCAAGAACCACCTCCATGTCTTGACGGACAGTGTCGAGCCAGGTTTTGAACTGACCCCCTCTTCGACGCCTCCAATCTGGCAACGGTGCCGGATCGAGGGCAGTAACACTGAGCTCTTGAGGTGGACGACGAAGAACATGCCCGAACCACCTCAGTCGTCTTTCTTGGATGTAATGCATGGTGGAAAGAGTTAAGGGAAACACAAACGAGGGCCACCTAGCCCAATAACGCGTGTCAGGCATGGATCTAGAGTTAATCCCGCGTGGCCCGCTGTAGGGAGCAAAGTGGACAGTAGGTGGGCTAGCTCATGAAATGTCAACCGAAATTCCGAAATGTGTTTCCGTTTCGAAAGTATTAATTAAGTAGATTTGTAAAACTAGTCAACCTGAAACATAATTCTATAAAATTTCAGTTACCCTTGGATGTCGGCTTTCGAACGAACTTCCTTACGGTTGCATGAAAAAGTCACACTCTGTAAAAAATAACCACTTAAGTAGCATGAATTTTTCTCATTGATTTTCGATGCCCCTAATGGCTCAATTATATTTTGTGGAAAACATGACTAAAATATTCATTTTTTGCTCATTCGGTAGCAACTTATGTCTTCTTTTGATTTTATACTCGAAGGAGGGACATAATTCGGTTTTAAAAAGTTCCTAATTGTGGGACTTGGTAACAGTCGGGAGAGGGCTCCCAAATATCCGTTGCCTAGAAATAATACCTGCTATACCTATTTGAGTAGGTTATGGCCCTAGATATTTGTTGTTTCATCCAACCTCAATTTTATCTGATCTGCAGTCCACATGCTGCCTCACCTAGATTATCATAGTCTCCAGCAGTTGTGATGCGACCGCTGCAGACCGAGCCATGGTTAATCAACCTTGACCTAGGCTTAAACGACTGAAAAGTGACAGCAATAGTGGGGTTGCGGCTAAATCTACCCTTGCATACCTTAGGAGAGTTGAGAAACGATCGCCGTAGACCCGCCCTACGTTAAACAACCTTCATATAAGCTTGCACTTCTGACAAGCGACCGCAGTAGTCCCTATGCGGATTATTCTATAGTAGTTTGCCTACGGACAATCGCAATACGATCGCCGTTGACCGAACACTTCGATTATCAATTTTTACCATTACTTCCAGAGGTCAGGAGCTACCTCAGTCGCCCATGTGCGGCACAGTGGCTGCATAGCTTAGGACAGTTGCGATAAGATCGTTGCTTTGACCGGCAGTATTTTTTTGGGTGCCCTCTCCCGACTGTTACCGTGGGACTTTTGAATACCGTGAAATGACCGTTCATAAATCGCCATATCGCTGCATGAACCAATGCGGTTTGTAAAAGTAACAATATGGATAAAACCCATTGCTACATTTTATGAACCCCATATGGTGTCCACTTAATACCATATGGAAATGTATGGTATTCTGTCCATGGAAAATGTGCTACTTGTAGTTTGGAAACCCTGAATGCAAATGTAACGGCAAGTCGGGTTCAAAATTATTCGGTAATTGTAAAAGTTTTTTTAAACCGAATTATACGCTTCCTTAAGTTATAAAATTTGAAGAAGACGTAGATTTCTACCAAACGAGTAAAAGAATGAATGTTTTAATGTCAGTATCAGTGTATTTCAGGGAAAGTAGGTGCGTATCTTTGAAATCCCTATTGGTTACATGCAGAGGAAGTATATGGAGAAAGTGGAAAGGAAGTATGCATGTTTTCTATTAAATATATTTGAATTTCTAAGGGCATGGAAAATAAATGGGCACAATTAATGCTATTTAAGTAGTCATTTAGCAGAGTATCATTTTGCAGATGGCCGGAAAAAGTTCATTCGAAAGCCGGTATCTTGAAGTAACCGAATTATTGTGGGATTATGTTGCACGTTGATTACTATTAAAACCCCACTTAAGTAATCTTTTAGAGTCAAAAACGCATTCCCGCGGGCACAACTGCACACTGTCACCGAACTGTTCGGTTGTTATCAACCGATGTTGCTCGAAGCCCCCGGGTCCAACTGATTCGCACTTCCTGGTTGGTGACCTTGACCCCAACTAAGCCACTTGATCTATCCTGCCGCGTCTGCGATCACCCGTGTTGTCTTTTGGCGATCAGTTGCTAACTTAGTGGGCCATCTGCGTGTTCTGTGGCTTCAACAACAGACCGAATGGGGACTACAATCCAGACATCTCCGTAGCCATACGCAAATCAGATTTTGAGGCATTTCGAGAAGTCCAAAGTCTTGTAGCAAATTAGATGGGTAGGGAGTTCTGGATCTAAGCAATAATGTTATTTATACCAAGACTTTTCTGTGGCTTTAAGTAGTCAGCCGCCGGTCGAGGCGTAACAGCAAAGCACTCTCGTTATCCTCACCAAATGAGGACATAAAGAGGAACAGTAGACACTGAGAAGCCGTGGCTGGAGCTAGAGGCCTTGACCAGGGTGGTGTGTGTACGTCCGACCTGCAGCCGCCTGATTGGTCGCTCTCTCCGATAAGGGATACGACGACCTTGTCTAGTCGTCCTACGGCGGCCACTGCGTTGCTTTTTCAACACACGCTCACGCGTAACTGCCCTCTTCGGAACGGGGAGGGGGGGAGGGGAGGGTGACAGCCGTGGCGTGTAAAATTATGACAGTCGCTGTCTTGTCGCCACCAGAACTTTGAGTACCACGCCCTGTCGCTAGTGCTTTCGCCACGACGCTGTCCCTGAGCGACACTACTAGTCCCGAAGCGGCGTCGAGTGCGCCACACTTTCATCTTTGTGGCGAGTGGCAAGCCTTACAAAGTCATGGAACCCACGCTACGCAGAACAACGAATATTTTCTGATCTCATCCGGTAGGAGTCGGCTACGCTGTCCTGATCCCAAGTGTAAGCGCATTGTGGGCATTGCAGGCGAAGTAAGCCGAAGGAGGATGCTGAAATCGCCAGCGAGAAAGTATCCAAAGCTAAAACTGAAATGTACAACCTAATGTTTTGCTTTAGAGGTAGGGTTGATTTTGAGATTTGGGTTAGTGTCAGGCTGAGAATTGTGTTTAGGGTTAGGGTTTGTGTTAAGTTTATGGGTTCCAATTACAGCTAGATTTTCGATTGCGGTTTAGCTTTACGTCTAATATTAAGGTTGGGGTCAGAGTTAATGGAAGGGTTAGGGCAGGTTAAGGTAAGAGTCAGTGTTTGGGGTACGGTTAGGGTTAGGCTTAGGGTTATGGCTAGGTTTTGTGTTAGGTTTAGGGTTAGGTTTTGTGTTAAGCTTAAGGTTAGCGTTAGGTTTATAATTATGTTAGGGATTAGGTTTACTTTTGAGGTTACGGTTAGGTCTATCGTTAGGTTTGGGGGTATTGCTGCACCGCGTGTCCTGTCAGCCAGGTTTTTTGCGGTGAATCGAGGCTTCCTTCAATCTTGCCGTAGATTTTTCATACATCAGGTTGCCTTTTCTGTCTCAGCCTCGGCTGCTTTCTCCGCTTATAATTACAGCGTTCCTTTTCGGCTTACTTCCCGTTCTCTGCCCACACTGCGCTTACACTTTGGACCAGAACGGCGTAATCGACCCTTGGCTCTGATCTTTAACACGATCCGCCTCGTGCTGTGCATGAAGAGGAGAGAAATGACCGCCTTCTAGCACTCGTATTATGTTGGTTCTGCGTTTGTGACAATTCTTGAGGTGAATCCTTCTAAACTATCTCCATGATGTCTGACTGTTGATGAGAACTGGAGACGTAAGGAGTAAGTCGAACTGTGGTGCCCCGGAAGTCAGGCCTACTACGACAGCTGTAGAAAAGAAGGACATGTTAATGAGACTGCATATTCTAGGGAATGCAGCAAGCGAAGTAGTTGGACGACGTCCAAAAAAAAGAATCAGGAGTGTTTTCCTCGCGGCGAGTTTTGCCTATGTTTTTCAAACTCTCCCCTCCTACGCTTGGAAGGTAAAGACCGACTACCGTTCCAGGTCGCATCGATGTGCATATACTCATTCACTTGCTCCTGTTGGACGAAATACTTTGGTCGTTCGGCGAGACAGGGCCTGGAAAAGAGGGTGCGTGAGCACATGCCGGGCCGGCTAGACAGAGATGGAAACAGATCGATTTCGAGTTGTATTCTCGCACATCTAGTTTGTACGAATTGGCGAAGTCTTTCAGGTTGCCTACCGGACGGCAGCAAACTGCTTTAAAAGCCTACGCCAACGAGTGCTAGCTGCAGCCAAGGCAGTGGCTGCCCGGTTAGCTAATCCAGCGTGATTTTGTCAGGAGACGTTGGCGCAGGCGCTATGTCTTCCGTGGCCAACGTCGACTCTAGATGGTTATCGCACGCCGCCCCAACCCCCTGCATGACAGTGATGTGTACTCCAAGTACTCGACTTGTAAACACCACTCGCAGGCTATGTCACCCTCCCCTCCTCCCACCTTGACCCAATGACCACAGCACGCCGACCTCGCCACGCGGGTGGCGTGGGGACGGCGAGTGTTAATAACCCCCTGAGACACTTATAAACCCCTGTCAGCTTCTCATATTTTAATTCTCTATGTAACTATGTGGGTTTGACGGTTAATTACTGAAAGCACGTGTCTACTAACTTCATTTTTTCTATTTTTACAACAGGATCAATGTCAGAGAGTCAGAGGCAGAGGCACCAAGACAATTCCTCGATGACCAATAGTGCTTCGAATGCTTGAAAAGAGTCTGTTGGATGATGTAGGCATTTTCATTTTGGGGAATTTACAACAGCACCTCTTCGCCTTCCATGGCGTAAGCAGTATAACTACGGATGGTCTAGCCTCCGCTTCTGTTCATGAATTTCCTTCACCCTGCC
>CACRXP010000458.1:476809-495959 GCA_902702965.1 Spirometra erinaceieuropaei | reverse complement strand
AACAGGAGGAGCAGGAGGAGGAGGAGCGTAGTGGGATTCGGGAGTGCGCCAACGTTAGTTGTCGATGTGTAGGATGAAGCAGTGCTGGGCGAGGAGACAGCAGTTGGTGTAATCCGGATTCTGCAGTTGGTACGAAGGTGGGTAAGATGTGGTTTGGTAGCCCCACCTGATGAGCACAATACTGTTGGGGTTAGGGTTAGGGTTAGGGGTTAGGCTTTAGGATTAGGGGGTTAGGGTTAGGGGTTAGCACAACTATTTTCCAACCATTCAAAGTACAATCGTGCATTCCCAATAGTTTTTTTGTCAAGCAACTACTTGACCTCGTCGCCTGTGCGTTCCCCGGCTCCACCTGTAAAATCCTCTATTAGCAGCAGTCCCGTATTAGAGGTGACTGGGGTTTGTTTACTTCAGGTGGGGTTAACAAACCACATCTGACCGGACTGGTGACCGGGACGTCCGCTGGCAGCGTTGGCAGGTCGGGAGTGGTTGAGTGTCGGCGTTGGTAGTCGCAGTTGGGATCTGCAAACCTCGCGTTTGACTTCGGCGGCAGTGATGCGGTTGGCTTTGCAGATCGCTGCGCCTGTCTTCACTGTCCTCCTCCAGGTCGGTTGGTCTCAGTCAAAGTCTCTCCAGTTGGCTGGGTTGATCTGCAAACACTTCTGGGAAGTCTTCAGAGTACCCTTGCAGTGGATACACGCTCATATCTGCTGAAAGCACCAGGACAGGAAAAAGTGCGGTGTTGGAGTGGACGCAGCCCTCGCCGATACAACCTAATTGTCGCTTGTAGGCGCTCGCGAAGGCACAGGTGGCCAGATCTCTGGGAAATGTTTGCAGCGAGGGAAAGAGGAGATGAGCGTTTACAGTTTCGGCCTACTTATGAGATGGAAGATTTAGAACCATCTTGTTAAACCCCTGAAAAGCCTATACCTCAGTTTTAAACTCCGGTCCGAAGATAAAGCTCCATCTCAGTCGTGAACTTTTTATCCAAAGAAGACAAAGCTCTAACCGATGTACTTTCCTTCGATCAGCAAGCACTGAACCCTAGCCGATATTATAAATCTATCTAAAGACGTATTTTGGAAACTAATTTAAGCTTACCTCCCTGAAAGTCAGAGTTTTAGGTTAAACGCTAAGCTACGACAGTTCGAGGGCTGCTTAGACATCATAGGCGTTTAGCGGACTCTACTATGGTTCATACCTTTGTTATGAAAGCCAAACAGGAAAATTCAAACATCCCCTCCCACAGCACACCAACATTATCGCCACCACTAGCAGCAATAATGAGGACACTACCACCGACCTGAAAATTGTTACCGCCACCGCCCTTACCACCGACAATGTGAACTGAGTTCCAAACTCTCCTCATTTAAACCACATCTGACCACCGCTCACCGGCCTGATTGGTTACTCGCGACTTCTTCTCGTTGGGACCTGCGTATCAGTGCCAGGAATCCCAATGTAACTCATCGCGCCCACCTTACCTGCCCACACTTCCTACGGACATTTGGTCATCGCCTGGGTCTATTCGGCCACATGCATCTCCGTGAAATTCTTTGATAAGACCGCACCCCAGGCCCTATTATCACACCTTGCCTTGCCCGCCACATACATATGAATCTCCTCCACATTAAGTGTGTCAAACCTCGCAACACGCATACCACTTTCCGGCGGTATACGAGTGATTCGCTTCGCTGTCGCCGTTGTGGGGGACGCAACGTCACATGTCAGAACGTGCACATCTGACGTAAGTGCAAAGCATGCTCTTTGATGTATACCGGTAGATGAAGTGATCAGGTCGTGTGTGACACAGGCAGTCGGCCTGTTATACTGTGTCCAATCGCAACACCAGCTAGCCGTCAGGCTTGAATAGTCGATTTTTGCATGGGAGAGGAAAAGGAGAATGAAAACGACAGTTAGAAATCTATTCTCTCAGCAAATCAACACATTCCCTACCAACTATATGTTCGATGCGAATAGATCTATCTTAATGCGCTGAAAGTAGTAGTTTGGAAGGCTGCGAACTGACGGGGTAAATCGGTTCGCCTGGTCAGTACTGTCTGTGTGGGGTGACTGGCTGGCGAACTGAGAGTGAGGCTCGATATATTCTTCCTAATGTGGCCTTTATAGCACTCCCATGAACGTGAGACCAGCACTGCCCCGTTTCGTGAAAGCCTGGTACACTGTGTGGAAACCAGCTCGTGTGATGCACGAGTAGACGGGCCAAGCCCACATCTGGTTGTCTCGGGTTCGTCTTAAGACCGGGTCCAGCAGAGTGATGGGAGAATGCGGTGGATGCAGCGTAAACCTTCCATCGCTATAAGCTGATTCGCGCACAGGTCACTGCCCCCGCTCTCGGCATGCCATCGAACACATGGTGGACATTGTTGGAACGACGCTCAAGTTGTCACAAATTAATTCGTACACAAGTCACCGGTCTTGCACCTAGTTTGTGAAGCACGCGATGAAGTTCGCCGCTCGCTAAGACCGAACTGTCGTCGTCAGCATCTGTAACATACAAATCGAAAGTTTTGGCAACAGCGTGGTAGAATTACATCGAGAACAAGATCAAACGTAGTTCTTTCGCGGACAGAACTATGCAGGGTTAAAATATTAGCATTGCTTGCTTGGCGTGGCAACCCCCTCGTCCATTTCTGCTGCGTATAAAGCAACAACGATTGATGAGAAATTATCGATTCTACGCATCTGCGCATCCGGCGCTTCGTTTGCCCAGCACAGTGTCGGACAAACAGTTTTATTTCGTTCCACTCTCAACGTAGGCACAATTTCACCACAACGCTCGGACTGCGTTTTCAATTCTCTCTCCCCGGCGAGGATCTAGTGAAGACCCCAAGTATCTACGGCGTACAAAAGATGCCCACTATACGTGTTTAAGTAGGCCGTGCTTTGTTCGGTACTATCCTAAACATGGTCGTTCACCGTTGACTCTTGCACATTCGATTGGGAGGCTATCATCTAACTTCCCGTTACATAACCAACCATGACCATTCAGATGCCCCACCCGTAAAACCCCTATTACCACCACTCCTGTAAGAGAGGCGGCTGTGGCCAATTGGTGATACTTGGGGGCTTTCACTAGATCCTTGCCCTCTCCCCCTCCCCACCGCCTCCCCTTGTGACCCTCATGTGACCCAACATTTCCAGATAATGACCGGTCTGGAAGGCTGTAGCCACTAGCCCTGTCAGCCAGTTAATCGGCAGGCAGCCAGGCACGTGCCCAACCGTCAGAGTCCGTGTATGTACGACTCGACCGACAGTTCAGCCGTTGTGCCCGTCGATGTCCACTGTATGCTCCACAGCAAGCTGCGGCGGGCTAGGTGACTTGCGCAGCATCTACCGCAATCTCTCCTCCTACCCCACCTGGGCCCGGTGTCAAAACAGAGTCAAGAAGACCGGAGGCGGAAGAGGGCGTAGGTGGATTGAAAGGCCGAACCTGCACCTTGGCGCTGCACCCCACACCCTCTGATTCACATAAAACACTTGACCCGGATTTTGGCTGACAACAACAACGTATGGCAGGCCTGCCATTCACACGACCTGTATGCCCAGGGGGGGGGGGCGCAAGCGCATCCACCGGCAGGGAACTAGGTGTCAGAGAATTGCCAGTACACATCCGGCTGCAAGGGTCATGGTTTGCTGATCCTGGCATAGCAGAAGTTTACATTCCTTGAGGCCCAAAAGGGCGACACGTGGCCCTGCATTTGGCCGTCATCCTTCAGGAGTGGGTAACCACACTACCCATAAAGAACATACACGCTCCTCACATGGTCAGAGTGATGACCCAACCACAACCACTAATACAGACGTGATGGAGACGCTGGAAAAGGATCATAGATCCTCCGAGGAACAGTTTGATCTTATTCAAATGCATATCCGCCGTTTCTGCCTTATCGGTGAGTCGATGATCTGTTTCTTTTCCAGTTTGTTAGTTATCTATCCGATTAAGTAGGGGAGTGGTAGGTCTCAGGTATACTCATGAACGTTCGTCACGTTTCCACTCTGTCATTCACTTTAATGCCTGTACTGCACAAACGCCAAGCTCCCCGTAACAGCTACGCTCTAATGGCATGGGATAGGTGAGGCGACAAGTTTGTATGAGTGGATACTAATATTCGAATTCCAGGTGTCTGTATGATTACGGAAGCATAAGAAGAGGACTGATCGAGCGCCTGGCCATGCTGTTTATTATTCTGGGCTTCCGAGCCCATGCAGGAGTCCATCGTCAGAGATAGAAACGGCTGAAAAACAAATGACAGTTATGGGTGATATTACCCAATCAGCAGTCAGTGGCACAGGTCTGGAAGTTACTGTATAGGGCTCTGTATGCGACGCCAGATCGACATATCGATTGACTGAGTTCTCATTGGGGGCCCAGGATTCAATCAATTCTCGGCATGACTTTCTACCTTTATGGGCGATTATCTTGGCAGCTGCGAAATTAAACGCATGACGCCTTTTCGAAGGTGTGGGCAGCCACAAATAATTCGTCGCCCCGTTTCACAGCCAGCCTAGTATTCATGCATGCGCCACCCTAACTTGCATACAGACTGACCTGTGTGTATTTACAATGATAATTTAGGCGCGAGATTCGCTACACTACCCCCAGACTGCTCCTTGGTACTTAATCGGTCCTTGATTTTCCCGATCCTTCTGCGCATAGTAGCTTTCGGTCGGTGGGCAATTCCAACACCTACTGTGCGTGACCAATCTCATGAAATGTTGGCCGAAATTCTGAAATGTGTTTTCGATTAGGAAGGATTACTGAGGTGGGTTGTAATATTGATTAGCATGCAGCATAATCCTATCGCACTTCGGACTAACCAGGATGTCGGCTTTTGGACGCACTCCTTTCTGACCTTCTGTAAAAAGGCGATCTGCAAAAAAGGACTACATAATTGGCATGCCTTTTTCGTATTGATTTTCGATGTCCTTGCAAATTCAAATATATTTTATAGAAAACATGCCCAAAAATATGCCTTCTTTTACTCGTTTGGTAGAAAATCACACTGTCTTCATATTTTATATCTGGATAAAGGGCATATTTAGGCTTTTTAAAAGTTCCAATTATGAAATTTTCAAGACCGTGTGATGTCCATATACACAACATCGTACATGCCCGTTAACCAAGGTTTTTCATGAAATGTACAGCACAGTCCGGATTCATTGCAAACTGTTACGAACTCTATATGACATTTTCATAAAGGTATAGAGGAATATATGATTTTCTTTATGCGGAAAGCGTGCACCTTGTAAACTGGAATCGCTAAACGCTGATGCAATGGCAGATCAGGCTCAAAATTATTCGGGAATTGGAAAACTTGCTTAAAACCTAACCGTACCCTTTCTTCGGGTATAAAATATGCAGACAGTGTGATTTTCTACCGAACAAGTAAAAGAAGGCCTATTTTGCGCACTTTTCTATAAAATATATCTGAATGTGCAAGATCATCGAAAATCAATACGAAAAAGGCATGCTAATTATGTAGTCCTTTTTTGCAGATCGCCGTTTCTGCAGAAGGTCAGAAAGGAGTGCATCCAAAAGCCGACATTTTGGTGAGTCCGAAGTGCCATAGGATTATGCTGCACGCTAGTCAATATTTCAAAACGACCATTTTAATCCTTCCTAGTCGAAAGCGCATTTCAGAATTTCGGCCAACATTTCATGAGATCGGTCACGCAACGTAGTTCCACGGCCGATTGCTTGGTCGCTTCGGAAAAATCCTCAGTGTAAGACCGAGCATGCCATATTCTTGATGGTTTTTCGATTTGAGTCCACTGGGGACGTACACATACGCATTGTCTTATAAGCGCCTTCGGATAGCCACTCTGTAAAAACTGGTCGCAGAAACACCGGGTCTGACGTGTTTTTTTACTGCTGATGGCTACCATGGGTCTGAATCCGTTTGAGGAGCGTTATCACACAGCTTCGTTCGTGTGCCACCGGATGACTACTGTGAAAACTGAGAATCTGCGTGGTGTTCGGTGGCTTCCTGTAAACGCTTGTCTCAAGGTCGCTGATTGAACTACACCTAACGAATACATCAAGAGTAACTGCTGCTCCTATACTTCTTCCCTCATTAATTGTATTCCAGAGGAGATTGCGATGAGCGGAATCTTGAAGCATGTTATTCCTTATAGTACTATACGGGTCGTCAAGGTAACGGCGCATGCTGAATAAAGGTAGTCGTTTCTAGCTCCTTTAGGACTACTTCTGCCTGTAAAACGGAGATCGAGGGGTCAATTGCAGTTTCCTTGATTTGCTCATTGGTTTCCCACCAAAGATGGAGTGATTTTCTTGCAACAGTCTAACAGCCTCATATCGTGATCAACTTTTTGTGCACTCAAGAGTCTTCTGATATGGCTAACACCCCCTATAATTGTCGCTTGTTCTGTTGCTGCTACAGTCTGTGGCGATGGACTCCTAGAGGAGTTCGAAAGCTCAGAGTAATAAACATCTTGTTTCGGCGTTCGAACTCCACCTAAGTAGTCCTTCCCAATCAAAAACGCATTTCAAAATTTTGGCCAACATTTCATGAGATCGGTCACTCACTATGGCTGCTTTTGGTTAAGGATAAGCGAACAGGGCCAGCGAATCGTGCACACAGATCTTCGTAACGAGGTACAGGTAGATATGGCGATCGACACTGCATGCATTTTAGCACCCCGCTTCTAGGCATTTTTGTGTCTTTTTGTTTCGTATGACAACCACTTAATCACCGTCCACGTCGAAGCGGTGGACAGATTAAAGAGTTTACCCGTGCGGATAGCAATCTGATGTTTGTTGATGCTGTTAACGAGTTGTCTAACGTAATGGTCAACACAAATGAAAGACCTCGTAAGAGTTGATATGTAGCAACTGACGTTAGTTCGAGCCTCTCTAGATATTTGATCCTTTAAAGTAGCGAGGAGGACGCTAACTTTTTAGCGAGGCCAGATCGCTCCAGATGGTCTTTGTGTATGCGTAACAGCGAACAAATTCCTCGACACATTTTTCTCCACGAGAACTGGAATCTTCGGTTGCCCCTGAAGTCCGAAACCGTGTTAGCAGAGGGAATCGGGTATCCGTTGAATCAGAATAGCCGGTATGATTACATCGCTGCTTGCTTAAGCGGGCCCCCACTGCATGTATTAGGTTACTGTAGGAGCGGCTCGAACCTAGCGTAGGACAGGCTACTATAAAGGCCACAATGAGAAGGAGCCACCAACTTCCCCCCTCACTTGGCAGCCTTCCAAGCTACGACTGATGGTACATTATAATAGGTTCAGGCGCTTTCGACCTGCTATGGAGTGCACTGTGTTGATTTGCCGTAGGGATGGGTTCACCAATGTCGGCCTTATCCTTTCTTCCATGACCAGCCGACTGCCCCAGCCTGTTAAATAACTGATTATGGGATTGTATGCAGTGGCTGACAAAACTGAGAGGCTATTCTACGCGGACCACGCACGACCTGGTCCACACTGCAGGCATCCCGCCCTTATCTGGTGACGAGCAGCCCATTTAAGAGAAGTGTGTGTTAGTGCATGTGGTACTTCTGCTATGCCATGTTTCGAAAAGCCATGACCCTCTAGGCCTGGGTGTACACTGACAATTCTCTGGCACCTGGTTCCCTGCCAGTGGATGCACTTGCGCTCTCTTCGGGTATAGAGGTTGTAGCGGCCCAGCAGTGAGAATGTATGCAGTCTGTGAGCTACAATTATCAAGTCAAAGCCCAGATTGGAAGAAGACTGAAGGCAGCAGAATGTGGGGTTTATTGTGCACAGAACTCGGAGTTGTCCTCTCAGGCGGCAGTGGCCACTGGCGAAGCCACTGGCGGCTGGTGTCGACTGTGTACAGTCAGGCCTGATAGTCCCAGAGACATTGGTGGCAGCCGCTTTTGTGGGCTCGTGGGCCAAGCTCAAGTGGCGGCCAGTCAGCGTGCGTGTTGCATTTGCCGAGGGGTGGTGTCCCAGTGGCCTAGGTTGCGGTTGCAGGGGGAGGTGCGCTCAAGTAGCCGCATGGGTAGTTGAGTGTGTGCGGACGCAGGTATGCCCGAGCTATCGGTCGTGTGACTACAGGTCAGCGCGTCTGGAACGGCTCACTGCAAGAGGTGGATGACATTGAAGCAGCGAGGTCTTGAGCAATGACGCCCGACCGGTCATGATACCTGCCCGCGACATGATCATGTGCATGGCTGCCCATTCATCCACCTCCTTCTAACCCGTGTTAGTTGTTGGTTGAAGTCATGGTCAGGTGTTTGTTGTGGACTTCTTGAGCGCTGTAAATCGCCAACTGACAAGTTGGCTCAGAGGCCTTATCTTCGTGACTTTTCATTTAATCAGAACGTTGCCGTCAGGTTCAATATGCATTACAACTGGTGAAGCCTCGAATGCCCAGTGAGAAGATGTATCTCCTCTATCACCGAAGATTTTACACAGTAAAGTCGGGTTACTTCGTACCCAATGCCCTGCTGGTCCTCTACTTATGGCTACTACAACTTGACGAGTAGAACAACGACGACCTTATCAGGGAATGCTCACCGATCGCGTTACGGAACTTATCCGTCTTGCTTTGTCTTGGGGCTCTCTGTCTTTTTTCTTTCTCTCTGGAGCCCCGCCAGTGGCCAAATAGTGGCGTGTTATATAGGCAGAATGAACTTACCGACAAGGACGAGGGAGACGGCGATGGCTATATCAAACCTTGAGATGTGTGAAACCGGGGCTTGGTCCCGCGACTTGGTGGCTAAAGGTACCGCGTTCTAACCACTGAGCCACGGGCTCGTTGTCCTGTCGATTGCGATCGGGTACATACAATGGTGGAGGAGGTAGAGCGCTCAGCGATCATGTTACCGAAAACACTCGTCCCGTTGCGCCATGCTCTCTCTCTCTCTCTCTCTCTCTCTCTCTCGACTGACGACCTTACCAGTTCACTTGACAGGACCTGACCACACCTTCTAGTTCGACAGGGCTGAAATTCTCGCGCTGTGTGACAACCGCATGAGCCGCAAGCTTTTTGACTCACACCTTTCCGGTCCGCAGTTCATCACCTAGCACACTTGCCTCCTGCCTCATCATTTCGCACTGGCACTCTTCTTAGACAGAGTACTTAGCTTCGCGGGAAGCGCGCGCGTGCGAACATTGTTGCCGGTGTCAGTATCGGTGAGCCAAACAGCTGAGTCATTATCACGCCAATAATCAAAGTCAGCCATGAAATTGCCGCCATTAACGATGCGGATGCGGGTGACCGAGCTGTCTTCGCATCAGATACGACCATTCGCGGCGGCCACCAATTTTGATAGGGGTGGCAACCGCGTTCTATAATTGCTGAAATCCCTGTGCGTCTACTGTCTTTGTTTGTCCCTGAAACGGACCAACGCGGGGGACTACGTCGGATTCTGGCAGGCGTTATCGGGACTGTGCGTCCATATTAAATGCCAAAATTCAGGTATGGCGACACGCATACGTGCGGGTTTTCGTCGTTTTAACCACCTGCGGCCTCTCCCGCCTCCAGGTCTTCTTCACTTTCTCTTGGCACCGGGCGCAGGTGGGGAGGAGGAGAGAGTGCGGTATATACCCCTCAAGTCTACTGTCTATATAAACTAATTCATGCGCAAGCCATTGCCCCTGACCTCACTCTACTGTGGAGTACACGTTGGACATAATTGAAATCGACGGTCGAACCGTCACTGTCTGGCCGCGTTGCGGTGTCACATGCTGGGCTCGAGAGTAGACCCGCAACGTCAGGCGAATGAAATCCCTTTTTCAGTTACCCAGCCTCCTTTTTAAATGATTATAGTGGCTTTCCCGAACAAAAAACTCCTTTTCACTCCTTTGGAAATTATGTTTTCTTCAGACCATTTATTAGAAAGCATCTATTCTGGTGTTTTTAACAGTTTATGTCTTAAGCATATTCTTCATCTTTCCACTATGCGGGCACTTTAACACTTCTGTCCATGCTGCTATGAAGACACGTTTCAGATCTCATAACTTATTGAAAGACCTGTGGAACAACTACCACACCTAGCGAGCGATAGTGATAAAATTGTGGATAGCGGAAACGCCTATACTTTGGTATATGTCCCGATACTGCCTCTAACACGGACCACGCGTTAGATGAGCTGGACCAACACAGCTAGTTAGATCGGAGTCCGGCAGGCGTTATCGGGAACGCGTAGCCAAAAAATGCCAACACGAATGAAGGCGAAATCTCGAGTTCCAGGTGTATGCATAAGGGAAGAAGAAGAGTCCGGAACACTTCCTTTATTGTCCTGAGCTTTCAGACTCGTACAAGAGTCCTTCGTCAGAGGTAGAAGCAGCACCAGAACAAACGGCAGTTATAAGGCATGTAGGCCAATCATCGACCAACGGCGCAAGACTGGAGGTGACTACGCAGGGCTCTGCACGCCGACGCCAGATCGATAAATCGACTGACTGAGTTCTCATCCGAGGCCCAGGCTTCAATAAATTCTCGGCCTGTTTTGTTTCCAGCGTGGGCGATTAGTTTGGTGGCTGCGAAGTTAAACTCGCGACCAATTTCATAGGTGTGGACAGCCACTTTTGATAATGCGTCGCCTCTTCGCACAGCCAGATTATGTTCGTGTATGCACGATCCGAGCATGCGCCCAGTCTGCCCTGTGTAGTTACAAGGAAAATTTTGACATGGAATGCGATAAACTACTCTGGATTGCTCTTCAGGCTTTAACCGGTCTTTAATTTTCATGACCTTATTGCGCATGGTGGCTTTGGGGCGGTGTGCGATTCCAACACCTAACTCCGCAGCAACGCGCTCGGTCGCTTCTGAAACGTCCTTGATACATGGCAGAGAATGCCATGTCGTCGGTGGTGTTGATGTTCGAGTCCTCTGGTGACGACCGCGTACGCAGCGACTTATGAATGCCTTTGGATAGCCATTTGGCACAAACCGGTTGCGGAGATAACGGGCCTCACGTACTTTGTTCTCCGGTTTGTTGCAATGAGTTTGGATCCGTTTGAAGAGCGTCTTCGCACAGCTTCCTGCGCGAGTCTGAAGGCTGAGAACAATAAACGAAGTGTTCCGGTGCTCGACTCCTCTTCTTCAAAATGCCAACATTTTGGGATGTGTCAGCAGCTCCAGTAGCAGGCTGACGCCGCGTCAACTTGGATTCCTGCCACCCCTCACTAGTTTTTCTTGTCTAAAAATCCTGCTCAAGTATTTTTTGTGAACCAGGGGATGTGGTGGTACGCCGGGGCTTGGGTTTACGTCGTTCCAGACGCCTGCGGCCTCCCCCCGCCTCCAGCCTTCTTGACTCTGTCATGACACCGGGTTCATGTGGGGGGGGGGGGTTGGAGGAGAGTGCGGTAGATGCTGAGCAAGTCGCTCGCCGTCCATCCTCACAAGGTTGCCGTTCCAAAGCAGTTGCATGGTGTGGATGCTGAGGATTGCTGCCCGTCCCATCACTTCCATTTCCCGGTTCCGGTCCTGTCATCTCAGCTTTATTATTCTGCAAAGGCAGCTGAGATGGAAGTGGTTGAGCCTCTAGGCATGACTGGAGTAGACGGTGTAGGTCACCACTCCGCATTGAAGTGGCATCAGGACGACAGCCATTTACACCTTCAGTCTGGTGTTCAATTGAATTCCGTGACTACTCCAAAGGGAGTTCTGCAGCCGGCTGAAGGTTTGGCTGACTTTGGAGATCTCGTGGGCCACTTTGTCGCTGATTCCGATTCAGATAGTTGAAGTTGTCCATGGTATTCAGTTAGGTGCCGTTGGCGTGAATGCGAGGGACACTGTTCTCAGCGTTCGGTGGCTGTTGATGCATGACCGCTGTCTTCTCCGTGTTAATGGCCAGTCCGAAGTGGGCGCAGCCGTAGGCGAATAGGTCCATGTTCCGTTTCATCTCTTCGTCGGTCGTAATGTTGAGAGCGCAACCATCGGCAAAGAGAAGTTCGTGGATGGTATCCGCGAATACACGCAAATGAAACTGCATCCGCTGTCGATTGGGGAGTTGGGCGTCTATCCTGTAGAATATAAAATAGCTGACGGCTTCGATTGTGCTGCGTTTGGTAGAGAGACGTTCACGGATCGAGTTACAGAACGCACTCGGCCTGTTGTGTCCTGGGACCCAGACTCCAACCATGTCATCAAGCCGCGCAGTTGCTAGTAATTTAGTTAATGTCATTCTGTTCTGGGTTTCTGTGGCCATTTCTCTGTTCGGCAATGTCTAATTACTAGGCCTGCTTTGGTGCAGTATACGGACTGAGTAACCCAACCAGCTTGCCTTTTACGCTTTTCTCTTGGCGAAGACTCTTTCGCACTTCTGAGACTCAGAATGTTTTTGCAGTGCATGTCTGATTACTTGGCGCTGACTAAGTTGATGCAAGCAACCAGCCAGAGAACTTAACTTTCCCCGTCGATGGGCCAATCAGGAGATGGCAAAGTACGCGCTGTCAGGTAAGTTATAATGTATCAGTTCTGGAAAAAGAAACCGGGTAAAACAAGAAATGTTAACTCGTTAACGATGCGTCTTGAAGGTACAAAGAGGAATCCTCAAGAGGCTATTTTATAAAAAGAGCGGGAGTGCAGAATACCTTGGAAGCAATGCAGCGATGACTGAATACTTTAAATATGCTTTCAGAAAAAAGGGACGCTAGGGTAAGGGGATACCACACTAACAGCACATGTACTAGCCAAAAACCAATACACGCGTGTTTCGCCGATATTCTGCCACTGCATGACACAGCTGCGAGGGGTTCGGTTCATCAGTGGGTCTCCCAGCATTCCGCGTCTGCTTTCTGGTAGATACTCCAATTTAGAAATTGTCGCTTCTTAATTTCCGTAGAAACTAACTGTGAACTTGGTGCAGATCAGTATATTTATGGTCAATAGGCTCAGACCGAAGTTTTTATGTATGAAGATTTGGGCCGAACTCCATCAGCCACAGCGGATAACGGCGTTATATTCATTAACTGCTGACAGGCAGCTAGTAGTATACCTTAGGGTAAGGTGATTCCATGCTAACAGCACAGGTAATAGCCAAAAGCCCGAGTTCTCCGTTAATTTCTAAGGAACGTAAAAAGCGTCAATTTCTAACTTGGAATATCTACCAGGAAGCAGACAGGGAATGCTGGGGCGCCCATTGACTAGTCGACCCCCTCACAGCTGCGCTATGCAACGACAGATTATCGGTGAGACATGTGTGTATGAGCTTTTGGCTATTATCTGGGCTGTTAGTGCGGAATCACCCTATCCTAAAGTATACTAATAGCTGCCTGTCGGCAGTTAATGAATATTACGCGGCTATCCGCTGTGGCTGATGGACTTCGGCCCAAATATTCATACACAAAAACTTCGACCTGGGCCTATAGACCTTAAATATACTGATCTGCTCCAAGCTCGCAGTTAATTTCTAAGGAAACAATAAAGCAACAAACATAATTTCACAAAACGTAAACTCAAGCAGAGTCGTAGAAGCCGTTACAGCTGGCGTGAAAATGTTCGACCGGCGGAAGCATTCCGCAAACTGTTCCCGTTTATCACTCACCCTGCATGTTTTTAAGGCTTAAACTCACTGGATACTTTTGATGTGCAACAACAACAACTGGACACTTCTGCAGACAGAGAAGGCGACTGGCAGGGGTGGAGGCCGTGTTAGCGAAAGTGCTGGGTTCGCACCGTCTAAATCACAGTGGCCTGCGGGGTGCGATGGCCAATTGCGTTCTCGACTGGGAACCAGGCCAGGACATTTTTTGGCTGCGCGAGCGCAACGCGTTGGTTTCAGAGCCCCGGGCCTTCAGAAGTTCTCGCCGCCTCGTCCGCGCTGTTATACACATGTTCGCGAAGCCGAAGTCGTCATCCTCCCCCTGTGACTTTAGACAGTGGGTCACCTCGCCGTAGGCCCATATGTGCCTGAGTATTCGTGAGATGGCTACTACAGACCCTATCCCAGAAATCGCACGTTTTTTCCTCTTCTTTGAAACAAGAACGTGAGACACGCATATCCTCCTCTATTCGTGACAGTTAGTTGCATATATGGGACCACCACCGCCGCCGCCACCCCCACTGACCGGTTGCTGCGGCAACAAAGAGACAGGAACAAAGAGCAGTGCGTTAAACTAAGGCAGGCAGTCAGCAAATTTGGGAGGGGGGTGCATTATCCGCGTGCTCGCACCTGGAATTTACCGGACTAGACGACAAATGCGTCCAGTGAGTGACCGATCTCATGAAATGTTGGCTGACATTCTGAAGTGCGTTCTCGATTAGGGCGGATTACTTAAGCGCAGTTGTAATATTGATTACCTCGCAGCATACGCCCATAATATTTCGGACTCGGCAGGATGTCAGCTTTTGAATGCACCGTTTTTCAATCTCCCGTTAAAACCGTACTTGGTAAAAAATGACTACTTAAGTGGCATGCATTTTTCACATTGATTTTCGATGGTCTTGAAAATTCAAATATATTTTATAGAAACCATAACCAAAAATATGCTTTCTTTCAGTCGTTTGATAGAGAATCACGTCATCTTTACATTTTGTACTCGAAGAAGGAGTATAATTAGGTTTTAAAAAGTTTTCTAATTCCCGAATAATTTTGACCCTGATCAGTCGTTGCATTAGCGCTTAGTGAGTGCAGTCTACAAGGTGCATGCATTCCGCGTAACTATAATCACATATTTTTTTATGTCATTAAAGAGGTATCATGCAGAGTCCATAAAATTTTGCAATGGATGTGGACCATATTGTACATTTCGTGAGGAGCAGTGCTAAACGGACAGGTATGATACTATATGAATGTACATTGCACGGTCTTAAAAAATCCCATACTTAGAACCTTTTTTAAAACTTACTGATACTCCTTCGAGCACAAAATGTAAAGATGACGTCATTCTCTATTAAACGACTGAAAGAAAGCACATTTTTGGTTATGGTTTCTATAAAGTGTATTTGAATTTTCAAGACCATCGAAAATCAATGTGAAAACTGCATACCACTTAAGTAGTCATTTGTTACCAAGTACGATTTTTACGGGAGATTGAAAAGCGGTGCATTCAAAAGCTGACATCCTGCCCAGTCCGAAATATTATAGGAGTTGCCGCGAGATAATCAATATTACAACCGCGCTTAAGTGCTCCGTCCTAATCGAGGACGCATTTCAGCATTTCAGCCGACATTTCATGAGATTGGTCACTCACTATACGTCCAACTGATCACCTATAAGAAAATCGACGGCCCGGCTCGGATTAGAATCCAAAGCAGCTCAACTGAGTCGGTTAGACTATTCGAATCTGTCAAAGCATCTGCAGATCTAGTATTTTTCCCATACCGGCGGTGGGATATGGCCATAACAGTTGATGTCACAGACCTGTAGATATGTTGATCCTCTAAACCGCCATTCGGAATACTCCTTTCTTCGAAGTATTGCACTCCAGGGGGTGTACTTCATTACTAAACAACTATACAAGATATGGTTGTTAATAAACACTTGCTTGAAAAACAAACTTACTGTATATTTCCACCGAAACAAAAAGTGGAAAATTCATTGATCAAGCAGCGAATAATTTGCCAGTGAGTTTGGCACATCTTCCTAGAAAGACATCTAGTCTAACCTCAGCACACCGCAAAAGCGACAACGAGCTTTACCTCATGTTTCTTTACCCTCAGTATTGGAATCCCATTTAAATAATACCGTCTAACTGAAATAATTTGCAGAACATTGGAGGCGGTGCGCATATCGAACCAAGCAAACCGTAGCTCACTCCGTAAGACGACTAGAGGACGGAATGCGAATCTGAGGGATATGATCCTGTGGTTGGATGGGCGCCTATAAACGTCAGAAGCTCTGAAAATCTTGTAGGACAATTTGGGTCCTATAAGGGGATGGCGCCCTTCTGTTTCCGACCCGCCCCATTTTTAGAATGTCCACGCGGTCACTTACATGTCGCATGGCCGGATGCACTCGAGGAGATTTTCACAAACCGTTTTCTGGATCGCCCAGCCCTAAGTATGTGGCGGGGAGGGGTCGCGGTGGTGAAGATCACGCTAGGCAGCAGAGATTGAGAAGAAGAAAATTCCATCTTTGGAAAGGAATTTTCTATCTGTCTGAAGCTTCGGATTCACACCCCAAACCGACACCATAAACAGCAACATACAAGGGTAGTAGACGCACAGGGACTGCAGTATTTACAGGAGGCGTCTCTTATGCGACCAGATGTCTATCGGAATTAACAGTTCAAACAGTCATCGCAAATGATCATACATTGCGCGAAGACAGCTTGGTTGCCGGCATCCGAGTCATTATTAGCAGCAATTTCATCACTGGTGTGGGTTATGGGTGTGATAATGATTGGACATTTTTGCTCACTGACACCAGCACTAGCAACTGTTTTCACCCGCACGTCAAGTACTCCGACCAGGCAAAGTCTAAAGGCTGAATAGGGAGCGGAGAACCATGAATCAGACAGTGATCGATTCTCCTTCCTCACACCTTCGTGTCTTCCCGCTCGTACCGATTGCCGAAATGGCTTTGAAATGTCAGTTCGAACGTCGTTGTCGACGATTTCCGTCGTGTGCTTCGCAGCAGGTTGAGAGTAGGGACAGTGACTTGCGCGTGAATTCTTTCAAAGAGATAACAGACTCGCGCAACATCTGCTACACTCTGTCCTCCTCTCCACCTGCACTCGGTAGAAGAGGGAGCAGGTAGCTGGCACGGCATAAACCCACACTTAGGCGAACCATGTTACAGGCTGATTAGTTTTACAATCCTACTTAATTGATCTTTTCGAAACGAAAACGCATTTCGGAATTTCGGTTGACATTTCATGAGTTAGCCCACGTACTGTAATCTTGTGCTAACTGTCCACCAGTGTCTTTGGCGTTGTAATAAATGCCGTGTGGTCCACACAAAGGTATGCGCTACAGATGCGCTGGACAAAGACGGGTGTCAGGCTGACTCACGGAACGCGTATTTGGGGTTGCGCTACGTCTACACGAGCTGTGGTGGCAGGCATTAGACGTAGACCATCACGCCGAACCAGCTAATCAGTACTGAGCTCAATCCCATCACCCGTTGATTTGCAGACTCAGTCAGCCGAACAGTGCATGAGAGAGGCAAAAGAGAGTAAGACTGACACCGGGGACAACGACACACTCGTCACTAGAGGCATGGTTTGGATGGTTGCCAACCGACAAGATGCCCCTGTTCTTCTCCGGACTGAGATTCAGACCGCAATGTCGCCCCCATCGAGGTGAGATCTGGGTCTCCCTTACAAAACGAATTGCACAGTTGCTGTGGTTCAGATCGTGTGTGGCACGTGTAGACGGTCACTGCAACCATGCCCACCTCCAGTCGTCATACCATCGAGGCAAAATGTGTGAAAGAGACGAAACTGATGTCCGTAGACGCTGCAAATGCCTCTGGCAATGCACCCACTTCGACTGAGCACCTTTCCAGGAATTTATATCACTGTTGTTAGCGGTAATTATACTCACCTAAGGGTAGTGCTCACAGACTCGGTCTGATTCCTGGAGAGAATAAAGGCGTTCCAGGGTGGCCTCGAGCCAGATCTAGACCTATCGCAGAGGGTCGCATAAGGAAGAGCAAGCAAAATTCGGAAAATATTGCCAGACCCTTGAATGCCAGCCCCACGTGACTATGGATATTTCAGATCGTAGGCTGTAAAACGTGAACATATGACCCAAATGGCAGATTGACAAGTCTAATGACACACGGAATTCCCGATCCAAGCATAAACTCCGCGCTCTCTGGAAATGGTGTAAGACTGGCTGTCGACTTTGAAACAGGCAGGCACCGCAGAATTTATTGGGTCAGATATGGTTATGTAGCCGCACCTGAAGAAAACAAACCCCAGCCACCTATAATACGGGACCGGTGGTAATAGGGGTTTTTACTGGTGGAGCCTAGGAACGCACAGGCGACGAGGTCAAGTACTTGTATGCAAAGGAAAAGCTATTGGGAATGCTCGGTTGTACTTCGAGTGGTTTAAAAATAGTTGTCCTAACCACTAACCTCTAACTCTTGACCCTAACTCCTGACGCTAACCTCTGACCATAGTCCCTAGCCCTAACCCCTACTCTTAACCCCAACCCCAACAGTATTGTGTCCATCTGTTGGGGCTGCATAGCCACCTCTTACCATTTATTGAAGGCAAAAATTTCGCGATGGCTTGTCAACTGCAGCCTGTCGTCGTGCGATAGAAGTAACGAATGAGAAAGATAGAGATTTGGATTTCCACAGAAAACATCACTGCAAAACAGCATGGTCAACATTTAATGCACGCAGGCTAATCAATAAATGGCAACTTAAAAACACGACTAAGGAAAGAAAATGGGAAAGTTAACACGCGGAGGGCGTGTGCAAATCAAAGGGCTGAGTTGATCACGCGGTCCAGCTCTTTGCATAGATCGGGTTTCTCTGCCGTGTTTAGGCTGCCCCCAAACAGCGCAATATCCGAGTTTTTCGTGACCAAACTAATACTCGGAAGAATTATTTCGGGTCCACAGAGTGACCGCTACCTAGGAGGTGCTTCGTGACAGAAGAACGAGGGATTTTATTTTCCTGGTTTATAAGCCGTTTAGGCAGGTGCTCAACCGACCTAGGTGTCAATTGCCTTTGCGTTCGCCCAATGTACTTGCATCCACATGTGCATGTGAATTCGTAAACACAGTTTGAGTTAGCGTGAAACAGCAAGGCACCCTCTGCTCGCGGAATTGGGATAGCTTCAGTGAGACTGCGCAACATGCTTTCGACTGCGTTGTATTTCCTTTCAGTAGCGCATTTCAATCGTCGCTAAATAGCAGTTGAAACGTTGTCACCCTCAGAGGGTAAGGATATTACAACGGGCTTTTTCGGAACTGACTGCTCTGTCAATTTTTGCCGTAAGGTGTCGCTGTACTTTTGGCTGAAGCGTGTTGGATATCCACGTTTAAATAAGGTAATTTTGAGGTAAGCGATTTCTGCATCCAGTGTCTTAATAGAGTACATGTTTCTCGCCCCTTAGAAAAGGGTGCACACTAGGTTTCGCTTTCGTCCTATTGGCACCAAGCTCAGGAAACGTGAGTACTGACTTTTGAATGTATCCTTACGGAAAACCGATCGCTTTATTGAACCATCTTTCTGTTCAGTCATGAGGACATCCAGGCAAGGTAGCCTATCGCTTCTCC
>CACRXP010000458.1:423240-438193 GCA_902702965.1 Spirometra erinaceieuropaei | reverse complement strand
AGGCGGTGTTCTGCGCAGGTGCGGAGAAGCAGCAGACCATTGTCGTTTGAGCCGCGGAGACCGTGGGGACCCAGCACTCCTCTCCAGGCAGTATGGTCTGTGCCGACGCGGGCGTTGAAGTCGCCAAGGACAATCAACTTGTCCGCCTTCGACACAGTCGCCAAGAGGGCGTGCAGGTCCTCGTAGAATTTGTCTCTGACGGCGTCGGGGTTGGTCATCGTCGGAGCGTAGGCGCTGATGATGGTGGCGAATTTGCCTCCCCAGAGAGGCAGGCGGAGGCTCATCAGGCGATCGTTGATGCCCTGCGGCAAACAGGGCAGTCGTCCCACGATGTCGTTCCGAATGGCGAAGGCGACGCCCGCGTCTCGTCGCTCTGCCCTGGGTCGACCGCTCCAGAAGAAGGTGTAGCCGGCACCTACCTCCTCCAGTTGGCCTTGTTCGGAGAAACGGGTCTCGCTGAGTGCGGCGATGTCCACCTTGTAGCGCGCCAGTTCTCGTGCCACTAGCGCCGTCCTCCGCTCCGGTCGGTTGCTCCTCGGATTGTCTAAAAGGGAACGAACATTCCAGGCTGCCAGAGTGAGCGCGCTCACCCTGCCAGTCTGGTGACAACGAGTGGGGCGACGGGAAGGAGATGGAGAAGAAGATGACGAAGGAGAAGAATAGGCAGAAGAATAGACGGAGGTAGAGGAAGAAGAGGTAGGATGAGGAGAATGAGTATGGTTGTTGTTGTTGTTGTTGTTATTGGTATTGTTGTTGTTTCGATTTTGATTGTTTCGACCATGTTTAGTCGTCTGCGGCCCTGGCTAGCCTGGAGACGGCGTGGTACCCAGCAATGTTTAGGCCACCTTTTCTAGGCCCTTCCCCTCGTGGGGGCTGGCAGTGCCATCCCTGAATAGGGCTGCCATGTGCCGTTGTGGCACGGCCGAACTCCACTATGGGACCACGACTTCGGGTTGTAGTGGAGAGCGACTCGAATTCGCCGTAAGCCGCGGTCTCCGACGGCGTAGGTGGGCGCGTCAAGGCAATGTCGATGTGGAGATCCATCCCGTCACCGGCTGTCCAACGGCGTGCAGAGACGAACCACGTCACGACGGTGCCGACGCAAGGTTCCATCCGACCTTCCATCCAGCGGAATCCGCAAACCCTGTGCACACGGCACAGCGCACAGGGCCCCCTCGCCTGGTTTAGCCCGCCGGTCGAGACGGTTGCCCGGGGTGTGGCCGCTGAGCAGAGTCCAGCTACGTGGAGCCACAGGTGAGAGTTGAGTGCCAGCAAGTGGACGCTAGGCGCAGTCTCACCTGCAAGCAAGTGAGCGACCACCACGACCATTACGTGAACCCACCGCTGACACCCCTACACCCCTGCATCACAGTAATGTTTGCTTTTTATTATTATCCTGAGTCCGTTGAATGTGAGTGATTGCATTTAGTTCGTCTTCCTCGGAAATTAAGATCGCACCAATCATCCATAGACTTACTACTGTACAACGCACGTAGTAATGTTAATTTTTTTAAACACGTAAAATAATTCTTTTACTTGACTGCTTTCGAAAGTTTTGCAAATCTGATAAAAAATTCTGTAGCTGTTTGGCGTTTTCCACTGTCACATTTTTGATATAATTCGCTTCCTTGTAACAGACAGGGAGTTCAAAGTTTCAACACATATGTTCCCCTCAAATAAACTGAAACTGAAAAGCTGAAACTGAAATATTTTAAAATCATATTTGCTTCAGTGTAAAATGCAAGCTGTGCATGTATGTGCATATATTTGGAGGGTTAGAGCCAGAGCCCTTGATGACCCTATTTATGTACAATGCTTTCGCAGATTCGTCCTCAAAATAAAGTTGCGAACATCTTCAATGCGATCGAATCACAGTGAAATCTTAATGATAAAGAATCGCATCTGTTCACCGTAAGTCAGTGCGGAAAGATTGTGTGTGAAACAGTGTTTTACAGAGCTGACTGTGAGTTGTCGTGCTGGTAAAGCCGGTTTCTGTCGAAAATTAAGCGAGCAAGTTTTCTTCTAGACCATCTTCCTGTAAAGTTCTGACGACATTAGATGTATGGTAGTACACATGCCCAGATCTCTGTGCTTATCTTCATCTGTTTCAGTCCCATTTATACAATACTAAGGTTTTGAAGGACTGTTTTGGCCGGCAGTCACTTTTGGGACCACGTAATTGAGCACAGTGAATTTTAAAGCCACCTGTGGTATGATACCAGTGTAACAACACTCTGATTCCGAGATTTGTCGTCTAATCTAGTTCAAAAAGACCGGCCATTTTGGGTCCACAGTCTACACCTCTGATAAGTTTAAAGACCATGGTCATGTCCGCTCTGTATTGCCCATAATAGAGAGGGAAAAGTTGGAGCCTTCTCGGCCGTTCCTCCTAAGGTAGGCTCTTCCGCCCACCAAATAGTTTAGTCGTCCTTCTTTGCACCTTCTCCAAGAGAGTGCAATATTGCTTCATTCAGGGACGCCATGCCCCAATATCATATGCCAAAATCGGCCGGATAATTGTTCCAAAAAGTCGACCGAAAATATCTTTGTCGAAGTTAAGGAAGGAGCTCCTGATCGCTCCCAGGGTGCCCATAGACTAATAAAAGATTCAGAATGGGAAGCCGTAGTGATGGGTAATATGGCGTGATCTAGCTAGTTTGTCGTTTTGATTCTAATCTGCAGAAAAACGACGGAAAGAACTAAAGACATGATTTTCTTGAAGCGCCGGTTTTTTGAGAATCTATCTTCTTCAGGGTATTTAACATTGAGGTTGTGAATGACTAAAATTACGAGGGGATGTTATTCCCATTTTTCCGTGGCTCAAGAATCACGGCGGTCAGTGTAGACAAAGCATGCCAAAACTAGACCGACTTTCCAAAAAGTCGAATGAAAATTTAGCTACCCTACCAATGCATGGTCTCCTTGTGGGAGTGGCCACGACATATTTTGGGAAATTTCAGGAGGCATTTCAGCCGCTTAGACGAAATCTTTTTTGTTTACATGTTCCGTATTTACCTAAATATACGTCAGTTCACCAAGAAAGTGCCCTGAGTCCTCACTTCTTGCGGATGATAATGTGCCTCGATAACCCGACCAGGAAGTTTTTGTTTAATCGGGTCACTTGGAGGCCATTTATCTGCTGCTCGTCCGGACGCTCACGAAAAAGTAGCACGTCGTCCCATGTCGATTTCATGTCTATCGCGCCTTTATGGTCTTACTTATGCCATCAATAATATATTTACTGTTATGCAAATAGGTTTGTTAACTTAATTGCAGTTCCAATCTCACAGTGAGTGTTTAAAATGCAGTTAAACTCTACTACTGCTGAACAGGAAGCCAGCACTGCGAGATGCCCACCCAACAATTTTTTCAGCGGGATTACTCATCGGCCGAACAAAGGAAATGGGGGAACTCAGGTCCGAATTCCTCAGAAGATACGAGTCCGGCGAGAAAAACCTAAGAATATTGAATGCGACAGTTGCTAACGCTCGGAGCTTATTCCTCTGGAAACAACCAATGACACTAAACATGATGAACAACCAGATAATAAGGAAAGAACGCTCCTATCTGCCAAACCGACCAAAGAAATGACGACCAACGCACTGACATCTAGTTCAATCAAACAGCAGTACACTCAGAACGGGACGATTGACCCGAAAACTCACACGAAATATCCAGCAACTTCGACCCAAAAATTGTTCGGGAATCTGATCGGGCTAAGCTCCGCTTTCTTTATGCAAATGCTCAGAGTTTGTTCCAGAAGCTAGATGAGCCAGATGTCATTTCTATCACAGAAACTTCGTTCCAGACTGAAGTCTTGGACGCTGAAATTACACTCGATGAATACCATCTTTTTCGCCGGGACAAGCCGCTGGTTTTAAATTTGAAGATAAGTGGAGGATATTATTTTAAGTGGTTTTTCTGTGAGACCTAACGATTTTAGCACCTGTTTTTTTGGTCGAATTTCCTTAAATACAGGCCTCTTCTCTCAGAACTGCCTGCTGCCATCTCCTTTTGAGTTCTGCTAGTCTATGCCCGTTGTTCACTAATCGCACTCTGCAATTCTCATTTTGTGCATCCGATTTCTCTCTAACTGTTGTAATTTATTTTTACATCGTTAGCCCCTAGCTGAAATTCAGTCAACTAGTCTGCTAGAAGTTTTCTTAATCACAAATTGCCTCGAGACAAGATGAGACCAAAAGTCACTGGTCGACGTAGGCTCTCGGCTCTTGTAAGTAAACATGGCCTAACTAAACGTAAGTCAGAAGCTTTACCTAAACCTAAGTCAGATGATATTACTAGTCAGTCGTCACCCGTTGTAATTGGTCGGCGGTTGGATACCAGTGTCGCAACACTCCGTTACTGATGCTAGTATTATTGCAGTTAGTTACCCATACTGTAAGCGTTGGTAGAGTAGCATTGGCAGCCGTGGTGGCGGTGGTAGTAGTAGTAGTAGTACTAATAGTAGGATTATTAGTAGTATTCGCCGTATCAGTGGTGGTAGACGGGGGAAAAAGTTTTCTTCATTGTTGCGACACTGTATTCCCGCCAGTGGTAGTAGCATTAGTAGTAACAGCGGTAGTAGTGGTAGTAGTAGCAGTAGTAGTGGTGGTGCTAGTAGTAGTAGTATTAGTGGTAGTAGTAGTAGTAGTAGTAGTAGTAGTAGTAGTAGTCCGCCCGTAAGACAGGCTGGTGGGGGAATAGACAATTCTAAGCGTTGCGACACTGTATTCCCGCCTGGTCGGCAGCTTAATCTGTCTGCACTTGACCACTGCAATGACTTTATGCTAAAGTTTGGCTCTTTGCTGACAATTCTTGAACATTTATTCGACGGGAACATCTCCGATATTCCCTCTGAAGAATGTAGGCGTCTCGACTCACTTGTTCACCTGATCGCCAGTGAATCTAGTGATAGACAGAAGCGTTCTTACAACTTCCTGCTAAAAAATGTTCCTCGATCTGCTCGGCCAATTGATGTTGCGACCAATTTCCTGTATTCATGTGGTTTCCACTATAAAATAGCCGATGCCAAACGCTTGTCCTCCCGTAGTACAAATCCACCCATCTTAGTCAAATTGTTTTCATCAATCGAGGTTGACACAATCTTTACTCATCGAGAGCGTGTCACTGCGTACCTAGAGAAGGAAAAATTTTTCCTTTGTCATGACCTTACTCCTATGGAGCGTAGAATCGGGTCTCTATTCTCACGTAAACCCACTGCTTCTCAGTCTAATGCTCCCCAACTCGGTCATAATACAAGTGGCCGTAAGGATTCAGCTTCTCCTACTCCTGCGACATCTGACTGCCTCCTTCCTCTTTCTCCTACATCTCCATCTCACTCGAGCCACTTGACGCATTTGCCTGCCCCTAAACTTGCAGCAGCAGCAGCGGCCCCATTTGTCGTTTCGTATCCTCCGGATAGTCCCGCTGAGACACATGAAAATTCGTCTACATAAGCTAGACCGATAACTTCTGTTGTCCAACTGGGTGCTGTAAGGTCTACAGCTAAGTCACCCGTGGCTTGGCGTCAGAACGGTGAGACTCGAAAATTGAATCAGACTCCGACCCAAAAGATAGGTAATACAGTTCCGTTTAGGGATACGACGCCTTCTCTTAGATCTAATAAGTCTGTTCAGCCCAGCACGTCTACAAACCCCGCAGCTCCAATTGTATCCCCGAATAATTCTCTGTCCTGCGTACCGGTTACTTATCAAAGCCCTACTATATATCCAGCAAATAATTCATACATGAATTGCCCTAGATCATGTATGCCCCAACCTAGTTCAGGCTTCCCACCACTTAAGGCCAATTTCTCTCAGGTACGTCAACCTATCTCCTTTGACTTCCAACCTAGACCTGGTTTCCCACACTTTCATTCTTATAGCGGCCTACCCTCACTCACTAGCCCCTACTTTCCTTTTAGCCTCCCTCCTCCTCCTCCCCTTCCTCCACTATGTAACTACCAACAAGTCTATCCATGTTCTAACTCCCCTAGCATTCCAATGTTATATCCCCACATACTTTAGGTCTCATACTCAGACTCCTCTTGCTGACTCCCCGTACGTCAGTAACTCTAGATTAACTGGTACTTATTTTCCAAGTGTCATTAATTCACAGCTTACATATCCACCTCCAAATTTTTTTAAATACCGTCGAAAATAGCATTGCCGTTCGAAACACATTAGATATTATATTATTGAATGCCAGGTCAGTTATAAACAAGATGGCCCAAATCAGAGCCATTGCTCTGGAAATGACGCCTGATATTATATGTGTAACAGAATCGTGGACCCATTCTCTGATTCCTGACTCTGCCCTTCACATAAATGACTTCGATTTTTACCGCCAAGACCGCACGACTAGGCGTGGGGGTGGTTGTCTTCTTTATCTTAAATCCTACCTAAAGCACTCTCCCTATTACTTGGATGTTTCCTCATTCACGGGAAACTTCTGCTTTGCATCTGTTATTCTCTCGCTGCAAAGAAAGGCAATTATTGGCTGTATCTACAATCCCCCAAATTCTTTAGCCAGTGATGATTCTCAACTCTGTGAAATCTTTAAATTAATTTCGGAAGCTGCTTTCGATGTTAAAATAATCACTGGGGATTTTAACCTTCCTGAAATTGACTGGGTTTCCAATAGCTGCCCACCCAGATTCCAGCCCTTTCAAGATATTGTCAATTTTTCTAATTGGTCCCAACTGGTGCGCTCTCCAACAAGAGATAATCACATTTTAGATCTAATCTTTACCAATGACATTGCTCCTCTTTCTGTTGCTTTAAAAAAGGACCCCTTTGACAGTGACCACGTATTAATTCATTGTTGCCTACCGCTTGTCTTTTCAAAAAAGGACAAGCGCCGTTCAGACTTTCATGAACTACGACTGCGTAGATAGCGACTTAATAAATAAGTATATGAGATCCTTGGATTGGTGTGGCTTCCTCACTTGTAGCGATGTAACCATTCTTCGTGATGTCATGTCCAATGTCTCCAAGGACATTCTAGAGTTTGTGCCGCGTAGATATCTCAAGCCTAATTCTTCAGATTCCCTTGTTCCTCATTTTCTTCAGAACAGACTAAAAAAGTTGAGGCGACAACTGCGTGACCCATCCACTAGTTCCTTATCAGTTCATCTTAGAATCACAGAGATATTTGAGATGGCCTCAAGGATGCGCCTAGCGCGCGACAGGCAAAGAGAATCAATTGCTCTCAGTGGTTCGAACCCTGGCAAATCCGTCGCTAACATCTTCCGTCATCGGTCATCCTCTAAGCGTGGTCATGAACTTCCACCCATGCTAAATGATAACAAAGTCTTCCTCACCGATGACACTGACAAGGCGGAGTTGTTTTGTGCTTTCTTTGCAAAACACCTTGTTACCGAGTCTGATCCGGTCCCTTTCTTTCGATCACTTTCAGATAGGACACTGAGTACAATTGATGTCTCCTCAGATCTCATTAAGAAACACATAAGCCGTTTGAAATACTCACACTGCTATGGAACAGACGGGATTCCGCATTCGATTATTAAACAAGCGTCCGACCTTCCCATATTGCTCAGTCATTTATTCTCGGTTTATATTTCAAAAGGATTCTTTCCTGAATCATGGAAAACGTCAATTATCATTCCCGTTTTCAAGTCAGGATCTCGGTCCGATGTTAGTAACTATCGGGGCGTGCACAAAACGCCGTCTCTAGCAAAACTTCTTGAAAGGATTATTTTCAATGAAATTCTTGACTTCTGTCTAGCTAATCGGCTTCTGAGCTCTAGTCAGCATGGATTTTTAACTGAACGATCCTGCGAAACATGCCACTTGGCTTTTCTTAATCTAATCACTTCTCTTCGTAATGAGCGGCAGTCAGTGGTAGTTATTTACTTTGATCTTAGCAAAGCCTTTGACAAGGTGCCCCATAGACGTCTTTTAGTAAAATTGGAAGCTCTCGGCATCCGGCCGCCTCTACTCGACTTCATCAGGTCCTATCTGTCCAACCGATACCAGAAAGTCATGGTTGGTAAGAGCTACTCGACACCTCACTCGATCACGAGTGGCGTAATTCAAGGCACGGTCCTGGGTCCGCTACTCTTCCTTCTGTACATCAATGATATTTTGACTGAACTCGGAAATTTGCAAACTTTTACTTATGCCGATGACCTCAAGTGTGTTTACTCATACTCTAAGGACACCGCAAATGTTTGTGTTGAAAAAATTAATGCCGATTTACTACGCTTAAGCAGATGGGGTTCGACATGGCAGATGGAGTTTTCATCATCCAAGTGTAGTTTCATGTCTTTTGGTCCTACCAAACTTCCTGGTCCCATAATTTTTCAGAATAACCCACTCTCAGAATGCCTAACCATAAAGGACCTAGGTCTAAGTTATACAAATAAGCTTGCTTTTCACCTCATGCAGATAGAATCTCTGCCAAAGCCGCGCAGATATGTGGATTCATATCGCATAATTTTTTCCTTCCGGAAATGAAGCTAAAACTTTATCAAATGTTTGTTCTTCCAGTCCTCAAATACTGCTGTCCTTTCTTCGGTTTAATGAACGCCTGCGACCGTAATAAAATCGAAAAGGTTCAGAGGGTTTTCACCCGGAAACTGTTCTCTCAAGCTTCGTCCAGTATTTCTTATACTGAGAGATGTCAGCTGGCGAACATTAAGTTTTGGTGGGTTAAAAGACTCGAAGATGGCCTTTGCTTCCTTTTTCGCATTAACTCTAGCTCCAGTCTTCCGCCCATTGACACTCTCACTCCGAGGGATCGGTCTTATGCCACGCGTAACTCCTGCATGGTGATTCCGCCGCCGCCTCTTTGTACTACATCTAAGCGCTCCCTCTTCTTTGCTTCCAAATATGCCTTCCTTTGAAATAATCTTCCGCCTGAAATTAGATTATCGCCTAAGTTACTGGTATTCAAGTCGAAATTACGCAACCATCTTACACCGGAAATCATAAAGGCACTGTTAATGGTCTCATTCCCGAACACTCAGATTCTTGACTTCGAGAAGGGTCCTCCTGGGATTTAGTGGTAGATTAAGTGGTAACTCTTAATTATAACATTAGAAACCCCTGTTTTTAATTTGGTTTCTAAATCCACTGCTATCACTCCCCCCCCCCCATAGCGACAATTTTCGCGGTTTTTGATGTCATCTCCCGCATTCCGACCTCATGCGGTCTGTCGACGCTCACGGCTGAACCCTCAGTATTCACTCTCTACTAGTAGTTCGGTCGTACCTCCATTCCCCACTGCTCGGCTGAGCTCGAAGCGTGCTGTGGCCGATCGCATCTGGGTTCCTCTCGTCTGGCCCCTTTGACGCGGCGTACCAATCCGGCCCAGACGATCTCAATTGTGAATCCCGTATACAATGCCACATGCAAGCCAGTCCTGTCTGACCCACATTCGTACCCATCAAGGCTGACATTTATTGCTACCCTGACGATGACCGACAACATTCCGTCATATACCGCCACCTACAGGCCAGTCCTGCTCGCTTTTTTCTGTTATTATTTTTATGGAGGGTTTTTTTTCCTGTAAAATTAGTCCAATCATTTTTAACTTTTTGTAAGGAGTTTTTCTTTACCCCTCAATCATCATGTTTCTCAATGGACTTCTAATGCAGAAACTATGAATTGCATTTTGTAAAGATTCGGCCTATCTCGTCTAAAACTCGCATGTAAATTTATTTTAACTTGCTTTGATGGGACCCCGACGGGTCTTTAATAAAAATTATCTATCTATCTATAAAAAGGAGGGGACTAGCGATATATATCAAGGGAGGAATTATCACGTCGAAACACAAAACCGATTGCTTTCGTGACTGTAAAGCACTCTGTTTAAAACCAATGATGCCTGGCCCACCTGACCTGAATTTCCTGACCTTATCCAGGCCGCCTTATCAAACTTCTGTAGTTAACGGGGCGATATTTGGGTTAATTAAAGAGGTGTCACGAGAACAAGAGGTACTGAGAACCGGAGACTTCAACGTACCTATGGTCGACTGGAACAATTTATTAGTAAATGGTTCGCAATATTCCTTTGATTACGGGCTCCTAAAACTAACGGCTGATCTCTTTCTGGTACAAAATATCACATTCTCAACCAGGATCAGAGAAGACCAAAGAGCAAATTGTTTGGACCACGTTCTTACAAAAGATCGAATTAGCCCTGGAGAACTTAGGTCCATAACACCGCTCGGGAAGAGTGACCATGTCACGCTGCTTTGGCAATACCACCTATGCAGCCAACAAATGAATACGACTGAGCTTCGGATTAATTTCTGGCGAGGAGATTTTGCCGCCATGAGAAGGGAATTATCGATAGTGAACCGGAATGCTATTCTTTCCGGACATCCATATGTTGATTGGAACACTCAAAGGACTTGTAACCGACATCATGCATAGAAACTGTCCGACAAAGAGAGTCAAAAAGACTTATCGTTTTGCCTGGATAACGCGGAATATAATAAAAGGAGTGAACCGAAAGAATAAACTATGGAGAAGGTATACGACAACAAAAAAACCATCTCATTACGAGCAGTTTCGTCGAAAGTGAAACGAGGTAAGGTCGGCTATCCGCAGGTGCCGAAAGGAGTATAAAAAGCGAGTTATGGAAGGGGCCGTCAATAAGCCAAAAGTGCTCTTCAGTTTCATCTACTGCAGGTTAAAGAACGAGGAGACGGTCTTAATGTTGAATGGGGAAAACAATGAGTATATCATCGAAAATGACGCTAAGGCAGAACACCTTGGTCGCTTTTTCGTATCCGTTTTCACCGATGATACGGACTTTGACGAGACTGGATTGCCTACTGGAACAACCGACGAAATAGTAAAAAACATCGACTTCACGGAAGAATGTGTGAGGAAGGAACTTCTAGCACTTAGGTAGTGTAAGTCTCCGAGTCCATACCAAATTCCGACAAACGTTCTGAATGAGTTGGCTTCCGAACTCACCAGACCGTTTTTACACATCATCAGGTCGTCCTTTGACCGACGCATTCTCCCCTCTGATTGGAATGTGGCACACATATACCCCATTCACAAGGGTGGATTTAGAACATGTGCAAAAAATCATCGGCCGGTCATCCTAACGTACATTTGTTGCACAGTTATGGAGAGAATAGTCAAAAAACCATTATAAAGTTACTTGAAGGAAAAACTTTCTTTGCTTGTTCCCAATATGGCTTTTGACGAAATCACTCCTGCTTAACTAATATGCTCTATTTAACGGAGCAGTGGCCCTGCTCGTTAGATGAAGGAACAAGGGTCGATATCGTTTACATCGATTTCAAGAGAGCCTTTGATAGTGTTCCATACCACCGGTTACTTTACAAGGTCCGAGATTCGGGGATAAGGGGAAACCTATTAAACAGGATAAAGGACTTTCTGACTTTCCAACTGGATTATATGCATTGGTAGTGCGAAGTCAACGCCAGTGTCAGTTGTGAGTGGATTTCCCCAGGGCTCTGTTCTCGGACCAGTACTATTTTTAATTTATGTCAACGACTGTGTGAATGGACTGGACTGCGATGGATCCATGCTTGCCGATGACATAGAATAGAATAGAATACAATAGGTTTATTGTAGCGCCCCTTGGGCACTGTCAGGTTATGGCGAGCCATCAACGGGGAAAATGATAAACGTGCCCTGCAAGAAGGACTGAATCTCCTATGCGAATGGTCCGACAAATGGTTGCTGAAGTTTTACCTTGATAAGTGCGTCGCAATGAGACTCAACACGAATGGAAGAGTCGATAAAGGGGGTCACCACTACGCGCTTGGCGGAAGGTGTCTTTTAAATGTAACCAAACAAAAAGATCTTGGGATCAACATTTTTAGACTCCTACGCCTTCCTTTCAATGGGTCAGGGCGGCCAAAAGGGCAACCAGTGCTACCTTTGCAATCAAACGAACCTTCTTAGATATAGACGAAGAGTTATTTGGAAAAGTGTACAGAGAGTTCAGTCGTTCACATCTGGAACATAGAATCCAGCCCCGTCGCCCGTGACTAAAAAAGACTATAAATTGCTAGAAAGAGTTCAGAAATTAGCGACAAAATTGTGAAAGGCCTCAAGACTTTACGTTACAACTGCAGACTTGATGAACCTAAGCTCTTTCCTCTTGAGTACAGGCAGATTGGAGGAGGTCTTATACAGGCGTATCGGATTTTTAAAAACCGGGACCGTGCCCTAAGCCTCGACGGTTTTTTAACCCTGGCCACAACAACAAGCCTGCATGGGAACTCTCTAAAACTTAGAGGACGTTTGAGACACTCTTTTTCACAGCGAGTCGTCAATGCCTGGAACGAGCTTCTCGAGGGCGTGATAATGGTGGAGACATTTAAGCAAAGACTAGATTATATTTGCTCGGAAAATACCGCTTATCTGGACAGAACAGCTCTGTTGTTCCGAACGAACGTCTTGCATACACCTACCGCTAATGCGGATGATTGTCATTTCATTTTATCGTTATCATCTACAACTGAATGTTCTCGATTTCTGTCCCGCATTTTCCAAGTAAAATATTCTGTTAAGTGTATTTATTACTGGAAACATTTGAATACCGCGTTTATTTAAGGTTAGATATTGCATGTGCCGTTTCCAATCGGGTTTTCAAATACATTGCCTATTATGCGCGGACGGGTGATCCCTCCGTTCTCTCTACGTCGTTGGTGATGGAGCAACTACCGGAATTAGAAACGTCCAAACTAGTCGCAGAAGTTTATACTGGTAGTAATCTTAGTGTGTTACTAGCAAGTTTAGAACCCGTAGACATAAGCGAGAACGCGGTCGCAGGAAAATACTTTCTGGCGGATTTGTGAGAATTCTGCTTGGAGTCCCAAATTCCACTATCTCAACAAAGAATTTGTTTCGGATGCTGCAGCCCAACCACCCAGAAGTACTCAAAGACCCAAGGACGCTATTACAAACGCCACCTGGACAAAGCACCTGAGTTCAAAGTAGACTGACAGTGCCCAAGAGGCGTTATAATAAACCTATTCTAATCTATTTTAACTATGTCCATTTAGATCTTGAGCGTGGCCTGCTGTCAGTGCATTAGAGAGGGGCACCACTGCCGCCGACGTCGGACCCTCCCGTCTGCATTTGCCATTGTGCACAGCCGAAGTCTGTGAAGATTTCGCTCGTCGGTTAATCACTGAGACGGGGTTGGCAGACAAGGCAGTAGGTGTATATTTGTTTACATGTTTCCGGATCAAACAGCTGGCCGTGGTGTGAGGGTGAAGTGAGAAAGACCTTATCAGAAATCTCCCGACTGTTCTAACTGATCCACCGCTTTGTTACACCTTCTGCTGGAGGGGCAAGTCCAAGGAGAAGCGGTCGTTCCTAGCCTGTCCGTTGTTTAGCATCCTCAACAGTAAGTCTACTTTTAACTTATTGGCACATACAGATGTCATTAGCCAAACCCCCCATTTTAACAACTGCAACAGGGAAGTATTTCAAAAAACGGTTATTAATTGATTTCATGAGTCAAACAACCGGTATGGAGGGCGGTCGGAACGCAGGCGCAACATTCATGCGGTACGACAATTTGCTCTGAATTACTACCTAAATGTTTTCAGTTTCAAGGAGTCCCCACTGATGACTTCGCATGTCCACAGCTTTCCCCTTCGAAGCATGCGAAAGTTGAATGTAAAAGACTTTCGCTAACACACTTTGTGCTATTCCCCTCTTTGCGCTTATTATAATAATAGTATGTATGCATACTATTACTATGATTATTTCAACGTACATTGTTAATTCACGGGATGAGGTCTACTTGAAGTCTGACGTTGGCAGAAGTAGTAAATCCGCCTACCTATCTCTATAGTTTCAAAAGTGAGACATTTCTCACTTTACCCGGCCCTCGTTGACCGCTTTTGGGTTTGAGCCGGACCCGTATTTCACTGTGACCAGTAACGCGCCCGTCCTAGTTGACCGCTGGGATAATTAGCGGCCCTAATTACTTCGTGCCGTCACTTCTCCTGTTAAGATGGTTCGTAAAACCAGATAGGGGAAAACAAAGTTATCTAGCGGAGGACATCTGAGCTGCTCTGCATCAGCCTTGAGATGATGATGACGATGATGATGATGATGATGATGATGATGATGATGATGATGATGATGATGATGATGATGATGATGAGGGGTGGGATTTGAGGGGGAGGAGGAGGGGCAGGAGGAGGAGGAGGAGGAGGAGGAGGAGGCGATGATATCATGTTAGGACGATTGGAAAGACGCCTGAATGTTCACTGACAGCTCAATCAACAATTACGCTAATTAGTTGGCTCCCCAATTCGGTTTTATGAATTTTGCTCGCAGGACGCAGTGACGGCGTGAGGCCATTGGGGTCGCCAGTTATCTCTGCAGTCAACTAGGGGAGGGGCGAAACTAATCACATTTAAATGCTGGTCCGGTGTAGCCCCACGGTCGGTCAATGAGGGTCATGCGCATAGACTTGTGTGCATGACCTACCAGTGTGTGAGGACGGACAGACGAATTCACTAATCGGAACGCCAGACCCGCACCTGGCCTTCCCCGATAGAAGCCTCCTTTTGACACGCCACCTAGGAATCGCATTTCCCCTGCTATTCACATTATTGATTACTTTAATGACAACAGCAGTAGCTGTGTTTTATCACAGTTCTTTTTGCAGGAACCGCCAATAACTAGTGAAAATGGTCCAGAAGCCCTTTAATGTCCATTGAAGATCTGCATACTTGCCTGTATTTTTCGTACTAATTTCTCCCATTCGCAAATACTCAATAAATCGTCGTTTATAACCAATGACTGTCCACTTTCTTATGTTGTGTGATTGAGGGAACGCTAACTAGGTTGTCCGATTGTGCACTTACGTGGGGTGCTCATCGCTGATTCGTTTTATCCGAGATGGGAGGACTCAATAACACAAGTAATAGTTCTGCGATGGCCGATAGTTAAGAATCAGTGTACTCGCGGTTACA
>CACRXP010000458.1:387876-405935 GCA_902702965.1 Spirometra erinaceieuropaei | reverse complement strand
GTTCCCTTCTCAGACAGTAAGCATCTCGCGCGTAAAATCACTTTCCAGGCGGCAAAGCCACCTGGTAGACTCGTGCACACTGTGAACGCGCATCAGTTAGCGCTCGCTTTCAGGTGTTGGTCGGGAGACAGGGCTGACCGTCTAGGTATGATCAGCTTTTCCTGCCTTCAACACTTCCTCAAAAAGTCACACCTTCAAGTAGGAAAACTGCTTTTGAAACAATTGGATATCACGGTTAAACTAAGCTGGTCAATTTGGAGTCCCTTGTGACTTTTGAGTCAATGTGCATGCAATCTACTATCCGCATGCCCCTTGAACCTGCTTACAACGCATCCAATTTTTTCTTAATATGTCCAAATATTTCACATTTCCGGGTGTCCTTTCATAGCCTCATTATCATAATTGTGGAATTTATTTCAGTAAAGGTGAATATAAAATAGTCTTAACCCTTACTAGCGTTTTTCAAGGCAAGTGTTGTTTTAAAGAGGCAATATTTTTTGGAAACTTTTGCTCCTCCACATTTTTACTTCCAAGAAGACATCATTATCTGTAAAAAGATAATGAGAATGGTACATTTTGCAATGCCTTCTGAGAAGGCGAACTGATTTTTCACTAGTCCGAAGCGCAATAGAATTAATGGTCGGATGTGGTTTGGTAGCCCCACCTGAAGTAAATAAACCTCAGTCAGCTCTAATACAGGATCGGTGATAATAGGGGCTTTTACAGGTGGAGCCGGGGAACGCACAGGCGACGAGGTCAATTAGTTGTATGCAAAAGAAAATCTATTGGGAATGCGCGGTTGTACTTTGAGTGGCTAAGAAATAGTTGCCCTAACCCTAGCCCCTAACTATAACCCCTAATCCTGAACCCGAACCATAACCCTTAATCCCAGCCCCAAGAGGATTGTGTGGAGCTACCAAATTACATCTTACCGAACTAATTTATTGTAGATGTACTATCTCATGAAATGTTGACCGAAATTCTGAAATGTGTTTTCGCTGAGAAAGGGTTACTCAAGTAAGGTCGTTGAATTAAGGTATTTCAGTCACGTCACGATGCCGGCTTTTTGAACGAACTCCTTTCCGGCCGCCCGCATAAACTGCACTCCGTCAAAAACGGCCAATTACGTAGTGTGATTTTTTCTCACTGATTGTCAATGCCCTTGTGGATTCGAATGTATTTTATGGAAAACATGCACAAACACATTCTTCCTTGCACAAATTTGGTAGCAATATGCGTCTTCTGCGAATTGTATACTCAAAGGAAAGGTATCTTTCGGTTTAAAGAAAAATGTACAATTCCCGAGTAATTGTGAGTCCGATCTGCCGTTACACTCTCATTCGGGGTTTTCAAACTACAAGCTATATGCTATCCGTGTAAGGAAAATCATACATTTGTATACACTACTGAGAAGACATCATATAGGGCTCATAAAATTTTGCAGTGGATGTGGACCATGTTGTCTACTTTATAGTCAGTAGCAATTCAAATGAATTATCTCTGCCCTCAATGTCATGCTGGTAAGCAAGGCATGTCGCGTCGACATTTCAATCCGTCCCCTAGCTTGGTGGCTTTGCGGTGTCCTGCTTTTGCTTGCAGTTGAAAGCAACAGCTGCTACTGTAGGATCGATGACGGACGTCAGGTCCTGGGTTTTTTACTGCCTGTCGGCTCCACATACAATCGTTTGGCCTTACTCTCCGTCGTCTTCACTGAGTTCTTCGGTCGTTTATATTGGCTGGGTAGGGATAATTTGATGGTCCCCCTTCCCCCCCCCCCATAATGCGGGCAGCCTTTTCGCATTCCTATTCCTGTGTCCGGTGATGGGAAGGGGGAACCATCAAATTACCCCTACCTCGCCAATATCAACAAGAGAAGAACCCGGTGGAGACGACGGAGAGTCATGCCAAAAGATTGTATGTGAGCCCGATGGGCAGTGGAAAACACAGGACATACACACACATACTGGTCACCCCACCGACACTGAAGACCAAACCTCCCCACTCCCCCATCGGCCTTCTCACTACCTTTATTTACCGCAATGTATATTTGAAAACCTACCCGCAGGGACCGAATTCGCTCTAGCAACTGATAGGACACGTAGGAAATCATCACGCGTTCAGCAAATGTAATATTTATTAGCTGCAGTATACTACCCGACAACGTTGTGTTGATTTACTCCGTTAGCACTGTCCTGTATAGCTCAGGCGAGTGGATTGCACAATTGCATCTGACCTCATACAGACCAGCATTCTGCCGTTCGGCAAGTATCCTGGTAAAGTTTGGTTCATGTCATTTGAAAGAGCAACATGTGTATAACAGGCGAGAGGTGGGGACGAAATGCCTAGCTAGTTGCCGCACTCGAGGGAATTTCCGTTTGGTTCGAATTAGCCATGCCACTGGTTCATGATGAAAAAGTGAAGAGGCTTTGGCTGATTCTGCGTCACCTTTCATCACTATATTCCAACTGCCGCACGTGATTTCTTATCGGGACACCTTACAGACATCCACCTGAAAGTTCGTTGTCTAGTGGTCACTCTTGGTGCTGAGGGCCAGGCTGTTATGGCTTCTCCACACCGATGAGTGATTGAGGAGGTTTGGTCTTCTGTGTCGGTGGGGTGACCAGTATGTGTGTGTGTGCGGCACACGAGGGAGAGGTCGAAATTCGTGTTCAGTTATTGTGCCCAAACTTAATTTCTGGTCATCTTAAATTGGCCTTCCCACGGCAATGATACGATTTTGAATGGCCCTCTAGGGTTGCAAGGCAGAGCAACTATGTACTACTAGCTGCCAAGTTGGCGGTTACGCACTTTGCGCAGACATTCCAGACACTTTGACAATGTTCACCTGAAATACTTATCTGGAAGTATTTTATGGCTCAACATTGCTCTTTTTTACCTGTTGGTGGAACACTGACGATAACCCTGTTCCTCGTAAGTTCTCGTGTTGCCCTTGACCTGGCCAGTGCAATGTCTAGTCGGTGTTTTTGCTGGCATTGTCAAGGCATACCGGCCTGAAGCCACCACATATATATCTCTTCCATAAAAATTGGGGGCCAAATAATTCCACGTCTGTTGAGATTTCCTCTGCTTTCCTAAATCAGTGGTGGTAGTATGTATTCGGGGATGATGATGATGATGATGGTGGTGGTGGTGGTGGTGATGATGATGATAATAATAATAATAATAAGTTAGGGGGCCTTCGAAAATCAAAAAGTTTGCTCCTGCATTTTGCTCATGCATCCGAGGGTGAGGGAGCAGCAATCATTGTATGTGATCCGTCTGAATGAAAGCCAGGTTCACACACACCACTGCAGATCCGCTGTCTGCAGCGCCAAAGTGTGTCTCTGTTCCTAAAAAAAGTAAAACGGAGATCGATCGATTTCATCGCATTCTCTTTCAGGTACTTTAAACTTCTATACCTTTTAGGGCCCAGAACGGTATCATTTCAGGCTGGCATAAATTAAAACCTGAAATGGGTTAGATGTGATTTGGTAGCCCCACCTGATGTACACAATACTTTGGGGTCGGAGTTAAGGGCTAGGGTTAGGCGTTAGGATTAGGGTTAAAGGTTAGGATTAGGGCTAATAGTTAGGGGCTATGGTTAGGGTTAGGGGTTAACGCAACTATTTCTCAACCATTGAAAGTACAACCACGCACTCCAAATAGCTTTTCTTTCGCATACAACTACTTGACCTCGCCGCCTGTGCGTTCCCCGGCCCCACTTGTAAAAACCCCTATTAGCACCGGTCCCGTATTAGAGGTGACTGAGGTTTGCTTACTTCAGGTGTGGCTACCAAACCACACCCGACCTGGAAATGATTAATTCACACGCAGATCACATCCTGATAAATTTTCGTCGAAGCAGGCAAACTATGCTGAGTCACTTTTCGGCATTTTCGTTCCCACTTGACAGACGGCTGAATGAGTTAAGTCCAGGAGGTAGACACCTGAGGTGATGTCTTTGTTGAATTTTGCCCGTAGAAGAGCGATTACTGTGACGTTGTCTGTGAAGTACTTTACAGTGAAGTAGAATAATTTCATCCCGCGAATCAGGGTTTGGCTCCAGGATGACGAAGTGTCGCGGTGTGTGTGGGCTTCAGTGAAGGCCCACGATTCCAAGTGGACGGTGGCGCAGAGTTTTGATCAGGTGCGAAAGGAGACCTGAGTCATTGAGCTGGCATGCAGATTTCAAGCCTGCATATAGAGTTCTGAATGGTCATCACCACACCTGCAACACCGGCCTCTAATTGACTGGTGTACCCATTAAACACTACTAGTTTTGCAATAGCGCGTATCTCGGGTGATAAGCTCGTTTTTGGTTTCCAAAGCTTTGGTGATTAGTGTTGTGGTTCCACCGCTCAACCACTTTTCTTCCCATAATGAGGGCCTTAGACTCGGATCTTTGTTTCAGTCTATTTTTTGATGAATCACAAAGTTTACTCTTGGTCTTCTTTCGGTGCCTTTGCAATGAGAACTAAAATGCCTCGTGCCGTCTAATGAGGTAGAATAGGGTGCTCTCCTTCCTCTCATTCCCTCTGTGACTGCCTGAACGCCCGCAAAATTTTTCGGCGTAAAAATTCTATGGGGAAGACTAGTGAAAGCACGAAAATATGTCAGACGCGCGAATTCGTGGGTCAACCGCATTTTCCCAACTCCGTCCTTTTTCACACACCTCTCGTAGCCCTGCTGGGCGATTTTAGTCCCCAAGGTTCGAATTCGCCGGCGATTTAGTGAACTGGCGCCCATGGTGTGAATCCCGCATCCTATGCCGGTCATACACCACTTTTGTTGGCACGCTAATGCCGGGTGTTTGGGCAGCCAATAAAATGGCGTGCGACATGATTTTGTCAATACTCCCGCTAACCGTCCCGCCTGCGGCTGAATGAATCATCCGCTTTGGGTTCAGAATTCGCGTCAGAGGAATCCGTTTTTCAGACTTTCCCCTCAAAGATGCTCATAGACACGGAAATCGATCATCCCTAGAGAGGACATCCTGTTTTAAAGCCGATGGTTTCTCCCAGAGTGTTGACCGAAGAATGCGTTAACGCTTAAGATGCATGATTAGAAGCGGGGATAGACCGGAGGATTTCAACGCAATGGGATAGCCGAACAGAGAGAGACCTTTCGTGTGTATGACAGCAGTCATAACACAGCTAATGTCTCAGACGGCACAAAGTTAGCCCGCATGTCTATTCACGAATAAAGGCGAATGTTCGAGTTCCAGGTGTATGTATGAGCAAGGAAGAAAATTGATCGAGCACCGGAAATGTTGGTTTATTGTTCCCATGATGGATTCCTGCACGAATTCGGTGGCTCAGAAAGATAACCGGGTCCGATGCTCGATCAGTTCCGTTTATCCTTGCCCGTGTGTTTATTTTGCATCCTCTGACTCTCTAGCTCTTTTCTACTCCCTTTCAATAACTTTATTTACATGGCAAAATTATGGTCTTTACGTGCTTTTATGGTTCAGTTTAGAAGACCTGCGTCGAGTTACAGATCCCTCTTTGGATGTGCCTCAGACAAAATCTTCCAAAGTTTCCTCTAAATGCATTCCGTTGTAGCATGTGTATTTTATTATTCCGCTGGACATCAAGCTTTGGGTCAGTGCATGCAGCATTCCCCAACTTATAGCTTCATTGAACTGGCCGTGCGGGCCTTATACAATCAACTGATTCTTTGGTGCTGACAAACATCGTCTTTGGTTCTCTGCATAAAAGTCTGTGTCACGCGAGATGAAGCCGTTTTCAGTTTCACAATCTGCCGCTTTTTGGGCTGCGTACCTGCCTCGCCCTAGTCGTCTTCACCCCAGTTGTCTTAGGGTTGGCTGGCTCGGGAAACGACATTCTTGCATTAGAGCTCTAGCAGCCATCAATTCGCCGCTCTCCGGCCTGTGATCGATCCACGGTCCCGCTGAACCATGCGCACAGAGTTGGCGTACTTGGTTGTCATGACAGTCTGCCCACGCGCGCGCCTGTCCTCTCATTGGCTGTACCGTCAACCAATCGTACGACAGTGCAAACCGCTGTCGCGTGTCCTAGCGCAGCATATTTACTTTGGAAAATCCAGCCGTGCGGGTCGGTCGCGGCAATGACGGTGGCTTGTTTTGCGCCGTCAGCCGCTACGGCGCGAGGGCGAGCGAGCGGCTGTTGTGGAGAACAGACAGGCATGCGCACAAAACAAGGACATTCCAAAGGCATACACGCACAGTCAGCCGCAGTGTGCGCACGACGCCATGTGGTCTCTGCACCTAACTCTCGGATCTTACACGAGCACATGTGCACCAGTAAGTGAGTGAAACACTGAAGAATATTCGTTCCAGCCTCCTCTTCTCGTTTTACGGTGGTGGCAATTTACTGATCACGTCCGCTGGTTGGAATACGCCCTAAATAGACGCTAAAGGGGGTGCCTTTCAGTGTTTACTTAAGGGCAGCCATCAAGCGTCACTGTTCATATTGGCCTCGGAAGACTCAGAAATTCCGCACTCGAGTTTCATGAGTTGTCACCGGGAAAAGTATGCTAGATTCTGTTTCTTGGTAGAGCCGGACGCAGGGTCATGCTGGCAGAGGCTTGCTTAGTCTCTAAAGCCCTATATTGAAATGGACTACTTAATAATAAATTGAGGGATGGTGGGATTGCGCGTGACTTCACTCAACTTTTAGACGTTAACATCGCTGATGAAAATGGTGCCAGACTACTGGTCCAGGGTTGTACAGACCCTGTCTTTCCGAGATTAGTACTTTGGAGAAGTCGCACTGGGTTTTTGTTTCCAGGGCTATGTTAATGGAGCTCGACTTTTGGACACCTGCATTTACCCTTCGGGAAATTGTCCTCCAAGCTCTCAAGTTCCTTTTTATGTCCGCAAGCCTTCGTTGTCCCCCGTCTTGGTATCTGTGAGTGGCTCATTGGCCACCACAACTAGGAGCACTCCACAAACCAAAAAACACAGGCTTGTTGTGTGTAATGTAATCTCACGACGTCCAAATTATTAGCGCATATGTGGCGTCCTTGTACTTAAAACGCCAATTGGTATCAACCAGGACCGTTAGCCGCCTTTTTATCCTAGTCACTGCCTCTCGCCAGTTCTTAATGGAACTCTCAATTCAACTGCCTTGACAGTTTGAGAAAAATGGATTTTAGGATTCCCTGATAATTTTGCCAAAAGTTGGCATCTTAGCACCCCAAGTATTTTAGTCAATAAGGGCAAGAATATGGTTTATGGCTGGGGTTACGTATTCCGGGAAGCATTTCTGTTGAGCTAAAGAGCTGAACATCTAAGAACTTCGTGGTATCCCAAATTTTGATCCTTCATATTGCCATTAATTAAAAGGGGAAACTATTTTTGCCATTTAATGATAATGATAATATTAGATGCATTTAACGTCCATTTGCACGCCTTATAAAAAAGGTATTGCATTGTATCTTTACTCCGATGACCAACTTTAAGGCCTCTTGACCACCCTCACGCAACAGCCACCACGAGGTCTTTTTATTTCTTTCTTTGGCGCGTACAAATAAATAGCGCCATTTATTTTCTTTTAGCAAAATTGTTCCCCGAAGTACGTAACGCGGCCATAGACCATACCCTTGCCTCAAGTAATCCGCACTTCTGGAATACCACTATTCTATCTTTGGGACGATGGCCTCGATATATTTCGTCCCAAGCATATATTTTTTCGAACGGTCTCGTCGTAAGACACCTAAAATTGCACATTTATCCATAGTGTAAGATAAATTGAGGGAAGTTTTTGCCCTTTTTTGTGATGTTTGATGCCCAAAAATATAGGACCTGGCGATAATGCGTTTTTTAAAAAAAGTCGCATAGTCTGTAATTAACCTTGATACTGACAGACCCAACTAGTTCCTTTTGTTTTGCTGAAGTTCCATCCGTCGGAGTCTGAATTGGGACGCTACCGCAAACTGCAACGACTTCGTGCGTTGGCACCTGTTCTTCGGCCTTGTGGTTACAATACAGCTTGCCGTTGATTGGCTCGTTCCGCTGTGGTTAATGTGACTTGTGCATGCACTGGTAGCGTGCTCGGTGCCGGAACGGGCTAGCGTTTTTGGATCAACTAAGTAGCACCCGCCTCCATTGCTGAGTTCGAGGCCCAGTGTGCGCCGTGCGATCGTTTTTGTCGAGATTTTTTAACCTGATAAATCCATCCGAAGTGAAATGTTCTACTTACGCGTCTGTTTCCGTAATATATCTTCGAATGGTACTAGTTACGTAGTCCAAGGAAACTGCATCTTTCATCTTTAATCAGCCGAAATAGACTGATTTATTAACGAGTGTTCTGGGGAAGTGGAGTCACCTTATTCTCTATTGCCGATATTGCGTCACATTTTGGTTTACTTGAGCCTGTTTGAGGTGGACGAGAGTATGCACTTTTGTATCGAGAATTCTTCGTTTTATGACAATGAATAAGTCACCTCCCTATTCGAGCATTTGTGTCTAGTCGGCCCGGTTGTCAACTGTAACTGAGAAATAATTTCAGAATTAAATTTGACGGTCCTAGTATATGGTGGCAGAACGTTTGTCTGGTGGACGCACTTTCGGTCGAGGATAAATTTCTCTGTCTCAGTGGAAGCAGATGTACGAATGATTGATTTGGGGAACCCCGAGCCTCTGTACAGGCGAACGCTGGATATGTCCTATCTTTTCCATGATTGACGTACATTGTCTTTTCTCCATTCCTCCTCTTTACCTTGGTTTTTTTCTTGTTCCCCTTTTTCTGTCTACTTTCTTCAACTTTCTTACCTTTCACTCTACACTCTTCTTACTTTTCTTGCTCCGTTCGCCCTCTGCTTCTGGTTTAGCTTCTCATCTAGTCAGTTATTTATGCTTTTCTCAATAGTTCTATTCGTTTATTCCTTCTTTGTGCGGTTTATCGGTGCACGGCATACGAACACTCATATTTGGTAGGGGGCGCTCCCCGATCGTTCTTACGGAACCCACTCGTTCCGTTGTGCCATACGGGCTCTCTCTCGAGCCCAACCTTCAGCCTCACAGCGGCGCATGATGTAGGCAGTATGTTATTACCGACTAAGACAAGGGTAATAACATACTGGTTGTCATAGTTGTTGTTTCTGAACGTTTAACTTGACCAGAATCCCCAACCCCAGCTACCTCCGGTGGACAGCATAAGCCGGAATATATCTTTAGAGTAAACGGTATTAAAAGTAGTCTGAGTGGAGCATTGGTTTAAACGTGAGTTTTGTTTCGATTGTTTTTCCTCCCGTCGGTGCTGCAGGTCTTGCCAGGAGGCAAATATACGCACGCCTGAGATGAATTATTGACCGAATTAAGCCCTGCGTTGTTCGATTTCTTTGCTTGGACTTATTGTTTTCGCTGCATGTTCAGCCCTCCTTCTTGCTGTTTGACATGACTATCGGCCTGTGATGGGAACCCCCTCCAGTCATTCATCCGGACATATCATTTCTGCCGAGAAACACGCGGATTTTATTGTCGTACAGAAAATCGCACGTACTCCGGATAACTTTTTGTTTTTTGAGACTGATCTCTTATTTGCGGCATACGAATCCAGATCATCATGACTCGTCGAATGCCATGCTGTTTATTGCGTTTCTTTTTATCTTTTTAAGTTTTGATCAGAGATTTTGCTGGGTTTCTAATTTAAAGGAAGCACAAGACGTTTGGGGCACTTTCCGAAAAAAAAAATTATTTGAAACAGAATCAGACAGCTCATCATTTTGTAAGCCGCGGGCAATATTTTGCCGGCGCCTGACAATTCTCACTCCCATCCGCAAATCGCTAAGAAGGCCATACTTTCGACGCAGGCGTTTGCTTGCATTAACTTGCGGGAGGCAGACAGTGACTGTGAACCTTTGTTTACCGGGTCCACGAACCTTTCAAGCACTAAATATTACACAGAATAAAGGCCAGTCTTGTGTGATAGGAAATAGGGTACTATGAGTCATTTTTCCAAAAACCAATCAAATGTGATGGTAATATCTGACTCCCAATGTGGTTGACGGAAATTAGATTATGTATGTTACACTAGCTTATAATTAAGAAGTCTAATTCACCAATGTTTGTACCCGAAGGACCATCTCGGCACGGGGACTTGTTTGGAGAAAAGGGCAAAGAATGGACTGTTTTGGTGATCATTTCTTCAGGAAGCTTATTGGCCTCAGCCTGATCCTGTTTATCCTTAAGACTTTCGAGCATAACTTGAAACTTCCTGACAGTTTTACATTGCGTTCGACATCAGCGTTCGCAATACGACCTCACAGTTAATATTGGTGATGCAAGTATAATGTCCACTGGTATTTGGACATTGTAAATGCTATTGTTATATTAGCTGTTCACCACACCGTATTGGAGTCGAGAGTAGCTAAGGGATATGAGTTAAAGGCGCAGGCGTTTAACTTTGTTTTGAGGCATTTAAATACACATCGAATGAATGGTGTGGGAAGTACAGCATTATTTGCATGTGGCTACTGGACTATTCTCCCAACAGCGGATCAGTGTTGACTTTAGCGGTTCCATGGAAAGACTTGCTTTATCGCCGTCAGTTGTTCATTTGCAAATGAGCAGATAAGAGAACCAAGTTCACCTGCAAGAGCAGCATCTGCATTCGGAATCCGCCAATTTTGACCACCTTTATGAATTACATTGGGCCGTAGCTAGCGCAGAAGCGAGCCGTCGTCAGACTGCAGTATAAAAAGTAACAGGCATTATCAACAAAGCTACCAGGCAAATCCTTAAAAAAAGGAAGGAACGCTGGTAATCTCAGGGCCGGGTTGTGAAAAACACCCTCACGACAGTTAGTCAGGCCAGGAGCACACATCTGGCGGTAGGCATATGTATGTCAAACTTAAAAACCAAAAGAAGAATTCTCCGGAGCAAATATAGAGTTTCTCAGAAGATGCAAACCATTGGCAAGCCTCTGCAGCCGGAACGAGTACAAAATTCGGTGAGCAGATGGCATTAAATTCAAATTTCAGACGAATTTGGAAAGAAGGAAGGGGGTCATTAATGAACTGAACCACTCCACCTATACAAAGGTATGATCGATGCATTTTTATGGCATAGGCATGTATGACCGACATCAGAATCACTTATCTTAACGGGTGGCAAAATCAATGGGCCGAGTTCTAAAGTGTTTTGACCAAGTCATCTGTTCCCATTCAGTCAAAGGCATCAGGACCTATTGAGTGGCGCTTTATGCAGGTGAACGACGACCCGAGGCATACTGCAAAAAACAGTATTTTTCGAATGCGCGGAAGTCGATTGTTTTTTGGTAGCCAATTCAGTCGCCTGATTCGAGTTCATTTGAACCGGCATTTCATTTACTGAAGGTGAACCTATCGGCAGACGGTTCCAAGAACAAATGTTAATTGAAGACAGCTGCAGTGAAGGCCTGACGGAGGATAAACTTGACATCAGACGACATCAATGGATTCCCATCTTCGAAAACTCAAGAACTGCAGAGGATTTTCAGTGAAGCCTTAAAGCCCACCACATAATTTTTATCCAATCTCTTTTGACCTCTTCAAAACGGGGAACCGGAAATATAAGTACTTCAATGTCCACACCGCTCTTTCGATTTATATGCATGAACCCCAAATCCGACTGAGTGTCTGTACTGATATCCGTTATTTACTTTCAGCTTATACTTGTGGTAGGCACCTTCTGAACATCTATAAAAATGTTTCTTCACGTTCAAAAACTACAGTTTGCTCAAACGTATAGAAAATACACTTTTTGGATACCTTCTATCGCAAATTTCTCACAAATTGACTCTTTCCATCAGTATGAACAATTTAAGTTCAGTTTTTCTAATCGTAGAATCGACCTAATGGTTGAGGCGTGTATTTATAGCGCTCGAAAAAAACAATTTATATCAATAAGGTTTCAACCTGAGCTACTTATCCCCTCCTTTTTCCATGCTGTTCTTAGAAACTTCGTGCGCTGCCACATGGATCTTCTCTGAATATTGTAAATAGTGACGGCACAGTTTGTGGAGTGGTGAGTTGTTTTTATCCACTTTTTTAATTCCGCTCTCAGGTGGTGTTTTTGTATCACGCCCCGTGTTTGCATGGGAAGCCTGATCGAACCCCAGGTGTGGACGACTACGAGTAATCCCGTCTAGGTCCCCCTTTATCTCTTCTTGTCTTACGCCTCGACTCGTTGACAATTGGACCCTGCATCTAGTGATGAGGCCCAAATTGTGGTTGAAAGACGCTGCCTCTACTCTGGTCCCCTACTGAAAATCTCCGGCTCTTGGAATTGTCTGACTGGTATAGTTTATCGGCGAGCGTGTGCTTGTCACTTAAAAAATGTCGCCGACACTAGATAGACGACACCGAGGGCCATATTTTCCGAAAGCTGATTCATGTGAACTTGCCGCTAAAATCTGTCATTTTCAGAAAAGCTGTGGCAAAATCACTACCTTGCCCTGGTATCCATGCTCACCTCAGGCCCCAGAACAAGCCGTGATGAGCTAGCTGTTTATGGAAGTTGTCTGGTAAACAGGGATGCCAGATTGTTTAAGTCAGGGCCGATTCGAATGGATTTTCTAGCTTGTGTAACTGACATAGGGTATGGTGGCTGAGGGCATTGTCCGTCACATTTACCGACATGAAAGGAAGAGGCTGCATAGATCAAGTTACATTTAGGTTGGGTAGAATCGCTGGGGAGTTTTTGCAAGAAAATTGACGCAATAACGCGCACAACAGTTTCAGGTCATACCTCAGCAGCTTCCTACTGAACTCGCCGAGACTACCCTTTCCCGACCGTAGTGCTGATTTTGTCCGACCCAACTTATTGGGACTCGGACTTGTCACGCGGCTTCATCGTGTTTCCATCAGTTGGGATCGATGGGATAGTAAGTTGGATTCACTGTTACTGCCCACGTCTTTTCAGTTGTTCTTCGCAGGTTTCTCTGTTTGAATAAACGCCTATGAGGCTGTTTTCCGAGCACACGCTGGTTGACCTCCGAGCTTATTCAGTCGTTTCAGCTTACGTAACATTTCTTGTGTATCCGTAGTTACTGTCGCCCAGTCGTTGCATGTCTTCTGCGTGTGGAACCCACGTCTCTTATTCGTACGACGCATTCGGTCGGATACGGACGTTGTACACTTCATTTTCCTTTGTATTCAGCGCGCGTGTCCGATAGATTCTATTTTACACAGACGTTAGACAATTTTCTATCTTATTTATTTGTCGACATCGGTCATGCCGCGGACAAAACCACTTGCATGTGTCACTGTATCTGTATTTCTTCATATTTCAAGGCCTTTCAGACTCCCACCTCGACCCATCCCATCTTCATATCCCCGGGAAATTTAATCACTCTGGAGACCGCTGTCCAAATAACTCGGTCTTGCTGCCGATATCGCTTACCGGAACCCACTCGTAGGGTAGGTTGATACGTCTACTTGTGGTTCATTAAATACTTGCTCGGTCTTCGAGCCGTCCCATTACGCGTGAACTACGGGTATTTTGCTCATCCGACCTGGGCTGCAGAATGTAGGCCAATAGTTCGTCCTTCTGGCTCGGCGAGGACCACTACTCCGAGCGATAGTGCTGACTTAGGGGAATTTATTGTAATGCGGTATACCTACTGTTCATCAATTTCTCGCTACTCCCTCTCCCATTCTAGATCCGTCGTAAGATTGAGGAGGGCCGGGTAGGGATTGGTTTGGACACAGTGACTGACGTGCATAATGACGCCACCCGCATGTGTTTATATATGCAGATTAGGTTGCCTTTTTAGAAGTCTTCTGACTCCAGCGACCTTCGCCGCCGCAGATGACAGCGCTCGCAGCACAGCTCTACGACCGGCCAGAAGGCCTCTTTAGTCGTGCCTTGGCAGCAACTGGTTCGGGTGATCGGTCACACAGGAATGGGCGCACACTGATCTATTGGCTTCCCGAAGCAAACAAGCTCCGTGCGGCTGGCAAAGGTCATGAACAGGCAACCAACTACCGGGCCGAAGTCAGCCAAGCCACAGTGGCAGCGAGGAGAGACGACAGAGAATGTGGGTAGATTGATACAGTGCTGTTTCGGACTTATTGTGTCTTCATTCAGTCAATCATAACCCTGACCAGCAGCTGAGACCAGAAACACAAACATATATATAGGCAGAATAGCACTACCGAAAAACACTGGAATGGCCATTTCTGGCTTACTAGCCGTCATCAGCCAGGTATGCCCAAACCCGAAGTGTGGGACACCTAGGGCTCAGTCCCGCGACCTGTTGATTAGAAGTCCAACGTCCCTAACCACTGCGCCACGGGCTCGTTGTCTTGTCGGTTGTGGTCGGGTATATACATTGGTAGGAAGGACGCCACGAGCCCTCAGCACGTCCGACGAGAGAACGCGGACCACAGCTCCGGTCGGCTAAAAGAACTTCGTTGGACTATGCCTAGCTGGACACAAGTTGCACAGGAGGGCTTGATGTACGTGTTGTTTTCTGTATTTCTCGGATTGGAAATGCACTTCGCCGTCCGCCCCTTCTCCGCCACACCACGCTTATTTACCACGATTATGCATGCGTTGTTGTATAACCCACCTCTGGTAGGGACAACGAGCCCGTGGCTCAGTGGCTAGACGCGTTGGACTTCTAGCCAATAGGTCGCGATGTCGAGCCCCAAGTGTTCCACACTTCGAGACTGGGTATGACTGACTGACGACGGCTAACAAGCCAGAAATGAGCATTCCAGTCTCCCTTGTATTTGTCAGTAATGTCACTCCGTCTATACTACGCGTCGCTATGCGGCTGCTGATAAGGCGCGAGAGAGCCCCAAGGCACAACGCGGGACGAGTGCGTTCCGTAACACGATAAGTGAGCGCCCCCTCTACCATTGGATCTAGTTTCATTGCAGATCTGTGCGGCTGCCCGGACAGAGAGGCAGTAAATTGAATTGCCCACCCAAGTGCGGTTTTACATGTGTTATTAACTGAGTCTGGTATCCGACCCCCATCAATCACTCCACAAATCTCTTGCAAACATCTCGGTCACCACAACTCGGGAATCCATTCGACCGGTAGACTAAACCAGACGAGGGCAACCGACGCGTTTCAAACTATCCATGTGAAGTTATTATGTAGGGGTGCGAAATCTGGTTCGACGAAGAAGGCGAATCGACAGCGCGTTGTGGTGCTTGCAGATCACAGTGCCTTAATCCGTCGCTTATGACGCCCAATCCTCTATGCAATTCCTCCGCAGTATGCTTGATTCACATGCAAGTCCTCTTCATTATAGAATAAGGTGTCAGTTCGGAACGGTGGTTAAACCTTCGTATATATCCATCTGCCCCAGTGATAAGCGCATAAATAGAATCCCATGGTGCCCGTCGTGCACGCATTCTTTCTCGTGGATACAATCCATTGGCGGGGGTGAGGGAGGCGTCAGACAAACCACAAGTTCCCCTCCGTTTATACTCCTTTTTCAACTGTTGAATTTTAAATCTTCCTTCCACAGGCGGACCATATCACTCGACAGGCTCTCGAGCGCCTCTCCACGGAAGAAAACTCCTATCCACTGTGAACTTTTATTTCCATCCTTTTTTTCTTCAAAACTACCCAATGTAGACAGTCGGTTTTTATACGCTTTTTATATCTACTCTTGACACTTTCACTGTTATTGATGGAAAGAGAAATTGCAGTTCATTGGCGTTGTTGTCTTCGGGCCTTCTTGACTGCACCCACAATCACGCCTAGCGAGTCTCTACCGTCTCATTCACTGTAGGCAGCAGTCACAAGTTGGACACGAAGTTATCGCGAATGAATGTGTTTAGGAAGTAGGCGAATACTGGAGGACCACCGGCTTTTGTGTACTCCTCCTAACGCTGCCTATGGGGGGGTACGATTGACCCGTAAAGCACGCGAACTGAGGGGAGTTAGAAGCACTACTGACCATCCTACGTTGACTTTTTCCTTCCCAGTAGAGATTATTGTTGGTCGCCTTCATTGTCCTCTGAAAGGCTTATTTTACCTGGACTGGTGTCGCAAAATTCGTATGCGATGCTGAAACACTGCTTTTCAGTGGGTCTATCCCCTTCAGCCTTTTTGGCTTTTAAGAGTGCAAAGACCGTGTGTATCGCCTAGGCTTGGTGAACCTGCTGACTGGTCCGTTTATCTTCAGGAAGCCTTTGATCCGCAAATATAAGAAGGCAGATCAAAGCGAGCGCCAATGATCGCGTGAAGGTCGTGTGTCTTCGCCCCGTCGACTTCCAGCCTAGCAGACATTCATATGACAATTCGCCAACGATAACTTTTTGTGGCCGAACCAAATTTTGACACTTTGAGGGCACCGAGTTATGCGTACTGGGAGTCAGGCCCATGGCTTCCAGTGGGATCTTCACTAGAAGAGCATGGAGTCATTAGATTCCGAAATCATAGTGGCGAGGTCAGGCAGCTCCATGAACGGAGGCAATCGCCTCTCCTTGGCCTTCGTGTAGTTGATATTGACGTAGGGTGGTTATGACGAAGTGGCGGTAGTGCTGTCACTAGGACTGTCGGTAAGTGGTCGGGTTGCTCAAAATATCAGCCGTAGTTACGGTAGCATCAGTCATGCTAGCTGACATAGTGTTAGTGACAGTAGGAATACGCTTCTCAGGTATCAGCGCGGCCGGGTGCCGTTAGTGAACTACCCTATTTTGTGTTTATTCTTACGGGTGCATTGTCCGAGATGGCAACAGATTTCCTAATTACTTTTGTTTCAAACGAAATAATTTGCCAAAAATGATCTGGCTGCCTGGATGATGATAAATGGTGGTTTGGTCGCCCTTACGGACGAAGTCTACCGTGTGCCCCACAGCAGGGTAAGGGCGGGGACGGTGACTCACGCTTGGATTCATGTATGGTGGTGGTGGACATGCGCTGCGTCTACCGCACTCGTCCTCCCCACGCCTGGGCCCGGTGTCAAGACAGAGCCAAGAGGACCGGATGCAGGAGAGACCGCAGGTGGCTGGCACGGCAAAAACTCGCACCTAGACTAGACACGACATCCGATCCACAACGTACAATTGCCAGGACTGCACAACAAGGGATGAGAAGTCATACCCAAGATCTTGTCGCAGCGGATCTCAAACCCAAGTGATTGCAGATGATTTGTTGGGTGAGGCAACAGGAAATGCATGAAAGAAGGCCTCATGGCTATCTAGTCAGTAAATCATGCGGAAATTCCTCGGACTAAACACCCAAAACGGTAACACAAAAGGGTGTACGCGTAGTAGTCGTCAGCCGGCACGTCCAGCTCATGTTTTCTTGCCTGGGCTGGCATTTCAAGTCGGAAAAAGTTCTCTGTCGATTAGGAAAAATACTAGCAAAAATTAAATGAGATAGGAGGTGGCAAGTGTAACCAGTAAACGAACATGATTTTTGCCGAGTCGTATTTGGGAGCGCCTGTGACGGCTGTTTCATGCCATAATCGGAAGGGCCTTAAGCTTAAGCGCCGCTCTGGACTGCCGGCTTCCTAATGTTCCACTCAGCATTATCTGCTGCTCTACCGTCCCAGGTCTTGGCTCCATAAAAGTACAGTTCGGCCAGATAAGTCTCGTCGCGATTGACAGTGGTAAACGCACGTAGAACCCAGTCGGCCACTAGAAACGGCGAAGGCAGGCTACGAGATTTACATTTTGGCTGCTCGCAAAACAGTCTGACGCGCAGTGAACATCAGTGGTCGGAACCGGCCACGTGCTGTTTGCCTTCGCCTCCGAAAGACTTACGGATAACCGACAACTCACAGTGGCCTCCATGAGAGCAAAGATAAGGACAAGAAGATTGTCCTAGTGGATGTCCTCTGGTAAGGATGGGCGCCAGAGGTCCTGAATCTAGCTTCCGGGTAGTGTTAGAGTGCATTTGAGATGCAATAAAGTTTTTGAGGGGTCTTTGCGGCAGAAGCTTGGTCGTAATGAGACTTGATGACCGAAGTGACAGCAGTCGTAAGTCCAAATGTTAACGCCGAGTTGGGATTTCGTTGAGATGTCTGAAAAGCTACCGGATGTGTTTTGCAATTTTAGGGGGATTTTCTGAGTGCAACCTTTACAAATGCTTAGTGTAATTGGAAGCAAGTCTATTTTATGGGCTT
>CACRXP010000458.1:306526-373858 GCA_902702965.1 Spirometra erinaceieuropaei | reverse complement strand
AGAGTCAGTTCTCGGTTCGGATGTTCATGCGGCAGAGGAATTTCGTTCAGCTGTCATGTCACATTAGCACAGGAAAAGAGACGAACAATAAAATCTAATTGCCGGAATCTGGGAAATGTTAGAGGTTCGCTGCTGCACGGCAGCAACAGTCGTCGTCCAAATTAAGGAAGGTGGGACACTGATAAAACGAAACACTACTAATTTACGCAGTATAATTATCTTAAGCCTAGCAGTGTCACAAGTCAAGCGAAAGAAAGAAACAAAGTCGCTGCGAGGAGGATCCTTAGAAGTTTAGTCGACACGAAGTTTGTAAAGCGAATCAACTTTATAAGCAGGCATAAGACAACCAATAGACTTGGGGTCTGCTGTTTGCCACTGGGCGGGATTATCAGTAAATCACATGTCACAGGGATGCTCTGCCGGCCACCTTCCAAAGGCCGTCCCCATGGGTGACACAAGTGTGATGCGCAAAGTTTTTATTCTTAACTCCTAGCAATTCTGAATTGTGTTGACTATCCAAATCCCGTCTTCAGGAGCATGCTCGCTGCATAGCAACTCAATACAACAATGATCACACGCCTCTTCCTGACTTACCGAAAATAAAATAAGAGATACCCAAACGAACAGCAGTGTCAACTGTTTAACCTTTTCTCGTTCTTTTTCACCGATGACTGCAGTAATACCATGTCACCGTCTCACGTCACAAAAGTCTTGCTTCTCAATATGTTTTCATCATTTTATAGCTCTCAGATGCTGGAAATCTTGAGAATGCAGATCTGGTCCCATCTCCCTTCAAGACTAGGTATCAGTCATTGTGCGATTAATAACTCTGCCTTCCAGCCATTCTTCGGATTTCACAGAGAGGGTTTGCCGTGAAGAAGAAACCCAATTATGCTGATCAACCACACAAAATCAACAAACCCGTATTGGTTAAAACGTTACGAGGTTTTCAGTTTACCGACGGTGAACATGTTTACGCAGGCGACATACTAGTCCGACAGGTGAGCTCTTTTAATCGCACACTGAAGTTGGGTCACATATGCAGTGAGAAACTTGCTATAGTTCCCCTGGAAGGTAGACCACCATTTTTGACAGTCGCTCCTTATCCTTTTGTTTTTTTCTCGGATGGAACTTTGGTCTTATCATTGGCACAGTGTAACAGATGCCGATCCGGTCAAGCACGGGCCAATTTGGAAGACACGCCTGAAATGATCATCTCTTTTAGGCAGACCTATTTTGCCTAGGGATTGCCTGTCACAAGGAAGCCACCCTCGAAATTCCCTCCATGAGCTACTAAGAAGGCCGAAAATACGCGATCCGGGTTACTGCCAGATAATAATAGTAGATGCTGCTCCCATTTGAAGTGCGTATCATGATTGTGACCCACAGAACGTGTTTCTGTAGTACCGTGTCAACCTGTTGATGTTCGGTCTTCTGAAACCCGACGTCTTGTCTTGTTAGCTGAGAATGGTAATTAAGCTCACCTTTGTAGTCGCCTATGTCTGTCGCACACCGCTTATGCGTCGAATTCGAATCTAGAGGATTAAAATTCCCGAAGGGTACCATTCTATCTACGATCGTGGGATACGCGACCGCATGGTAGACGGAGTATGATTATCTTGTTTTCACTATAGGCTAACCATGTTGGCTGCTGCTCTGCCAGGGTACGTTCGACCGGCGAGAAACTACCAAACTCCCTGTTGATCCTTTCTAACTTCCAATCAGCCTGGTAAATTACATCTCATTAACAGCTGCAAGAGTTGGCTGTTACATTGTTTAACTGCAGCCTGCTGGTTGCTGAAGTGATCGGACCGCTCCAGCTGACTTCTCGTCCGTTCACACAATTAACTGCTCGGGTCTTTGCGGTCCAGATGGCAGTAACAAAAGACCACTGAGCCTTGTCAGCCTAAACTGTCAACTTGTCACAAATGGGCCTATGGTCTTGCCTCGACGATCTATTTATCGGACATTTACTGCTGTTCACAATCACCGAGATTAGCCTCGTTTCAACCAGTCCAAGGTTATACAATTGGGAATTTACCCGTGCACATTTGACTACCACAGGTTCACTGCGCTTCATTGCAGTCAGTCAGAGGTTGGGTCAGTCGGTCCGTCGACCATGCGCCGGAATCCGGCTTTAACCATCTCCACTTGCATCTGCATCTGACCACCTTAACGCCGTCGCCAGTCATGACCCAGTTCGGACGAGGTGACACTCGGACGATTTCATCTTCATGTCTGTGCAGCCTATAACTGAACCATCTCAATCGGTGGGTAATATGGGCGCCGTTGACGGGTTGAGTCTAACCGAAAATATAGTTGGTTGGAGACATGGTCAGACAGATGAAATCGGGGGAGTGCAGGTGGCATCGACCGAGTACTCGAAGGCAGTGCAAGTCTTCTAAATGCCTTACATCTACTATGCCTTACATCCGTATTGGAAGATTGTCTCGACGCCAGTCTCGTATACTCGCCATTTGGTCCGCAAGTACAAGTAAGTACTTGGTCCGCGGATTGATCTTGCGTCGATTCCAGTGACCCTAGCACCTGGTTGGCCAACTTTCTCCGTACCTTGTAAATTTGACAGACATTCCGCTATGAGGTAGCACAAGTTGTCTACTAACCTGAGATGCTAACGATCCGCCATTACTCAATTAATATCTCCAATCGCGAGACCCGAGGTGGTACTTTCCGCTTTAGGATTTGATTTTCATGCTGACTATTCCACCCTCCGCGTCCGTCTTGCACACGGTACACTTCATTTTTGCAAGAGAGCTTGCTAGCATTCCATTTTCATGAGTATCTTTTGGGTCCGTGGTGTGTGGACCACGACCTACTGTAGCAGTGGGGCAGTCCGGCGGCGCGTACTGAAGAACCCAGCCAATTACATGGTTGAACAAAGTCGGTGAGAGAAGCCCTGACGCCGGACCCTCATCACCAACTGGGTTGTCAGACCTTGCGGGGTCTTCTACCGCGGGTAGCCACATGTGGAGAGGCATCACACAGGATTGCTCAGTCGTGGTCCACCAGGCCCGACAAGTACCGAAAGCGCGCTTCTGTCGAGCGTAGGCTGGATGTTTGACAACATGAAGTCAATTTCACACTCTGTGGTAGAGAGGTCACGGCACTGACGTTGAGTCATTTTAACTTGCGTTTTCCTCCTTAGCTTGGTCTAGAATTCTACCCTGGCGAGAACGTGAAGTTAAACCGGGACACCTGGGATTTAGTGGCTCTTCGTGATGGACGTTTCACAATCTCCACAGAGACCCTCTCACCATACCCCGATAGTCCTCTATACCCACTGGTCAAGGAGGGTCGAGAGTTGAGGAAACCCTTCGTTCATGTGGTGGCCCGCCCTGTTGAACCAGTTTTCAAACTGAAGCGCAATTTGTAATGTATTCACTCACCCGCCACAAACATCCGCCATAATATACCTTTTATCCAATGAAATTGTACTTTCATTCCATTGTGGACATGAATAAAGTGATACTTTTTTTTCAAGTTTTTATGCAGCCGATGGCGAAGAGGTCCTTTGCTTTCCCTCCTCCGTCGCAGTGCAAAGCGCACAGTCCGCAAGCAGCAGGTCATTGGCTGTAGTCGTAAATGCACGCGTTGAGGCCTTCATGCGCCGGCTGTTGAGGAGATGCCCTCTAGTCGTGTAGGCGATGTTTGTCTCGGGTTGTCCATAACAGCAGGCGTCCCTTAGCATGGCAGAGAACATGTGACTGAAGAGGGTGGGAGCGAGTACGCAGTCCCGCTTCACTCCGTTAGTCACTGCGAATGCTTCGGAGATTGTCCCATTGTCCGTGACGCGCACCATTACCCCGTCGCGGAACTGACGTACCATGTAGGTGAATCGCTCGGAACAATCGAATTTTTGCATGATTCCACACAGTCCATCGCCATTCACTGCGCCGAAGAATTGTCAAGCCCACGAAGGCAGTGTGGAGGTGGGCTCGCGTTTTCTCGCACTTATTTTGTAGCTCGCGGGCGATGAATATCATGTCAGGGGTACCGCGGTGTCGTTTGAAACTACACCGGCATTTCAGGAGGAGTTCTTGTTATAGGTGGCCGCTGAGACGGTTAAGGAGGAGGCGAGAGTAGATTTTTCCGGCGATATTGAGAAATGAAACAATTCCATGATTATCACAGGGTTGTCGGTTTCCTTTGCGTTTTTAGAGATGGACGACTGTGGCCTCCTTGAAATCCTGAGGGACCTTTCCTTAGAGCCACATCTGGAAGAGCGCTGTGTGTTGATCCAACAATCGGTGGTCACCGTACTTGTAGATTTCAGCTGGGATCTCGTTGGTGCCCGGTGCTTTCCCGCTAAGAGGTGTCAGACGGCGCAGATGGTTTCTGGAAGGGAGGACGGGATATACAGGTCGATGTCAATTTCCTCTTGGGGGAGCCAGTCTATGACGATGTCTGAGATCCTGGATGAGCGGTTGAGGACATTTCGGAAGTGCTCGACCCAACGCTTCAGGATCTGCGACTTCTCGGTTAGAAGGGTTGTTCCGTCGGTGCTGAGAAGCGGGGCGGTTCCTTTGGCTGTGGGACCGTAGACAGTCATGGTTGCTGCAAAGAAGTTCTTTGATTCGTTACGGCCCGCATACCTTTGGAAATCCTCGGCCTTGCGAGCCATCTAGGCGTTCTACATTTCCAAAAGCCGTTGCTGCACAGGACGGCGACATGAGAGAGCACAAATGTTGAATAATCAGTTTGTTTTTGCAGCTCTACAGCCCGCTTTCGCCTATTTCATGGTATCTCGATATGTCAACAAGGAGATGATGTCAACTCGCTCTCAACGTGCTATAGGGGAGGCAAATACACGAATGTCACATATGGCACATTGAAGCCGATCTGAAAAGTCACCTAAAAAGAAACAATGCATTACCAGGAAGAGCCTTATGGGTCCAGATGGACGAAATTCAATACAGACTATGCTACTGCCATGAATCACACCTTAAGAAATGTATTTAACGTGCAAGCGGTTTATCTTTTATGAGAGACATATGCGTATTTTGAGTATGCAGTCCCAAACAAAGGTAATGCACGTAGTCTTTCGAGTTTCAGTCCCAACATCAATAAAGTGTACAAACATCCAGGTTAACATTGATGAGAAGGTAGGTATAGTATTCGGAAATTGGTAGCAATAAGTTACAGTCAAGAAATCCAAACTACCCACAAGAAATGAGTAGGAACAGTGCAGGCGCAAATTACGAGTGTGGGTGGTTATACTTCACTCATTCCCCTTGGCGACCGGTGCCACTTTGCATTTGGAAGTTTTAGACGAGTTCATTGGGGGGTAGGTAGGAGTGTTGTTACGGAACAGTATGTCATCGTTGCGGGTAAATTTCGGGCAGTCGAAAAGGGCTTATAAGTGTCGTGTTAGGCCGCGAGGCGTTTTAAATGTTGGTTGGGAGCAGCGGGCCTAGATCGAAGGTTCGCAAGTGTTGCATCAAAAAGTCCATCCACTACACGCCAAGCTTGAGACAGAAATGTCGGAAGGTGGACGCTGGCGTGGCTTGTCTGTGTATGCCCGTTTCTCGGTTAACTGATTTTGTGTATCCTCGAGGTTTAAGCGTCATAGACCTTGGTTGCAGGGCTTGTGCGAGAGGAAGTTGTGTAGAGGCGGACTCGGAAGTGTTGAAGAGGGGAGATGGGGGGGGGGGGGGGGGCACAGACGTCCACTGCGTGGGAAGCTGACGAAGGGTTGACCAATGTTGGCGATATCCTCAGGCGTGATATGGATGGAGCGTAGTGGCACAAAACGGTTCAGCTCACTCCACCTCGTGCCTGATTTGTTCCTTTTCACTTGAGTGGCGTTGCTAGCCCAAAGATATTAATTCTGTCACATGGGGTCACCAGCATAGGATTTACAGGGGTCCATCCTCCAAAGAGTAGAATTGATATCCTTGGGCTATTGACACTAGTGAAGTGCTGAGGATCAAACTGGCCACAAGGTGGCGGCGTGAGTTTGACTGTTAATCCAAATCGTACCGAAGTTTGCCAGCGTTTCTAGCCCTCCAAAACAAAGAAATGAAGTTCTTCTGTCTGTATCTGCGAACCTGGCCCACTCTGTCGCTCGCTACCGGGTACATTTACACCTTATGAGACTTCGAGCTAATATCTCAAACGTTACCTAAAATCACCAGCGGATCCCCACTGAATCGGTTACATACAACACACATCCAACTTGCCCCGCATGATCTCATCACGTGGACAAAAATCATGTCTGAGCCATCCGCAATTTTCGGATTGCGGATTATGCAAATTATTGCTCATCCGATAAATGTCAGCTGAAGGTGGATAGTCCTTTGAGTTCAGCAATGCTAACTTGAGGGTTTATACGGGCTTTGGTTTCCCACACGTGGATCCGGGCCAACCCTTTACGCGAGAATCTGGTACCGTGAAATTGCCGTTCATAAAACGTCATGTCTCTGCATTTACCAATGCGGCCTATAAAGCTAACAATATGGATCAAATCAAATGCTAAATTTTATGAACCCTATATGGTCTCCTCTCAATACCGTAGATAAATGTGTGGTTTTTCGTACGCGGAAAATACATGGCTTGTAGTTTGGAAACCCTGAATGCAAGTGTGACGGCAGATCAGGTTAAAAATTATTCGGGAATTAGAAAAGTCTTGAAGAAGGTGACACGATCGCCGGGACAAGAGCTTTATTAGCCTTGTCCTGGCGATCGTGTCTCCTTCTTCAAGACTACTTCCTGGGACTCGTCTCTTCGCTCCTATTGGCAATTAGAAAAGTCTTTGAAAACCGAATAATACCTTTCCTTCGAGTATAAAATTGAAAGAAGACGTAATTTTCTACCGAATGAGCGAAAGAATGAATATTTTTATGAATGCTTTTCATGAAATATAATTGGACATTTAAGGGCATCGAAAGTCAACGAGAAAAAATCATGCTACTTAAGTAGTAATTTTTTGCAGAGTATAGTTCTTTTATGCAGCCGGCAGGTAGTTCATTCGAAAGCCGACATCCTGAGGCAACTGGATCATTATAGGGTTATGCTGCCTGATGAGTAGTTTTACAACCCAACATAATTAATCTTTTCGAGACGAAAACGCATTTCGGAATTTCGGTTGACATTTCATGCGTTAGCCCACCTACTGTATATGGGCTTTGATCTCCCACACGTGAGATCCGGGCCACCTCTTTACGCGAAAACCTGGCACATTATGTGGGGACCGGGTTGCGTGCGGTACGCGTAGACAGGCTTTTGAGCCACTGTCAGCCGCTGCACCCAATCCCCACATCAGATGACTGATAGGCTTGGGAAGTCAACTTGTGCACCAAAGAGGGGAAGGGGGGGGGAAAGACTGAGGCCGACTCTAGAGACTCCATCGCCACGGCATTTCAGCGCATTCCTTACTGTGATAAATGTGATGTGCTTTGAAAATATTGCGATGCGCTAAAAGCTAATGACTGTCAGGATAACTAACTATTGGTGGTCAGTCCTGCGTGCATGTGTGCGTGGATTGGCTGACTGATGGACTGAGAATCAAGCCGCAATGATTCCTTCTTAGTGTGGCCTCTATCAGACTATTGCTCAGAAGGGATCCGAACAGCTCTTTGTTTCCGTGAAAACCTGGTTCGTTGTGTTAATACCAGGTCATGTGTGGCATGCATAGACGAAATGTTTAACCTTGCTGAAAACTGCGCCCGATCCTACCTCCGGTCGTTCTGGCCCAGAAGGGTGCGGGAGGGACAAGTGCGGTAGATGCTGCGCAAGTCTGCTACTGGTGTAAACTAACTGACTCGCAAGTCGCTGCCCTGCGTCCGCCATGCTGCGGGGCACTCGATGGACATCGTCGTTTACGACGGCCGAACTAACATGAGATCTTCGGCTGAACGTGAAAAATTATCTTGTAGATAGTTCGAAAGGGCTAGAAACCATGTCGCACAATACCGAATGCAGAACTTCTGTCAGTGGTTAGGTGAAAGAACACAAAGGACTTACTAGAGGCAACCAAGGCAGTAGTACAGTAGTAGAAAAGATGCTCGTGTCAAAAATGCTGGCATTCTGACGCTCTCGAGACAAAAGGATATCCCACAAACGCTGTCTTTGAAAATATTTTCCCAATTACCTTTTTGATTGCGTCCTTCCTCATTTACTACATCACTATTAGCGTGTACAGAGGCGTGATACAGATTGAAATTCGCTTTGTGAATGTGTTTTCCAAGAGAACGCATATCCTTCTATTTTGCACTTTGGCGCTGCTTACTAGAATGTAATTGACTGGGTGACGTAAGTTCGGAAGTTCACATTTCCCAGTCTCAGGATGAACGCAAATTAAACTTTCACAAGTTAATTGCCTTTTGCAGTCCCTTCGTGTTACTTTACCACTCTCTGTCATAGCAGTTTTTGGGTGCACATCTGAAGCTTTCAATTTGACGGTCGATCGCATTTCTTGAAACCCTAATAGCCTGTCGATATCGAGGCGATATGCTAATATCGCCGCCTATTAAGATAGGTGCACAGTGTAGGAAGCTCTAGGAAGCCAGACCACGCGCCGCCATCTTGTAGAAGGTTCTAGAAGGCACTCTCCTAAAGGGGCGCGCGCGCCGAACTTTTCCATATTTATACGCCAGGTACTTAGTCGCAATCTGGCTTCCTATAAAAAGCATGCTTATAATAAATTAATACAACCCTAAATCAATCAAAATAGCCCTAACTTAAGTTTGTTTAACTTTCTCCCTTGACCTACCCTCAACCAATCAACAATGGCGGACTCAACCTTGACGCCCTTGGCCCCTGGCGAAGCTATAAATACGGGCGAGGATTAACTTCCGACGACCCCGTGGCAGGCCGCCAACCTTAGGACGTGGGACTTCTGTCGCTGTTTTCGCCGGTTCCCTGTGCCTCCGCCAGCCTCCCTTGGACAATCTCACCTTGCCCCAGTTTATCTTTGTAATTAGGTTTCCCCTTTAGTCTCTTATTGTACATAAGACGGTTGAGTACATAGCAATTGCCAAAGCCATACTTTCATTGGGCCGCCTTTCGTACTGACATCTGTGCTCGTTACAACGGTGCGCTCTCGTTGGCCAGCCGGTTTTTGCACCTCATCCCGACTGACTGGCGGTTTTTTGTGCTGCGTGCACGTCGCGCTAATGGCGCTATGGTGGGCGCACACGTGACTGCTACCGTGACTGTTTCGCTTATTTAGATAAGGTCTCATTCAAAAGTATTGATTAGTTTCGGACGCCACACTCTGAGTGACTTTTTATTATCAGAATTCTGCAGGCCCTGTGAATGGACCGTTTAAATCGTTTGCTAATTATCTTTACAGTTCTTCTGCAAAAACCTGAGGCCAGCCCCATTTCCTGTTCTCGGATGTGGATGAGCGTTTTAGCGGTGGAAACGATGTATAACCCCGATGGAGGTACGGTTTTTCGATAAATTATTTTTTTACATTTTTTCAGTGCCGATTTAAACTGAAAAAGTGCTTCGAATATCGTTGCCAAAGAATTAGTTCTTCAGATTATTTAAACTTATAAAAAGTGAACTCTTATTAATTCTTGAAGTTCCTTCAGAAATAAAATCCACAGTGGATTAAGGGTAGGACAACTAGTTGCAAGAGACCGTCCCGTGCGCTGAAAATATTTACGTGAAAATATGCGGTTGGAAAATGCTCTACCAAAGCAGACTATAGATCTTCTGATCGTCTTCAGATAAACTGGACACCAACAAGGCTGGTGTTTGGCGCATCACACGAAGGCCTCGATAGTTGTATATCTGATAAACTCAGCAAGCCGTCCTCCTGACTTCATTCTAGGTGGGCTGCCGTTGTGGTCGGCGACACACAATATTGATTGTGTGGGCTGCCTCATCTCTCATTTTCTTTCATTTTCCTACAACTTGAAATATTGCTGTTACTCAGCTTTTGACCAGTAAAGAAAACACGACTTTGAAGGTGTCCTGAGTACGGTTCAGATAAAGTCAAGTGGAATAACATTGTCTGACGTTCGAGCCACCATACTGCTTATTTGCTGATGCTTCTGGGAGACCTACTATAGTTTTTTCCATGATTTCGTTGTGGTATGGAAGACTGGTGCCGAGACAGGAAAACGTACGTACTGTTGTATTGTTGCGTTAAGTGAAGTACTTTATCTTCATCACCAATTTGACTTGGCTTAGTAACTTCTTATTTCTTGAAGACCGCGGAGCAAAGCAGTTCTCAGTTGTTTTGCCTCTCAACACTTGTTGGCGAATACTTTTGCTCTCAAGACAGTAATCCTTGCATCATGTTTTTGACCACGAAACTACTGACCGTCTAGGCATAACAAACTGCCACCAAACTGTCGGTTAGTGGCGATGATGGTGTCGATGCTGCCAGTGGAATAGATTGTGAATGCAGAGAGGAAGAGAGAGGGGCGCTGTGCATTTCTTTTTCATCAAGAACCATACTTGCGTGCGGATTGGGAGAGACCGTCGCTCTTTGAGCGCTTACAGACTTGTCTTCGTCCTCACCGGTCGCTGCGTCTCCCCTCTAGTCATCTTGGCACTGTTTTATCACGGCAGAGTGATGGGTGCAGGAAGAGAGCGTGGGCTAAACGCGACGCACTAGCGTGTCATCATCGACTGCTCGAGCAGTTGCACTGCCTTTCCAAAGAACTAAAGGTTGGGCACGAGAATATGAACCGTCGTATTACAGGTAGCTTTGCTCTAACTTCCAGGAGGCATGGGTAGAGGAATAGGGACCCCTATGGAATTTAGCGCGAGGCCATATGTGGAAGGAGAGTGGAGAGGGCGTCCGTATTCCCATGCCCGATAGAGCCGTGCAGTTATAGGAATGCCGCTTGAGGCAGAGGTGACAGTGAGACTAAAGGGACTGAAACGTGTACTTGCGTGTAAGCCGAAAGGAGCATTCATTTTCATATTGTTCAACTGTTTTCGCATATTTATTTTCTCCCTCTAGAGATAAAATGTCCGAAAAAACTGGAATACTGTTACTTTGTGAGCGCGCGCAACCTGACTTACAGCCAGGGCGAGAAGTTATGTCGGAGGTATGGCATGAAAATAACTCGTATTAAAAACCACCAGGAGAATGTGAGTCAAACTTCAGCACCCTGCCTTTCCTGTCTCATTTATCTCGCTGGTGGTATTAATTATTTTTGTACAGCTGCACCTGAACGACGTCTGTAATAGTAGTTTCTACCTGCTCGCCCGGTTAGATGGCGATTTTTACTCCAATGAGGGCGAACCATTGGATTTTGAGTGAGCTTTCACCAATTGTTGAGAAATGAAATTCTTTAGGCACTGGACATGTGATGCATTTGACATCCTCGGACCCTGCACTAAAAGGCTGAACAACGGGCAAATGACGACCAATGATTGCGAAGAAAAGTTGCCGATAGTTTGCGACCTGTACTAATTGACCCATCCCCCTTTGGAAATCTAATAAATTATCCGTGAATTTCTGAGTGCCTATTTTATTGGCTGATATCTGCGCGCACGGAGAGTCGATCTGTTAGTCGACCGAGGGGCAACTGTTTTTAACCGAGTGAGGAAAACGCTCCTATGCATAAAAATTTCTTAATAAAAATTATGAAATTATGAATGACTATAATCTGGTGTCATATCGCGTAGTTTTTTTTTACTCGTGTTTGAGGAGGTTTTGATCTCTACCGGTTGAATCAGCTCCCACTACAACGTTGGCAAGGACTCACCATTGAAGACACTTCCAGTAGTAAGGATTAAGTATATGAGCGGGGTAAGGAAAAACTATGAAGAACTGCCTACCATATCTTTCAAAGAAGGTGTGCTTCTGCAGAGTTTGGCTGGCCCTTCGTCGGCAGAATGACATTCGCTGACCTGTACCACCCCTCGGAGCCGGCACTGCCGAGGTGTCTACATTGGTTTATTGTTCAGCACACCCACACGTAATTCTTTAGTAAAAGTGAAGCTCAATTTAAAAAAAGTTAGGCGCAGTCTGGTAGTAACAAATATCCGAAATATTAATAGATGGAAGGCATACGTCCCCCAGTAAAGCAGGAGTAATAAAATACTGGTGAATTTGTTAAACAATAATTGACACTTTCTTATCTCGCGCGTATACTCAATCGTGCCCTTCTGTTGCAGCGACCAAAGATCGTAGACCGGGGATTTGAACATTCCCTTCAGGTCCTCTCTCGCAAGGTATGCGGTTGTGCGGCATTTCAACCTAGTAAAAGTGAGAGAGGACGAAGTCCAGCGATGCGTTATGGTCTGGTGAACGGTGGATTGCGTACTCACACCAGCTGATAGGTTAGAATGGAGAACTGAGTACCATCTGGTTTAGACAGAGGCGTAGATGGTCCACTCACATTATACGGTTCTGAGGACATGGAATATTTCCAAATGGTTGAAAATTTCTGCCTCAGACACACCCACATGCCAGGGCTTGCAACCTTCACAGAACTCTGTAAATCCGCCTTGTTAAGGTAGAAAATTCTGTCAGGATTGATATTTACTCACATGTGCAGACTATTTGCAAAGTCAGGGCATAGTACTAAAAAATAAGAGAATTGGTGTCTAAAAGTTGGGAAAACTTTTGTTAAATATATTTCGATGCGACGAGACTTCTCTTGTCCGCGTCTGTCGTTTGGCGTGGCATAATGAATTGAGTAGGGGCGTAGTTATGATTTTTTGAGTCAAAATGGCAAAAAAAGGCAATAAACCGTAAGGTAAGAGTGAGTTAGGTTGAGCATATTAAAAGTCAGTGGAACAAAAGCGAAAAACGCTCCTAACAGCTTCAAACTAAATTCGAGTTAAGAACTTTAATTGCTTCACTTCTTTGAATGCAGATACTTGCGACGCAGTGGGCCCCCCAGTCACCACGGGAAACTGTTCACAGCAGTCTTTATTCTTCCCTTTTTTCCTAAGCAGTCCAACTGGAATTTTGACAGCGATTTTGGCTAGTCCTACCTGGAATCAAGAACCGGTCTCAGAATCTGACGAGAACAGCATCTGCCTGCCTCCAGTGAACGTTGTTCGCATCCGAATTTATTTAGCCGGCCGTTTAACGCAGCTGACATTGCTCTAACCACTCTTCCTCCCTCAGCTCTCTCACGGCCTCTTATTCCTTCCCAGCGGCAAGAGTGGGAATGTTATTCTCCACTAACCCTATTGTACGCGGAGAAGGTAGGGGTAGGTTGCCCTCTCAGACCACTTGCATGTGCATGCACCCCTTCACTTGCCTCTGTGGAACAGGTTATATTAGTCGCACTGGTTGGCGCCTATCCAAAAGAATATGTGAACACTCCCGCCATGATTGTGGAAAAGCCAAATTAAATGCATACACAATGCCATTGTCACACACATTGTTGATTCCGGCCATCGTGTGGACCCCAACGCAGCCTTCTGTGTGATTTACACAATCCAGCCGAATTACCCCAAGCCACTGGGTCAGCATCTGCTAGCAACAACAGAGGCGACTGTCATCAGATTACGAAAACCGGTATTGTGAGCACAGAAGAGCCTGGTACAAGCTCCACGACTACCGTGGCCAGAGGTCGGCTGCTGGCGGGACTAGAGATTGAACCCCAATTCACAACGGGACGAACGAGTCCCGTAACGCGATCGGTGAACGCCTCTCTGCCATTGTGGTCGATTTCTCTTATCACTCGCATGCTTTACCTGAACCCCATTCCCATCGAAATTTACTGGCCCAATTAGAATTCCTAGAAAGCACACGTATGCTCGCCAATTAGTCGCCTGAGTTCTTTCATGAGAATTTTCGTCACTCTATGGCTAGCTTTGCAAAAAGCTCATGCTTGGCCCATGCTCCATCAGCATCAAGTCCCAAAACAGGTGTTCCTATTTTTTGGGACCTAGACATATGTGTTTGCAGCCAACGAGAGACGGAGGCGAAGTGCCCTGTCAGCCGTTGCGCTGATTTCAAGTCTGGTCGGGTCAACTCATTCTTGACACTGGTATATGATGACAGAGGGAGGACAGAATGAAACTGCTCCTACTCACGTATTTGGTAGGAAAATTTAACGCCTAGGCACATCACCACTCCTCCCCACAAGGTGGTGGCGGTTCTCGTAGACTTGAACAGACGAATTGCCGTGCTGTCAGCTAGGAATATTCTAAGTCAGATAGGCGGTTTGCCTTGGTTTGTTGCTTCGGTTCCCCTAGTGATACAAAGTTGCCTTCCTGATTTTCTTTTGCTGAGTCAAGGCAGTCAGTTGTGGAAAAGTGACGGCATGTCGCGGGTGCTCTATGCGCATTTGTCCACGCCTATTCACTGTGGTAAACAAACTACTGTCAGTAAAGATTGTTACTGCATTTTATGGCAAAAAAGTCACAGTATTGTAAAATATGGGCAGAATAGCATTACCAACAAACGCAAGAGAGGCTGGAATGGCCATTTCTGGCGTACTTGCTGTCGTAAGCCAGTCATGCCCAAACCCGGAGTGTGGAACACATGGGGCTCGATCACACGACCTGTTACTTAGAAGTCTAACGTCTCTAACTACTGAGCCACAGGCCCGTTGTCCTGTCGGTTTCGATTCGGAATATACAATTGTAGAGGGGCGCTTACTGATCGTTTTACGGAACCCACTCGGCCCGTCCTACCTTAGGGCTCTCTCTCTCTCTCTCTCTCTCTCTCTCTCTCTCTCGCGAGCCGTCCTCCTAGGTGTGCATGACGATTTCCAACAACGGCCAGTTTGTGCTCGAGTATTCGTGAACCGAGGCGTGGCACTATCTGACCTGTAAAATGGCAGGGCCAGTCGCGGCATGGGGTTTGATAAACTACGCTCGAATACTCACCTGCGTTCAGATGGTCCCTCATCTAGATGACTCTGGTACGCATGGCAGCCGCCGAGCGATGTGTAATACTCATGCCAAACTCTGTTACAGGGCGTTGTGTTGCATCTGTATATTTTTTATATACGGTTGAGGGTGTCACAGTGTTGGTGGCTCTCTCCTATCAGTCCTTTGTGGGGGCGTACGGAGACAACAGCTTGTGAAGCTGTCTAGCTAGCAGTTCCTCGCTTATTATTCTTCTGCTCCGGTTCCCCTAGTGATACAAAGTTGCCTTCCTGATTTTCTTTTGTTGAGTCAAGGCAGTCAGTTGCGAAATCCCCGAGAGTGTGGTCAAACCTCCTTCCGTACAGCTCAAGGAGCCCAGGTTGGATTGGATCTGTCTTAGAAAGGTAGCCACCTAAACTTTGTCCCTCGACAATGCTTCCTACGAACAGTAACGAACAGTCACAGTATATATGCTCCAACATATAAGCTGAGCTGTAGATGAGTAGATCGGGAGGTCATAAGTTCACTACAACGAAATGAAAAAGAGAGACAGCAAGTCCGAGGCCTCTGCGATTAATTCCTACCGAATGGCGATTATAGGGCCATTACAAACCGGAACTTTGTGTTCTACCTTAGAAATACGGCAAGAATTAAGTATATGCGCGGGGTAAGAAAGAACTATAAAGAGCTTCCTATGGTGCTTTTAAAAGTATGTGTAGTTCGGTAGAGTTTTCGGTCTGCCGTTCATCAGCAGGATGACGTCTGCTGACCTGTACCGCCCCGAGGAGTTGGTGCTGCTGAAATGTCTACATTGGTTCATTGCTCTGCGCTCCCAGCACGGAATTCCTTAGTAAGAGAAAAGCAGTCGGGCTCTAAAAATGCTCGAAGCAGCGTTCGATGGAATGTATACGTCTGCCAGTAAAACAGGAGTGCTAAGACGCAGGGGAATTTGTTTAACAACGGTTAGCATTTCCTTACCCCGTGCAACTTCATGAAATCGAAATTCATTCAGAAAATGGATGCAAGGAAGGATAGCCCAGAACTTGTGATTCAACGGTCAGAGGTTCAAGCAGGTATGCATTACGTAAGATTGATGCGTCCGTGGGATTCCAGGTCGAAGGCCATGGCAACTGCTCCAGTCGGTTTTTCAGGCACTCTAAAGAGGGTAAGCAATCGAAAAACAGACTCTTCTCCCTCCCCTTCCTCCTCAAGCTCCTGACAGAACCAACTGTATGAACGCCCTCAGCCACCTCCCCCATAAATACTCTTCATTTGTCGTTTTAACTGTCAATGTTTTGCCCTAACGTAGGCAACTTTAAAGGCCTGAGGATGGATTATTGAAAACGTACGCTCCCGTATGTAAAATCTGTTTAATATTTACAAACAGATTTGTATTTGGTAGAGAGACGCTCACTGAACGTTTTACCGTACTCACTCGTGCCGTTAGGTCTTAGGGTTGTCTCTTGAGCCCAACCAGCAGCCGTACAACGGCTCGTAATATAGGTAGAATGGCATTACCGACAAGGCAAGGGAGACTGGAATGGCCATTTCTGGTTTATTAGCGGTCGTCATTCAGCCATCCCCAACCCCGTAGTGTGGAACACCTGGGGCTCGATCACACGACCTGTTTGTTAAAAGTCCAACGTCTCTAACCACTAAGACACAGGCTCGTTGCCCTGTCGGTTGCGATTGGGAATGTGCAATGGTAGAGGGGCGCTCATCGATTGTTCTACGGAACTCACTTGTCCGTGGGAAACGCACCAAGTCGCCCAGTCTGAGAGCATGCATCGCTGTGTGAAGTTGAACATCAGACGTCCCGACTTCGTGCGGCGTATGTACCTACTCTCGTGGTGGGGTGGACAATCAAACATTGAATATTCCCTTATCTTCGCCAAAAGGCGGGCATAATGTAATTTGAGTTCCATCAACTTCATCACTTCCCATAAATGGTAGGTGGCACGGTTGTAAGAACCCCCTCGTATTACAGGCGGCCTTGAACTAAATTCCATTTAGGGGAGGGGTAGTGTAAGTGTTGGGAGTGTTGCCAGTTGACGCCGGTTTTCGTATGCGCTCATAATCGAAGTCCGACAGGGGGCGCTTCGAGGTCTTCGTCGTACGGCGTGACATAGAAAAGTGACGGCATGTCGCGGGTGCTCAATGCGCATTTGTCCACGCCTATTCATTGTGGTAAACAAACTACTGTCAGTAAAGTTTGTTACTGCATTTTATGGCAAAAAAGTCTCAGTATTGTAAAATATAATTTCTAAGGCCTAATTCGCACTTTGTTTTATGAAAACAATGAGATTTAACTTGTCTGAATCCACCCGATTTTCACGGACTCAAAGTCCCACTATCCGTTTGAATATTGGGATTTGTTTGAAAACCGTCTTGCTTTTATCAGTGTTCCTTTATAGCACAAAGCGCAAAAATAGGAGACTTTGAAGACTGAACAGTGTAGAAAATTACTGGGATATCAGGGAACGTCCGATTTTGCCTCATCATGATCTGCTTTCCTTCGATAAAACATTCCAAGTGAACTCTTCTTCAGTTAAAGGCTCTCTATGCCTCAAATAGACTAAATAAATAGGAACAACCATACTAATCATCAATCACGACATCTCATGAGTTAAGACATCTACTATACTTGTTTCTAACACCCATAGTTTGTTATTAGGACAACCCTAAACAATGAACTTAAGATCAGCGTCAGATTAAACTAGTGCAATTCTCCAGCTTCTGCGCCTCAAACGTGGCTCAGAAGTCCAACAGAAGTTGAGGATGGGAATGTCGGTTGGTCGAACGACCGCTAACGGCACTATGCGTAGATCAGCGGCAGAGCAATTGGCTTGCTATCAAGAGGCTGGTGGTTGGAATTCGTCCGACAAAACGCTCCTTCGAACTGTACAAATTCCATTATTTTTCAGCACATTCTTCTTAGTCGTCACGTCAAGATGGGAGATGGAATTCTGTTCCAAATAATTGCATTAGCTCATAAAATATGCATAAAAACGATGACGAGTTTTAGAGTAAAATTAGGCCACAGAGAAAGCTGTCACACCCAACTGCGCTCTACCATATCATTTGTATGAAATTCGGTTGTGCGCAAAACCGATAACATTTAACTCCGAATTCCAGTTGCAATTGCAGTGCGAATCGTTGGCCCCTAATTTGAAGAAGAAAAAGAGAGCTAACTTTGAATGGCATGCCCGACAAGGCAAGGGAGACTGGAATGGCCATTTCTGGTTTATTAGCCGTCGTCATTCAGCCATCCCCAACCCCGTAGTGTGGAACACCTGGGGCTCGATCACACGACCTTTTTGTTAAAAGTCCAACGTCTCTAACCACTAAGACACAGGCTCGTTGCCCTGTCGGTTGCGATTGGGAATGTGCAATGGTAGAGGGGCGCTCATCGATTGTTCTACGGAACGCACTCGTTCCGTCGTGCCTTAGGGTTCCCTCTCTCGAGCCCTCCTCCTAGGTGTGTATGAGGATTTCCAACAACGGCCAGTTTGTGCTCGAGTATTCGTGAACCGAGGCGTCGCACTATCTGGCCTGTAAAATGGCAGGGCAAGTCGCGCCATGGGGCTTGATAAACTACGCTCGATTGCTCACCTGCGTTCAGTTGGTCCCTCATCTGCATGACTGTGGTACGCATGGTAGCCGCCGAACGATGTGCAATACTCGCACCAAACTCTATCACAGTGTGTTGTATTGCTTATGTATATTTTTTGCATACGGTTGAGGGTGTCAAAGTGTTGGTGGCCCTCGCCCATCAGTCCTTTGTGGGGGTGTACGGAGGCAGCAGCTTGTGAAGCTGCCTAGCTAGCCTTTCCTTGTTAATTGTTCTTCTGGAGGTCGCAGTTCCTGCATTCGTCCCCCCGGTTCGTTTTTACCTCATGGCAGAGCGTCAGAACACAGTTACGCTTGTGCACCATCGGATGGTTGCCATGATAGATGAGGATGGGCATAGGACTAGTCGTATCTCGGTACACTGCGGTGCTGACCTTCTTCCTAAGTCTATGCGTAACGAAAACGCCAAGGAGGAGCAACTACCCATCCTTCCGTTCCTCCCTTGTCAAATGAATATCGGGGATGATGTTGTTGGTCAGTTCTGGGAATCTTGATGTCCTGTCCCTCTCAGTTATAACAGACATGTCACCCACGTATTGACCCTAAAAAACAGGTCCGTAGTGGTTGAGACTGATCTTTTCCAGCTCCTACAGGACTAAGTTTTCATCTAGGCTGGAGATGGAGAAACCCATCGGCGTTCGTTTAATTTGTTCGTATCTTCTACCACTAGAGGAAAAAGTTCGTTGAAAGAATGCGAAGAACGCCGGATTTTTAACGACCTCCTATGTCTCTTGCATTCCACTTCAAGCTGTTTGCCTAGAACATCACGCGCCAGGTCCAGCGGTATAGTTGTAAACAATGAGACCACGTCAATCACTACCATAGTTTAGTCATGTTGGGCACTTTTAGCTGCAGAACCTACTAAATCGAGTCATGCGCCTGTTATGTCACTCAGTATCTATTCGCAAGAAGTTGGCATGGTTTTAAAGCCGACTGCCTTAGCGAGTTGGTGGTACACGAAAAATAAGGTAAATCTTTGAGAGTAAATATATCGTTCTTTTTCTTATGAATTCGGGCAACAAGGCTATGGGGTCCGTTAAGCCCTCAGAACCTCCAAGCCTCCATTCGACAAGACGAAGAGATTGATATGCGCATCTGCAAATAACAGAAGTGTATTTTTTTCCAAGCACAAACAAAACATTGACTAACGCGTGCAGTTAAATTAATCAATAAAAATATCCCTACTGAGTGAATAAGATAGTACTTTTCAAGACATGATCATCTGTGGTCCGTTCGTGCAAAAAACACCGGGATGGGCCGTGGGATGTATAGTTGGGGCGATTTATACAGGTATTTTAAAAGGCCATTATCTACGAAACGAGACCGCTTGGAGTAACTTCACATTCAGAAACGTATCACTTTAATGCGCCGCCGCGTTCAGAAATCTGCTGTTGTAGTTATGCGATAAAGAAAATGGACGTAGAGCAAAGAAGAGGAACTTAATTCCGTTGGGTATTGGACTTTATTCTGAATTGGCGTTTGTGGACAAAAGTAAATTGAACTTGCTGTCGGTAAGAACGTTTTCAGTCGAACAAACTTAGATATGTGCCAGTAGATCAGTGTTCAGAGTTGTGTGCTTAAATCAATCACCAGATAATTCGTCAGACGGAACCTCGACGGTGAACTCGAAAAGACGGTTTATAGGAAGGCAACGAACACCACACAGCTTTTCAGTTTTCACAGCAACCATCCGGTGGCTCACAAACGAAGCCGTGTCAAGACGCTCTTCAAACGGATCCAAACTCATTGCAGCAAACCGGAGGACAGATTACGTGAAGACCGTTATTTCCGCGACCAGTTTGTGCAAAATGACTATCCGAAAACACTAATAAGTCGCAGTCTACGCAGTAGCCCCAGAGGACCCGAGCATTAACACATCTACTGATATGGCATTCTCTGCCGTACATCAAGGACGTTTCAGAAGCAACCGGGGACATTGTTACGGAGTTAGGTGCTGGAATTACACACCGCCCCAAAGCCGCCATGTGCAGTAAGGTCATGAAAATTAAAGACCGGTTAAAGTCTGCGGAGCAATCTGGGGTAGCGTATCGCATCGCGTGCCAAAACTGCCCTTGTAAGTACGCAGGCCAGACCGGAAGCAAGCTCGGATCGCGCATACATGAACATAGGCTGGCTATGCGAGGAGACGACGCATTATCACATGTGGCCGCCCACGCCTACGAAACGGATCATGAGTCTAACATCGCAGCCACCAAAATAGTCGCCTATGCCGGGAACAAAACAAGCCGAGAAATAATTGAAGCCTGGGCCTCGGATGAGAACTCAGTCAATCGATTTATCGATATGGCGCGGGCGTACAGAGCCCTGCGCAGTCACCTCCAGTCCTGCGCCGTCGGTCGATGATTGGCTTACACACCCTATAACTGTCCCTTGTTCTGTTGCTGCTACTATCTTTGAAGCTGGACTCCTGCACGATTTCGAAGGCTCAGACCAATAAACAAAATGTTCCTGTGCTCGACCATCTTTCTTTACCTATACATACACCTAGAACTCGAATTTTTGCCCTCATTCACTAAATAATTCGTTCGCGGAATATGAAATATCTGACTACGGACTGCAAATGAGCTAACAGTGGCAATCTCACTTTTAATATTCACGGCAGAACGCCGAGAATGAGGTGTTAAATGAAATATAAACGGGTAGATTCAAAGCTGGCACAAGTATAAACCACCAGGTTTCCAAAACTTCTTAACTGTAAGTGCAGAACAAGCCAGGTGTGCTCTAGTTTTTCGTTATAATAATCGGCCTCTGTAATTTTCATAAAAATCATAATCATATTTGTGTAATCAGTGCCCAGTTTGTATTTTGCGACACAATCTCCGACTATTTGCTAAAAACACCTATTCCGAAGTGAGTATGAGCTTTCAGAGGCAACGGCGCCAAAACTTTTAGACGAATTTTCCCGCCTTTGGCCAGGACATGCACAGTTAAAATAAAAAGTATGTCTTTTTAGGGGCCACGCTTGAGTTCTTTCAAAGTATGGAGTATGAATGCAGTGTAATCCCAAGCCCGACCACCGGATCTATTTTTATCATTTCACCTACGGGTTTTATATTTTCCCTGTTTCTGACTGCCGAGAAGCACAGACAGAATCGAACCTCTACTGGAGAACGTACTGAGGCAAAAGAAGTTCGTGCTCTCCCTTTAAGCTTTCAGAGTCTATTCTCCATAACGGTGCAGCTGTTTATTTTAAGCAATCTCTTTTCGCCCATGAAGAGTGAACTGGAGCCGCAGCTTTAGAATGACAAACTGAAGGCCAGGTAACTCCCATTCATAAATGGAATACTCTTATTTCAAGTGTCTGGGAGATCAAACATCGTACGCACCTTAAATCAAGTATAAAAGGCCATGCTAAACTCCACGTAAATATAACAAATGTCGGGGGTGAGATTGCACTACAAAATCGGTGAACGGGGAACGTATTGTACAGTACTCATTCACTGGGGTCTTTGTCCGAGAGATTTTACATTGGAATACAGATCTTGCAAAGTCCCTACATTTCTGTGATCCTCAGTAAATACTAAGTTAGCTTTCCTGACAGTTTTTTCAAGAGAACGCTTCAGTGATCCAAATTTAATTAGAATGTTTTCAAGGTATGAACAGCGAGAAGGATTCTGCCTTCTATTCGATATTGACAAACGGATTTTGGCAGGCACACAACATCCTATTTTCTTTAAAAATGTCTTTTTCCGCAAAACGTCTCATCGAAACCGAGTGAAGATGGAAAAATTTACTCAACAAGCCTCCGGAAGTAGACCTTGGCAGCAAATCTAAGGGTGCTACTTCCATACCTTGCTCGAACGTGTCCGAGACTCCGAAATTCTCTGTGGACTAGTGTGATGCTATACATATGTATATGTATATGAAGCGCGTAATTTCAGAAATTATTCAATGCAGAACATGGAGTTAAGTCTGCGATACATGACTTTTTAGAGTCAGACCCGAAATGTCAATGAACATTTGGGTCAAAGACAATCAACTACTATGGAATAACCAAGTAATGTCCATTGTACAAACAAGTAATGCTACGAGCAGTATGAAATGTATGCGGCAAACGCATTATACCGTAGTCCCGACATGAGTACAAACTAAAGCTGGTGACCCACTGAGGAGCCGAACCTCTCGCATGTGTGTCATGGAGCGTCAGAATATCGTCGAAACACGTGTCTGGGCTTTTAGTTAGTGACTATTTCAGGAGTACGGTGTAATAAGTTTGTCCTATATATGTACATATATATGCAGAATTTTATTACCGACAAAGACAAAGGAGACTAGAATGGTCATTTCTGGCTTATTGGCCGTCGTCGGTCAGTCATACCCAATCCCGAAGTGCGGAACACCTGGGGCTCAATCTCGCGACCTGCCTATATCATGCGCCGCTGTGCGGTTGTTGGTTGGATTCGAGAGGGAGAGCCCGTAAGGCACAACGGGACGAGTAAATTCCCTAAGAACGATCGGTGAGCACTCCTCTACCATTATATATACATATACAGTAGGTGGGCTAACTCATGATATGTCAACCGAAATTCCGAAATGCACTTTCGCTCCTAAAAGATTAATTAAGTAGGTTTCTAAAAGTAATTATCGTGCAGCACGATTCTATAATGATTCAGTTACCTCGGGATGCTGACTTTCAAACGAACTTCATTCTGGTTGCATGCAAAAACTATACTCTGCAAGAAACGACTACTTAAGTAGCATACACTTTTCTCCTTAAGTTTTGATGCCCTTAAAAATTCACTTATATTTAATGGAAAACATGCATAAAATTATTCATTCTTTTACTCATTCGGTAGAAAATGACGTCTTCTTCTAATTTTATACTCGAAAGAAGGGCACAAGTCAGTTTTAAAAAGTTTCGAATTGTGAGTTTATCGTACCGTGAAATGGCCGTTCATAAACTGCCATGCCTCTGCATTTACCAATATGGCTTATAAAGTTAACAATATGGATAAAATCCACTACTAAATGGTATGAACCCCATATAGTCTCCTCTTAATACCGTAGAGAAATATATGGCTTTCCGTACGCGGAAAATATGCGCCTGAAGTTTGGAAACCCTGAATGCAAGTGTAACGGCAGTCGGGTTCAAAATCATTCTTGAATCGGACAAGTTTTTGAAAACCGAGTTATATCCTTCTTTCGAGTAGAAAATTAGAAGAAGACGTCATTTTCTACCGAATGAGTAAAAGAGTGAATAGTTTTATCCGTGTTTCCATGAAGTATAATTGAATTTTTACGGACATCAAAATTCAATGAGAAAAGTACATGCTAATTAAGAAGCCATCTCTTGAAAATTATAGTTTCTGCATGCAGCCTGAAAGAAGTTCACTTGAAAGCCGGCATCCCGAGGTAACTGCATTATTATGGAATTGTGCTACACGCTAATTGCTTTTACAACCTTACTTAATTAATCTTTTCGAAACGAAAACGCATTTCGAAATTTCGGTTGACATTTCATGAGTTAGCTCACCTACTGTAGCAAATTTTACTCGTAAATTTTCGGGCTGGCGATACCAACCCGTTTTCAGATGAAATGAGTACAAGGAAGAAGGTTAGATTCAGAAGACGGAGATGCGATCACTGGAACAAGAAATGTATTGGCCTGACGTTTCGGACTCTCACTCGAACCCATCATCAGAGACAGTCGCAGATAAGGGTAATGGTGGCATAAGGCGTGCAGTATTTATAGCATGTGGCTGCCATGGGACCGTATGCGCACTGTAATTAACAGCTCTCGCAATCACCGCTGGGTTCGTAATTGATTCGGTGGTGGCTTGTCAGTCCGCGTCCGAGTCGTTAATGGCCGCAATGTCGTCGTCCGTGTTGGATGCTGGTGTGACGATCGCTCGGCAAATTGGCTCACTGCCACTAGGACAATTGCCTGCCCACGTCCTCCCCACGTGACTGATTTCCCAGTCCAGGGAAAATCTCAGCAGGGAATACGGTAACGGGAGGTCATTGTGCTTGTTGATGGATTGCGGGTCCGCAATCAGAAAGCTAGATTGTCACACTGGACCAGTTGGCGTGACAAGACATAGAGACGTGCGAGGAGCGTAGTCACGAAGGCATGGTAGGTTTCCGAGCCAGTGGGGGGAGAAGGCGGAACAAATATGGTCCCTAAGCTGGAGGAGGAGGGCGCAAGGTGGATCAGTTGGGTTCCGGCGGCTGTATTAGCGGCCATTGGTGTGGGATTAAGGGAGGGTCAGTAAGTCGTAAACGTAGACCCGCTTAATGGGCGTACAGGTCAAAATGGTGGTTGATATTACCCACATTGGCGTACCAAGCCTCGAGGAATTTTCTCTTTTGTTTTGCGTTGGCCATGGCGACGACCTCAGTGTCATCACAGTTGAATCGATGGTCGCAAGGGCGAGGGACATGGGGTCTAGCCGACGGACAGTCAGTTTGTTTTCTCTAATACAGATGCCTAGCCTTCCACCCGTATGACCAACATAGGCGCAGGAGTAATTTGCGCATGGAATGCGACAAATCACGGTTTTTTGTTGCTCTGTGCGCATGGGATGCTTGATTCGAGATAATTCTGCATGTAGAGAGAATGCTGGCTTGTGGGATAATATGAATACGAAAGCAACCTAACTGTCGGTCGATTAATTCAGGGGTTCCCTACATAAATGGCAGGGATTCGAATTTCCGTGCCGCTCCGTTGGGTGTATGGCCTTGCGGTTGTGCCTCGTGCACGACGTGCCAGACGGTCTACTGTAACAATTTAACTTTCTCTCCCGTTTTCATCTTATGTGACGACGAGTTGGTGTCGCCAGCTCGAAGATTCACGAGTATAATCCGATTTTTCGAAGATCGCCCTCTCTTTTTCATTATATCTGCTCCGAATGCATACCGCCCCTGATCTATGTTGGGGTAAAATTTTAGTTAGAAATTAATGGGAGAACTTAGAGTAGAGCATTCATAAAATTACTCTGTGGAATCCAACTGTGTTTCGGAAAAAGACACAGTAAGTCGGCCTTCGTCGGTAAGTGTGGGAACAAGTACTTTTTAAGCATAAAGCCTGCGTCAGAAAACATTCATTTGATTAATTGCTGACCTTAGTCGTGCAAGTTCACTTTCTTCTGGGATGAGGACTCATTTTGGGCCAGTGTGGAAATACGATTCAAAACCATCGACTCCTAAAATGTTTTTTTCCAATAACGTAGCACATTCGTAAAAACTTTCGAGATGCATGTTAAGATGATATATATGATATGCGAGACATGATATATGATATATATGAGATGTGAGAGGGTTCTTTCTTGCGCTCGGTCAAGGACACCATCAAAGAGAGACATATATTTTGCAGAATAAATGTCTTCCTGACAGAGAGAAAATGATACGTCTATACTTTTGCTTGCTATTTATATCCAATTTTTTTAGCTGATAGATAGCCTCTACACGTAGGAGGACTTTATTTCTGTACCCATCCTCACCTAAAACTTAAAAATTAGCAACTTATCTTGGCCATTGGCATCTTGTATTATGCAAAAGGTACCTTTTTATCAAAACAATAATATAATTCATCCGAAAGAAAGTTTGCTCAACAACAAACTGTCGACTGGCTTTCGTGATGAATTATCAACCGGAAACTTCTGCACCTTACTGCTCACATTCTGCCTTAAACACCAGTCTGTTGCATCTGCCCTTATTCACACTGGCATAGGATAAGTTTAAATAGCATATCGCGATATGCATACTATCGGTCCTAACGGGTTTTCCTAAAATATACTGTGTCCTGGAAAGTCTGCACTACCTTTATTACCTTAAAGTGCCCTGTTTTGCCTTAGGTAATCAACTCTTTAAATGACGTTTTTTGTTCGTTGCATCAGAGGTGGTCTCTGGGTTATCCGCGATCATTTGCGAACTTTCGTGCTTCACGAGTTTTGCTACCTTCAGTACGCACTTTGAAAGTGAACGTTCAATAAAGAAATTAATCTGATTTGGTGTGGACTGAAAGTAGAGAGTAGATGGACACGCCTACCCTGTGCATGCCAGGACGCAGCCGCTAGACAGACACTCGTCTCTGGCCTCCTCTCCCCCCTCGTCTCTGTTGCTCTCGCAGGTGTCGCCCTCTAATTACGCAAAGAGGGTGCTGGACGACCTACATCTGTGCCCGCTGTTGGACACGTGGTCGGCCGTCGTGGCGATAACATGTGGAGGTAATTGACGCCCTTGAAATGAGGACACTCCAAAGTTTCCGCTCTTAAGGCCCCAGGTCTGGAAGAGGGAGGGAAGGTGGACTGTGGACCCCGGATGCTGATGTCTTCTCTTAGTCGTCGTGGGGTTAACGAATTAGCAGCGATGGAAGGTTTTTTGGCAGATGAAGCAAAGCGGATCGCGTCTTCTTTGCAAGTAAAAGAAAATTACGAAACTGTCGAAAACGACCGAGATCCTACCATGCGAGTCAATAAAGGCAAATAGGCTCTCAAAATGCCTTGTAGTGTTTTGTTGTGCCCGGTGTTCGAAAACCAAGGTGGGTGCATGCTAGAAGCATTTTGCTGACGTATGACAGTTCGGTTGTCGTGACCGACGATGTCCACCGTACGCTTTACAGCAGGCTGAAAGCCAGGACCGTGGCTTGCGCGTGATTTATTTTATAATGATTGTGGGCTTTCACAACATCTACCACACTCTCTCCTCTTCCCGCCCCACCTGGATCCGGCGTCAAGACAGAGTCAAGAAGACCGGAGGTGGGTGAGGGCGCAGGTGGCTGGCACGGCGAAACCGGCATCTAGGCGTATCACCACACCGCTGGTTTACAGTGGACACTGACTAAGATTTTATACGACTACAGGCGACACGGATGCGAATGGGCGCGAAGTGGACCTTCTCCTGGGTCTGCCTCTACACCCCAAATGGTAGCATTTGTTATGTGTGGGCGTTTCCCATAACGCCTGTCGGATTCCGATCTAGCGCACGTGTTGATCCAGCGCATCTACTGGGTGGCCCGTTGTAGGGGCCTTAAGTAACGCATAGCAGAAACTTCATAGGCATATCTGCGAGTAAAACGCCGGGAATTCTAGCAGTGCACAACGATCGCCAGACGTTGTAGAGAAGACGCATCGCCGTGAAACAAATGCTGAAGACGGAACCCCGAAGTTCCGAATGGCTGCGTCATAAGGACAGAACACATGATAATCTTTAGTCGGTGAAAACTGTAAACCTCAGTAGGAATCTTCTGGCTATTTTCGGAGGGAGGGAGTAGTCGAAAATAGTGGAGAAGTGAATCAGGGCTCCCAGAAACGCCATCTTATACTGGAAACACTAATCAGGCCATGAGACAGTACTCGGTGGGCTTATTGAGGACAAAATATATAAAAGATATGAGAAATTTTAGCCTGTACAGTTTTTGTCTCGAAGGAATACAAGGATAACAGATATAGGAAAAGGAGATTTGTTAAAGAACTAATTACGCGCTATTTACACGCAAATGAGTCTACTTCCCACAGTCTCACCTGTTATCTCCTTCGACAAACAAGCTGGAGATTATCAGGAGGCCAGAAAGATCAGTCCGGAATTAAACAGTTACAGGTTTGCTATCCAAGAGAACACACTAGTCAGAAAAAATGCACTAGGTCTAGTTAAATCCCCCAGTCGACAACGACAACCTCTAGTTAGGCTGGAAATGTTCACAATCGTTTCGAGGATGTTTCCTTAGTTTCAGGATCCAAAAAGAATTCTTTTCTAGTCGTTACACTTTTCACAAATTCTTAATACACAAAGAAATGGACATTGATACAGTCAGACCTTTGGCTGTCATAATAAACTAACATATCTCAGGAACTAAGATTACATATGTGCAAACCAACAATAAGTCAAGGAGGTTCTTTCAAAAAATCAGAGTCGAGAGTAGTTTCCTACGTCAAAGTTGCGCTGTGGGTTCACATCATTCAAGTTGAAAATGGCTTTCAGGTGTATTTTCATATTTTCTTCCGTTCTGCGGCCTACTTATTTCTTTTAATATGCGAAGTCTCAAGCCGTTGCTTTCTTGGATGAACAGTCAATTTTTTCCTGCAAACATTATTCGGTTAAAATAAAAGTGCGGGAGTGCAGAAAATTTGGTAAGGGTCGGTTACGCTGTCCTGGTCCCAAGTGTACAGGCAATGTGGGCACTGAAAGTAAAGTTAGCCGAAGGAGAATGCTGAAATCGTTAGTGGGCAAAGTAGCTGAGTCTGAAACGGAAAAGGCAACCTGGTGTATGGCACATCTGCCGCAAGATTGAAGGAAGCGTCGAATCCCCGCAAACGGCCTGGCTGACAGGACAGGTGGGGCTCAATACCACAAGCCTTACGGTAAACCTAACCGTAACCCCAAAAGTAGGCCCTATCCTTAGCTAAACATAAACCTAAACCTAAACCACAATCCAAACCCAAACTCTAAGTGGAACCCTTAAATTTAACACAAGCCCTAACCCTAAACTCAATTCTCAGTCTGATACTAACCCAGACCCTAAAACTAACCCTACCTCTAACCCGAAACATCAGATTGTCCTTTTCCGTCTAAGCTTTTGCTGCTTTCCCACTAATGATTTCAGCATCTTCTTTCGGCTTACTTTACTTGCAATGCCCACATCGCGCTTACACTTGGAGTCAGGACAGCGTAACCGACCCGTACCGAAAGTTTGGATTTATCTGACCCACTCGTGAAAAACTCGGCGATCCCGATGAGATTCGAATCCCCGACAGTGAGGGCAGGGATTGAGTACAACCAACGTTCTAGCCACATGAGATACGGGGCCCCCAACGAAGGCAGGGGGTTTAATCGCATTTGAGCCAAGTTATCCACCAAACCTACAGCAACGTTTGAAATCCATCAGACTTGATACAGTAAGTTAGCTACCCTAGAAGGATTTCCTGAGGAATCAACATAGAATATGCCAGATAATTGCCATGATCACTTAATTAATGGGTGTTTCTGACAGGTTTGAATAATTCAGCCAACCCAGCTGTGAAAAACATTGAGCGTCGACTCCACCCAAGTTTTGCCTGCTGCGGTTCCAAATCCCAACCAGTTTTTCACAACTTGGTCAGCTGAGTTATTCGAATCCACCAAAAAACACATATGAAATTCAACTTATCAGTAAACTCGCCGCTAATACTACAACTACTACTACTACTACTACTACTACTACTACTACTACTACTACTACTACTACTACTACTACTACTACTACTACTACTACTACTACTACATGAAAGCTTATTTTGACTAGATCGCAGCTGGTAGCCCGGAATGGGAAGCGGACGGCGACCTTAACCCTAATCCCCCCCTTAACCCTAACCCTAACCTCAACCGTTACCCTTAACCCTAACGGCAACCCTAACCCTAGCCGAAATCGTAAACGTAACCGTAGCCTTTAGACATAGCCGTAACTGAGAAGCCTAACCGTCATACTGGAACCTATTCGTACGCTCAAACCCCAACCATAACCCGAAAACCTAAGCCTAAAGGCATAACCCTAACCGGAAAATCGGAAACCATTAACTGGTACCCTAATCCTAACCTCAAACGTAAAACGGAAGCCAAATGTGTCAGATGTGATTATGGAGCCCCACAAAATAACCCCAGTAAACAAACCCCCAGCTACCTGTAATGCGGGTCCGGCCTACCAACTGATATATAGCCCTTATTTTAAATGCGGCACTCATTATGAACATTGAGATCCAACTCTAGGCCAGCAGGTGATTCTGTCGATTAATTTCAACGGACAACTACCCAACGTTCCATGTTTTCCAATGATCTGTTACACATATCAATCCCTTGTGCATAATATGTTTGTCTGGCTGCCTCAACAGTGCAGTGTTGTTCACGCTGCAATGGACTCGCCTTTCAGGTTAAGAAGAGGAGAAATTAGATAAATACGCAGACCTCTTTGCCGTAGCTCAGGACTGGATGTGAGTTGACGGACTGTCCCCGTGGCACAGCACACCTGTTACTGGTTGCGGGAGTTCGTTGGCGCCTACGCTTCCCGCGTTCTCAAGATCGATCGTCATTTTCGACGGAAATTGTTTCGTTTTTTAAACGCATTCTCCTCAACGGACAAGTTTGCTGTAGCCCCTAATGCTGAAGTAACCGGAGCATTTCTAGTGGTAGATGGACGCCTACCGAGAGTTTTACCGAAATCACTCGTCCCTCTGTGCCTTAAGGCTTTCTCTCGAGCCCAACCAGCAGCCACACAAAGGTGATTAATAAGGGCAGAATAGCATTACCAACAAACGCAAGAGAGGCTGGAATGACCATTTCTGGCGTACTTGCTGTCGTAAGCCAGTCATGCCCAAACCCGAAGTGTGGAACACATGGGGCTCGATCACATGACCTGTTAGTTAGAAGTCTAACGTCTCTAACTACTGAGCCACAGGCCCGTTGTCCTGTCGGTTTCGATTGGGAATATGCAATTGTAGAGGGGCGCTTACTGATCGTTTTACGGAACCCACTCGGTCCGTCCTACTTTAGGGCTCTCTCTCTCTCTCTCTCTCTCGCGAGCCGTCCTCCTAGGTGTGCATGACGATTTCCAGCAACGGCCAGTTTGTGCTCGAGTATTCGTCAACCGAGGCGTGGCACTATCTGACCTGTAAAATGGCAGGGCCAGTCGCGGCATAGGGTTTGATAAACTACGCTCGATTACTCACCTGCGTTCAGATGGTCCCTCATCTACATGACTCTGGTACGCATGGCAGCCGCCGAACGATGTGCAATACTCATGCCAAACTCTGTTACAGGGCGTTGTGTTGCATCTGTATATTTTTTTATAGACGGTTGAGGGTGTCACAGTGTTGGTGGCTCTCTCCTATCAGTCCTTTGTGGAGGTGTACGGAGACAGCAGCTTGTTAAGCTGTCTAGCTAGCAGTTCCTTGTTTATTATTCTTCTGCTTCGGTTCCCCTAGTGATACAAAGTCGCCTTCCTGATTTTCTTTTGTTGAGTCAAGGCAGTCAGTTGTGGAATCACCGATAGTGTGGTCAAACCTCCTTCCGTACAGCTCAAGGAGCCGAGGTTGTATTGGATCTGTCTTAGAAGGGTAGCCACCTAAAGTTTGTCCCTCGACAATGCTTCCTACGAACAGTAACGAACAGTCACAGTATATATGCTCCAACATATAAGCTGAGCTGTAGATGAGCAGATCAGGAGGTCATAAGTTCACTACAACGAAATGAAAAAGCGAGACAGCAAGTCCGAGGCCTCTGCGATTAATTCCTACCGAATGGCGATTATAGGGCCATTACAAACCGGAACTTTGTGTTCTACCTTAGAAATACGGCAAGAATTAAGTATATGCGCGGGGTAAGAAAGAACTATAAAGAGCTTCCTATGGTGCTTTTAAAAGTATGTGTAGTTCGGTAGAGTTTTCGGTCTGCCGTTCATCAGCAGGATGACATCTGCTGACCTGTACCGCCCCGAGGAGTTGGTGCTGCTGAAATGTCTACATCGGTTCATTGCTCTGCGCTCCCAGCACGGAATTCCTTAGTAAGAGAAAAGCAGTCGGGCTCTAAAAATGCTCGAAGCAGCGTTCGATGGAATGTATACGTCTGCCAGTAAAACAGGAGTGTTAAGACGCAGGGGAATTTGTTGAACAACGGTTAGCATTTCCTTACCCCGTGCAACTTCATGAAATCGAAATTCATTCAGAAAATGGATGCAAGGAAGGATAGCCCAGAACTTGTAATTCAACGGTCAGAGGTTCAAGCATGTATGCATTACGTAAGATTGATACGTCCGTGGGATTCCAGGTCGAAGGCCAGTAAAATGTGTTTGATATTTAAAAACAGATTTGTATTTGGGAGAGGGAGCTCACTGAACGTTTTACCGTACTCATTCGTGCCGTTGTGTCTTAGGGTTGTCTCTTGAGCCCAACCAGCAGCCGTACAACGGCTCGTAACATAGGTAGAATTGCATTACCGACAAAGGCAAGGGAGACTGCAATGGCCATTTTTGGTTTATTAGCCGTCGTCATTCAGCCATCCCCAACCCCGTAGTGTGGAACACCTGGGGCTCGATCACACGACCTGTTAGTTAAAAGTCCAACGTCTCTAACCACTGAGGCACAGGCTCGTTGCCCTCTCGGTTGCGATTGGGAATATGCAATGGTAGAGGGGCGCTCACCGATTGTTCTACGGAACTCACTTGTCCGTGGGAAACGCACCGAGTCGCCCAGTCTGAGAGCATGCATCGCTGTGCGAAGTTGAACATCAGACGCCCCGACTTCGTGCGGCGTATGTACCTACTCTCGTGGTGGGGTGGACAATCAAACATTGAATATTCCCTTATCTTCGCCAAAAGGCGGGCATAATGTAATTTGAGTTCCATCAACTTCATCACTTCCCTTAAATGGTAGGTGGCACGGTTGTAACTACCCCCTCGTATTACAGGCGGCCTTGAACTAAATTCCATTTAGGGGAGGGGTAGGGTAAGGGTTGGGAGGGTTGCCAGTTGACGCCGGTTTTCGTATGCGCTCAAAATCGAAGTCCGACAGGAGGTGCTTCGAGGTCTTCGTCGTACGGCGTGACATAGAAAAGTGACGGCATGTCGCAGGTGCTCAATGCGCATTTGTCCACGCCTATTCACTGTGGTAAACAAACTACTGTCAGTCATGTTTGTTACTGCATTTTATGGCAAAAAAGTCACAGTTTTTTAAAATATAATTTCTAAAGCCTAATTCGCACTTTGTTTTATGAAAACAATGAGATTTAACTTGTCTGAATCCACCCGATTTTCACGGACTCAAAGTCCCACTATCCGTTTGAATATTGGGATTTGTTTGAAAACCGTCTTGCTTTTATCAGTGTTCCTTTATAGCACAAAGCGCAAAAATAAGAGACTTTGAAGACCGAACAGTGTAGAAAATTACTGGGATATCAGGAAACGTCCGATTTTGCCTCATCATCATCTGTTTTCCTTCGATAAAACATTCCAAGTGAACTCTTCTTCAGTTAAAGGCTCTCTATGCCTCAAATAGACTAAATAAATAGGAACAACCATACTAATCATCAATCACGACATCTCATGAGTTAAGACATCTACTATACTTGTTTCTAACACCCATAGTTTGTTATAAGGACAACCCCAAACAATGAACTTAAGATCAGTGTCAGATTAAACTAGTGCAATTCTCCAGCTTCTGCGCCTAAAATGTGACTCAGAAGTCCAACAGAAGCTGAGGATGGGAATGTCGGTTGGTCGAACGACCGCTAACGGCACTATGCGTAGATCAGCGGCAGAGCAATTGACTTGCTATCAAGAGGCTGGTGGTTGGAATTCGTCCGACAAAACGCTCCTTCGGACTGTACAAATTCCATTATTTTTCAGCACATTCTTCTTAGTCGTCACGTCAAGATGGGAGATGGAATTCTGTTCCAAATAATTGCATTAGCTCATAAAATATGCATAAAAACGATGACGAGTTTTAGAGTAAAATTAGGCCACAGAGAAAGCTGTCACACCCAACTGCGCTCTACCATATCATTTGTATGAAATTCGGTTGTGCGCAAAACCGATAACATTTAACTCCGAATTCCAGTTGCAATTGCAGTGCGAATCGTTGGCCCCAAATTTGAGGAAGAAAAAGAGAGCTAACTTTGAAGGGCATGCCCCAGTCACTTGTACTCCGCTTCATATAGGCAGAATGGCTCCTCGAAACAAGGTTAAATTGATGAAATCGGTGATGAAATTGTTCCTATATCAGCAAGAACCTGATGAAATTTTTTTCAATAAAGGTTAAATTTACACACTTATGCGGTTGCGAAATGAAGCGGGAGATATTTATTCCTAGGTACTGGGTCATTTAAAGTAGCATACGTAAACAAACACGAATTTACGTTCAAAGATCAGGAAAATGCAAGTGCGGTTAGTTTTTAGACGAGCGGACTATTGGAGCGTTAACATAAACAAACTAAAATACTACCTTTATATGAGTTACCATGAAGTTTACTTCCATTAGGCTACACGGCAACTTTGTCTCCAACTTCACCTGGGAGAGGCTGAGTCAGGCTCCCTCTTAAAAGTACTGCAAAATATATCTGACTTACCACCAGTTTGGTGAGGTCCCAGTCCACGTGCTCATCCTGTAAGGGTTTATATTTAGCGGATTCAGACCAATTAGCCTTTAAACAGGTTGCGAAGTTTAGTTGGCTTCACCTAACATGCTATTAAAGAAGCTTTTTTAGAAGCAAATTAGACTGCTGTAGGGTTCTTGCCTGACTAACTTGTAATACAGTTTTACTAGTCAGGAATCGACTTTGAAATGTGTCTGGAGTTCCTGGGAGATGGTGAGCGAATGAAAACATTCTGGAAATATTATGTAGACAGAAATTAAAACAAGAAAGAATGTAAGTACTGCAATTGTTTGTGGTCCCTTAAGTTGCTTTAACACCTCCTAATGGTAAATTTCGGGTTTACTTTGAACGAATCAACTCTTGGATAATTAATTTATTGTCTTTGAAGCGCACATCTGGGGTTTGGCTGAACGGAGTAGTGTGTACAACTCTGGAAATTTATGCTCTGCTACTGCTGCCTGTTTGCTACTCATACCCTCTGACAGGAGGGAAATCAGTGAGATATATATTTTTTTATTATTAATCATAACGTCACTAAATTCATGTTCATGACTTCCCTGCGGAGCTAAGTGCGAGCGAACGTTTCGGTCTTATTGCTTCCTTCCTCGCTGTCAAGTGCGCACCTCGGCAGCTTCTGATATTTCATACATGAAGTTTCACGGAGGACATGATCGAGAGAGGGATGCAACACTGACGCGTATAAGACAGAGAGAAAGAGAGAGTTGTACTGCTCGAACGAAGGAGCGAAAAGTTCTGTCAAGAGGCACCATTTTTGTTGTGGGTTTTCAGACTGCTAACAGGAAGCAAACCCTGCCATGACTGAATGGCCACCCAAAACGTTGGCGCCGTGGGCTTCATTTTGCACTTACTAGTCCAGACACACATATAAATAGGCAGTGTCCTGGTCACCGCACGCACAGACTGGAATGCCTACCATAAAACTGCCCTCGGATATTCTCCCTTCTCCGGCTGACCTCAGCCGACAGGTTAAATTGTGTTGCCGCCCTGTTAACGTTAGTGACTTCTGTGATAGATTGACTGGGCCCAAGTCTACGCGAACGCATGTGTGGCGCCAAGGGATTATTTTGCTGTGGCTTAAGCCGATACTCCCCCTCACGCTCGTAATTACTGTAGGCGGCGCTCTGTGCCTTTTCTCGGTGGTGGGTCGGCGTCCACTGCTGTTGCCGTCACTGTTGCTGCCGCTAGTCGTCTTACGGCGCCAAAATCGGGCTAGAAGCTGTGGCCCAATGGGCTCTGCGCAGGTGGCCGCTATGCGAACAACTGGCGCGCGGGCACAGATCGCTTGCCAGTCGGTCTGCGGGCAAGGGGGGCACGCGTGAAGGGGGAGGCGGAAGAAGCGATCAGCCGCTGGCAGTCGCCCTGATTGGTCGCCGCCAGTGTTCGGCGGCTGTCACGGACGCGCTACGTGCTCCGGATCGCAAAAGCGGGGGGCGAAGGACTTGCGAAAACCGCAGCAACTGGCGTCAAAGAAAGACGCATACGTGGGTCCATGAATGCGAGCGTTTGTGGTCACACACCTACATACAGGCAAAAATACGGAGCATCTGAAAACGCCACCAACAAATCGACCGGCGCCGGCCTTTAGCTGAATATGACAATGCGACGTACCCCGGGAGGTCCTACATTATCGGAGCAGGAGGGCAGAAAGTCCACCGTCAGGTGGCAGTGGAAGGGAAGTCCGCCGGACGGAAGAACATGGGGAGAGCAGCGGCGACCGAGAATTAGTACTTTCTCGTTGGAGGTCCAAAACAAGCTTCTCACCAATCGGAAAGCTGTCATTTTTGCAACTCTACTTCCCTTTCTGAGTCTGCTTCCGGGCGGTATCGTCGCGCAAAAACGGCCAAACAACCGACCACTGTCGTCTTCCCCCGTCTGGCAGCGGTTTGAGAGTAAAAATGACTGGGTCCCGGGACCACGGCAACTGCTAATGTCCGCCGGCGTTCCCCACCGGTTCAAGACCTATGAGGATGTGAGACGATACTTTGAGCAGCTGAGGCGTCAGTCGCGGCATGAGCCGAAGCCAACTGTGGATTCACAGGTGCCCGCATACATGCTGCGACTCCAGGAGCGACATGCAAGAGAATGGAGCAACTTCAGCCAGTTCCAGGAGGCGGCAGCTGAACGCAGACTGGGGCCAATCACTGCCATCCGTCATCACAGGCTCCAAGGTTAGTGTAGAGTATCAACCTGAAATTACGAACTTGGAACCCGTGGTTCGGAAACATAGCCCAGATTAATCGAACATTAATAGAAGGAGGAAATGGGACCCTCGAAGATTGGCGAAAATTGGGCGTAAGATAGAACATTTTCGGCAGCAGCAGAGGCAATAAGTACTTGACAGCTCATTTAATTTGCATACAGTCAGTGCGCATCCTAGTCTTTCTGGAGAAGAACAAAGGACTATCTTCTTCGGAAAAAAGGTGCACTTATTTGGTATTCGGATACTTACTGGAGTTCGTAATCGAAGCTCGAAAAATGGCTTGGGACTGCTGTCTAGTCGCAAGAATATGGTTTCGACTGGTCATTGGTTAGTTGGGTTTGTGGGTGGTTATAAACTGTCTGGTACATAACAGGACATAATCCATGAGTTGATATCTGAGGGTACGGAGCCCTACTTTTGGCTGGACGACGCAAATAAACAAGCGAACAGCTTGAATCGCTTAATAATAAAACGGATCACGGCTCCGGGAAGTCATATGAATATGCTTTCATTTCCGGAGACCAACTCTCCTCTTCTTCCTCTTCCTCTCTTTTTACTTGTCTTTTGTACCCCCTGTATTCTTGATCTGCTTTCTCCTTTGTTTCTGAACTAAGTCTCATGGCACAAAGTCAGATTTACTTCTTTTCCTCCTCAAAATGTCCAGGTTTTTGCTTAGCACCAATTAAGAAGTCCGTAAGCAGAAATGGAAGCCACCGCTTAGGTGGCAGACTTCCATGCCAGCATCGATCCCAGGAGGTAATTCCTGCTCCCAAAATCTCTGACAGATGTGACTATAGGGTACACCGTGTAGGGGCTCTGTCTTACCGGCAAAACATGAGTTCTTAGCGTGCTCTATGACCCAGTTAATTAGACAATCTACAAATGTTTTCCACTGAGTGAACCTCCAGTTCAATATGTATTTTGGGTACCCTTTTATAGGGCTAATACCCAGCATAGCCTGGTAGCTTTTCTTTTCCACGGCCGAGGGAGATAACAAAATTTCGAGACTGAAGAAATCCTGCAGGGTTTCCATAAGCAGTAAATTTAAACGCCCCGATATTATGTCCTGTCCATTTGACTAAACTTTGACCATGAAGTCCATGGTGCTGACCTAGACACTTTATAACAGTAAGGAGAGGAGGTTTACTAAAAAGCAAAGAATTGAAACAGCAATCTTGTGGTTATGCGACAAAGTTAACGGCGAAAGGTGCAAAGACGGTGACTTCAATTCTGTTCATTTGCTCCTGAGTCAAATGATTTTTCACTGCTAAGAAATATGCCTAATTGTAGTCCCACAAATATCCGCACGGATCTACGTGGCATCTACACGCTCACCATACAGTCACCATACATATTCTGGTTGCCATTTAATGAAATGACAGTTTGCTCAGATTCCTGTTGTGCCAGTCGTTAGGACATGTAATTCGGACCGTAAAATCAGAGAAGGCGAACACTTTCTCCGACTCGTAAGTTCGACGGACCACGTGTGCAAGGGAATAAACGAATTAATCTTTTTCGGACCCTGAGAGGGAAAGTATTCTGAAACCGACCTCCACAAGATGCGTCTTGGAAATTTGATGAATGCTAAAAATCAGAATGAGTGGTATCACATAACATGATAGCAATACGTACAAATGGACAACTTATGCATAAATAAGGTATGAACTCTGAAGGATCTACCATTCTGAAAGCACAGGTATTAGATTAATTCTCAGACATGCGTGTTTCGCCATTCTTGCGTTTTTGTATGACGCAACTGCGGGGGCTTCGGCTCATCAGCGCGTCTCCCAGCGTTCCGCATGGGTTTTCTGTTGGAACCATCAGTTAAACTGCTACCGTCAGTAATTCCTACAAAAATTAGTGCACATTGACTTCAGAGGAAACTAAAAAGGGCGGTAAAGTATGAACTCACTCATAGTAGATGTGCTAACTCATGAAATGTTTGTCAAAATTGCAAAATACGTTTTCGACTCGAAAAAATTACATGAATAAGGTTTTAATATAAATCGCCGCGCAGCATAATCCCAAGATTTTTCAGTTAACTCGAGATGCCGGCTTTTGAAAGCGTTTGCTTCCCGTCGTCAACATAAACCATGTTTCGTAAATAATGGCTACTTAAGTAGCCCAAATTTTCTCATTGATTTTCGATGCCCTTATAAATTCAAATATACTTCATAGGAAACATGCAAGAAAATATTCGTTATTTTCTTAATTCGGTAGAAAATTGCTTCTTCTTCAGACTCCGTACCTGAAGCTGGGGTATAATTCAGTTTTAAAAAATTTCTAGTTATGAGATTTGGTACGGATCGGTTACGTTGTCCTGACCCCAAGTGTAAGCGCGATGCTGACACTGCGAGTAACTGTGGGCCGAAGGAGGATCCTGAAATAATTAACGGGAAAGTAGAAAAAGCTAAGGGTTACTTTTGGGGTCTTAGCTAGTGCCAGAACGATAATTGAGTTTAGGGTTAGAGTTTGTGTTAAGTTTAAGGGTTCCGGTTAGAGTTAAGGTTTGGATTGCAGTTTAGGTTTATGTTTAGTTTTGAGGTTAGATTCAGGGTTAGTATTAGAATTAAGGCAGGGCTACAGTTAAGGTTGGGGTTAGGGTTAGGGTTTGGGTCATGGTTAAAGTTAGGGTAAATGCTAGGGTTAGTATTCGGGTCAGGGTTAGTATTAGGCTTAGGGTTGTGTTAAGGTTTGTGGTTGGTTTAGGCATAGGTCTAGTGTCAAGATTTCGGTGAGCGTCAGGTTTATAGTTACGCTAGGGATAGGGTTTACTTTTGGGGTTACGGTTAGGTTTACCGTAAGGTTCAGGGTACTGAACCCCGTGTGTCCTTTCAGCCAGACCGTTTGCGAGGATTCGACGCTTCCTTCAATCTTGCGGCAGATGTGTCATACATCAGGTTGCCTTTTCCGTCTCAGCCTCAGCTACTTTGCCCACCAACGATTTCAGCCTGCCCCTTCGACTAACTTTACTTTCAATGCCCACATTGCTCTTACATTTAGGGGCAAGGTGGTGTAGCCGACCCTTGCCCGAAATTTTTTAAGACCGTGAAATGCTCATTCATAAAACACCGCGTCTCTCCATTTACCAGTGTTGCTTGTAAAGTTTACATTGTGACCCAAACCCACTGCTTGATCTTATGAACCACCTAAGGTATCCTTTTAATAGCGTATAGAAAAGTATGATTTTCCGTAAATGGAAAATAAATAGCTTGTAGTTCGGAAACCCTGAATGCAAGCATAACGCAAGTCGAGTTCAAAATTACTCAGGTATTAGAAAACTTGTTAGAGCTGAATTCTACTCCCCCTTCAAGTACGGAGTGTGAAGAAGACGTAGTTTTCTACCAAAGAAATAAAAGCGAATATTTTCGTGCATGTTTTCTGTGAAGTATATTTGAATTTATAAGGACATCGAAAATCAATGAGAAAATTCGGGCTACTTAAGTAGCCATTATTTACGAAGCACAGTTTATGTTGACGACCGGAATGAAGGGCGTTCAAAAGCCGGCATCCCGAGGTAACTGAAATATCTTGGGGTTATGCTGTACGGCGATTAATATTAAAACCTTATTCATGTAATTTTTTCGAGTCGAAAACGTATTTTGCAATTTTGGCAAACATTTCATGAGTTAACACAGCTACTGTACTAGTTACTACTGTCAGGCAGCGCATGGGGTGCATTAGAAACATGAGGGATTATTTCAGATTGAACATCACAACTTCTGTTGATGAGATGGGAAAACTTCTCAGAGAAGATTTCTGGTAGGAGCATATTTATGCCAAACAGTGGACAATCAAAGCGTTGAAAAATCTTGTTATTCAATTATCAAATCAAATTAACAAATCTGGGGACAACTGGACTGTACAAACTTATCGAAGGCAGGTTAATAAGAGTTAGAGCTAGGCTATTAAGTGATCACCAATACTCAAAGTCCGGGTAACACCTTATACCCAGATGCCCCCGGAAAGTTTGCAGACCTCAGTGTTTCAAATGGATCAATTATTAGTCATACTAAGCAAAAGCTTCGCTCTTGAAGTTCAAATTTTCTGTTACAGTAAGATCCAAGTGGCCGAATGAGCCGAAAACAGCGATAACAATTTTAGTAAAAATGGATATATTAAACTGTCACGTTTGTGATTAAAAGTTTTCTATAATTTGCGTTCCCTGAACTGAATAAATAACACTCAGAGAACATTTGAGGACATTCAGTGGTTAATTCTCTAGATGGTGACTGATAAGCTGTTGTAACAGGGTTTTATTTGCCAAAGCTTTCGGACTTGTTCAAGATATCACTATCAGACACACCTAAAACCGACAACAACCTCATCGTTCTTAATCCGCTCTATATCTGTCAGTGGACACCTCCTAGACAAACAACAAAGACTCAAAAAATCGATTAATTGTCATTTGTTTTCCAAAGACGTTTAGACTAGCATTTTCTCCATAGTCCTGTGCACAATTTGGAATTTTAATATGCAATGTTTGGTCACTTGAAACTTCTCTAATAAAACAAACTATGATCAGCGAGTTTCAGAAGTGAAAAATCACTTCACTCAAACATTTGTTCCACGAAAAAACCAGGCAGGTGTGTTCCAGACATAGTTGCACCAACTTTTGACGAATGACTCTCCCTAGTTGCTGCTCATAGTCTTGAAAAGTTCAAATCTGGCCGCTTTTATGTGCATCAATTCGGACTCTCCGCATGAAGTGAAACCTATAAAGCATGTTACAATTAACAAAAAGTTCTGCTTAGCTCGGGAAAAATTCGCTTACATTGCCAAAACAGGCAAATAAAATATTGCTAACCCTAAATAAAAAGGATTAAAATGAGCGGAAGCCATTACCGATCGCTAGTCAAGAACCAGTATGCCTAAAGTGAAAACGGAAATTTATGAGATAGCGTATATTGCGACTGAACAGTTAAACTGTAACTTAAGCATTGAAGGAAACACGAAGATGCCTTATTGAACCACATCTCAATCATTTCTAAAGCGGAGAGAATGCCACGAGTCCACGGGAAACCGTTTTGGAATCCATACTCAGAGCGTAGGCTGTTGGCAAACTGCCAAATCTGAAATGACACAAACTCTTAAAGTATATTTAAATGCGGAGTTCACTAAAATATTACTTTCAGAGGTCATTACATTTGTGCTGCCACATATACTCAGTGTTTTGCATGGAAAGGCTTTATGTACGCAGTAAACTGAAGTTTACCCAATTACAACCAAATTTTGGCCTTTTCGGGATTTTCCGCTTTTCCAGAAAACTTGGTATTTCTAACAAGCATAAAATTGTATTTAGCATTTCTTTTACGTTTTTAATCGCCTTAAAGTCATTGTTAATTAACGTAGATATTGGGTCCACGCATGGATGTCGTTTTGCGATTGATTAGCAATCATTAGTAAGTTTCGACAGCTTTGATGTGTTAAGTCCTATGCTGTATATATGAGAAGATAGTGGGGACGCAAATAAAAGCGAGGGCCGAGCAGTTCTTGCTGTTGTTTGGGTTGTTTTAGCAACGCCAAAGGAACAAACAGGATGTCAGTGAAGAGTTCGTGGTGAAGTAATAAGCCTTTTTATAGCAGGCTTGAAATCATATCTTCAAATAAAGTTATCCTTTTGCATTGTGTGTGTGTGTGTACTACGCTCTACACCAGCGAAGAGGTTTTCAGCCTATGCGTACAAACGGTCAGCGGTCTGAACAAAACTGATAGTGAGGTCCATGCTGAGATAGGTGACTAGAAATTAAGATGTAGATTGCATGTACGATCGTATACATACCAGAAAAGTCCGTGAGTAGCGGCTTTATGCCAGAAGATGGCCGTTTGTTCCGACAAAGAGGGCATCTGCAGTTTCAAAGAATTCCGGAAACGTTAATTGACACTAACGCTTTTAGTGTACGCAATCGATCGAAGGAACAGACAATTTTGCTTTTTAGTTATTGAAGATATGCTCGTTAGGAGGACTCTGAATGTTCTCACCGACTCAGCGTACCTTTGAGGAGAGCTTTTCCGCATTTACCAGTCTGAGCATTATTTTTGGACTAAAACATCTTTGACAAATAAAGCAGACTTTAACATTGCAGGTTTACGACGAATATGCTCCAGATCGCAAAATACCTGCCCTCTCGTAACGTTCATGCTGAAGAGGCTTTGCTATGGCGTTACACAGACGAAGAGTGATGTCTTACACTTTGTTCGAAGTAAAAGAAGACACAGTAGACAAAAACCCGTTGTTCTGCTTGCCAAAAGGTCGTTTGAGTTCTTATTTCTCCTAAACCACACTTTCTGCTAGAGATAGTAGTGGCAAAGAATTTGAGATACTTGCTTGTCAAGGTCTTGGAAACAATTTGAATTGAACGCGGCAATACGGACCCCCGTACTACAAATGGCCTGGCGTTAAATTCCAGGGGATACTTATTCTAGTGTCCTAACCTTAACTCTAACCCTCTAAAGCCTTATCCTGGCATTAACACTAAATCCAGCCCCCCTGGAATTTAGGATAAGAGCATCTGCAGTAGGTGGGGCATGTTCCGTCCCTAGCCGCAATTCGATACTTCTTTGAATTCTTTCGTGAGGCTAGGTATTTGCAGAGTCTGGGTTTCCTGCAAAGTACGCTAAAGTGCTTAAGTAGCGGTCAGCTGTAAGCGCTCTTCAACAAGGTTATAGTACCTTGGTCTCACGTTAGTTCATACACCATAGCATACTGGTCCGCTGCCATTCATTTATGTAAGGTGACATATAAAACTCCCTTTGGAAAATTCGTCATTTAGTATGAGTTCCAGTTAGTTACAAAGTTCTTTCCAGTCTCTGCGGGAACAGGTAACAAATTTGACCCTTGAAGAACACAATGCCAACTTCAGATAGCGTGCTTAAAAGTGCATCAATATGATTCCTAAAATTGCACTAATTCCCCTGTTTTTTTTGAACCACTGTTGGTTTTTAACCTGCCTAGTATGCAAGAGTCCCTTGAGAAATCCTCTTAACGGTCGTAGAATGCCACAAGGGTGCTTAAGAAGTTCAGATTAGGCTCCAGTTATGCGAACTTCGGGTATAAAATACGTGGGGATCAAAATACTCCTTTGTCTGAGGAAAGTATTTTCCAAAACCGGAGATGGTGAAGGCGAATTGGGTTCATTATGTGGATAGAGTTTGACAAGGTATTGCCATTCACCTAACTGACAAGCACAGTGAAAAAGCATATAATTACATCATAAGGTCTACCACCGTGTCTAACGCCAGATCAGAGAAAATGAATTTTAGCCACACGTCGGAATATGCATAAAATATTTCTGGAGCGGTTTCAGCTTAGACGCAAATGCCACGTGGGGAAACTGGTCAGCTACCTACTCTGACTGAAAACGGGAAGTGACATCTCTATTTGCCTTGGAGCTTTGCGTCCAGAGCCTTAACATGGGGTGGCAAAGAAACTCGCTCTCATTAAGAAGGAAATTCTGCGAACAAGCACGACAAAGCCTGTCGATTGGAGACAAAAAGGTCTGAAGACTCATCTGATGGAAATGCACAAACGTCAGCTGGATTTTGTAGAAGCTGTTTTTCAGTAAATGTCCCCCCGGGGTTTCAAACATCCAATTCGGAGACAAGGGTAAGGGTCGAGGAGGATCGGCTGAATACCAAATTCTTTAATATAAGTCGTTGAGTGAGAAAACGATAAACAAATGTAATTTTACAAACATATTTCGAAGTTTGGGTGAACAAACTACGATAGAGTATCTAAGTCATGAAAAATTGCGAAATTTACGAATAATTGTTAATCGTTCGCAAACCGATATACATACGTGCGCCCAATATCTGTGTTAATAATTAACAACTCCAAAATAATTAAAAACATAAAAGAAATGTTAAAGATAATTTTGCGTTGTTTAGAAAGACCAACTTAAGGATTGTGGGCGTCTGCAATGCCGTGATCAGCAAACCATGGCCCTCGCAGTCTGGTGTGCACTGACAGTTCTATGGTATCTGGTTCCCAGCCGGTAGATATGCTTGCGTTCCCGCTGGGTACACAGGTCGTGTGCATAGTTCCCCAGTAATCCTTTACTTTCTGATCGGTTGTTGGTTAGAATCCTGTCAAGTGTTTGTTATGGACTACAGGGTGTGGTGGTAGTCTAGGTGCGAGTCCGGCCGCGCCGTTCACCTGCGCCCTGTCCCGCCTCCAGTCTTCTTGACTATGTCTTGACACCGAGCCCAGGCGGGGAAGAGAGAGTGCAGCAGATGCAGTGCAAGTCTACTCTCACTATAAACCAATTCACGCACAAGTCACCGTGCCTACCCCATCTTGCTGTGTAGCAAACGCTGGACGTCGCCGGTTGTGACGGTCGAGTTGTAAGAAATACCGATTTTTGTTAAAAAGGCAGAAAGTTTCAAAAACGCCAAATATTGTCGTAATTGCGTAAACTTCGGTCAGATATGTATAGAAATCCCGTCCATGCAAAACACCCAGCACAAACAATATAACCTCTGAAGATCATCTTTCAGTGGAGTCTACAATTAAACATTTCAGTTATGGCGGTTTGTCAGCAGCCTACATTCTGAGTATAGATTCCAAAACGGTCTTCGAAGGAATCGTTCTATTATGTACGTTTTTGAGTTGATTGAAGTGCCGTTCAATAAGACAAATAGAACTTTGCTTGATTTCGCCCATAGAAACGTCATGGGAACAGAAGTTTTCACAAGGGCACATGTTGCCAGGCGGGCCAGGGATAAACATTTAAATATAATTGACAAGCGTTAGCGTAAACATACCGTTTTGTGTATATAAGGAGAACTTTTCATTTCGTGAAATTAATTTGCACTTTTCGTTTTTTCCGAATTACGTTGAGTTTAAGGTCGGTCTTGAAATATCGCTGGATATCTCAGGATTTGCAATGTTTCAACTGATTGTCCATAAAGACAGATTCTGTTTGCTAAAACCTTTAAAATAAGATACTTCTTCAGAGTCTTCAACGAATTACTGAGTGTCTGAGCGTCCTTTTGCATGTAGGTGGTCGTTTGGGTCACATGTACAGACTTGCTCAAACACGAAACCTCATCGTCGAATAAAATGAAAGTTCACAGCAAGAGTTGGAAAAGAACATGTTTCCGATCAATGAGAAAGCCCTTTTTAATAAGTTGCCCTTTTAAGTTGACGGATGTCTGTGTACTTAGCACTTTTGCAAGATGGAACCAAGAAGAAAATTCTTCACTTCTGGTCGTATTTTTATGTTGGCAAAAATACTGATATGTTTCTATCGCAAACAGAAGAACATACACTTCTCTTGATATTGTGTCCCTTTCCACTATTTCTGCTCACTGTTAGACTCCGTTCTACGATTAGGAATTTACGGCGAAGTCGCCATATAAATACTGACGTTTTGTTGAGACTGTTAACGTTTTGTTCGTTCCACTTCTGAATTGCGCGCATACAGAAAGTAGACGCAGGGAAAGCAAGGTTTCGTGTGTTTAAGGGCGAAAATGACTATTCAGTGATAATCATTTTGGTGTCGAAACATAGAATTTTCCGAACCGAAAACATTTTTGGCCCATTTAAACGGAGGCTTGACTGTGTGCGTTATTACTGCACTTTAGGGCAGTAAATCGCACATAAATCGCAGTAAATTGCCAATCCGACCTTTTAAAATCGAAAAAACGCCAGGTTCTCTAAAACTAGCCCGATGTTAGCAGACTAATACCCACGGTTAGTATCGGACAAAAAATTGGTCCTCAACTGCGCTAAGCTCTGTTTAGTAAAACTCTTGAGGATAAATTACTCTCCTCTCAAAGAAAAAAACACAATCAGATGGGCAACCGAAGTCTAGGGTAAGTATTAGTACAGGAAATTGCCCGAATACATCTGAGTCTTCATTTTCGTTCAAATTTATGAACACTTTGTGCGGTAAAATTATGTGGACATATTTTATACACAAGAAAAGGACACTTCCTTGAAGTAGCTTAACTAGCGAGCAAAATGCGCAATGTTTAATATGCCCGAAAATTCTCATCTCGGTGCCTAAAAGTAAATTTGGAATTGTAGTCCCACGCTGCACCCAGATATTTTGTTCCGATTATCTCCATAAACAGGCATTTTCATTCGAACGGAATCAGGTTGTCTTACCTGCTCGTGCACTGTAAGCCGCCCTGACTTCTTACGTTAAACGAAGTTTCCTTGATATAAAGTAGATGGCCTTTCTCGTGACATGCTAACGGAAACTCTAAAACGTGTTTTCAGTCGGAAAGTAGCAGTCAGACGGAAGTGTTATATTGATTATTATGTCGTATGACCCCAAGATATTTCAGTCATGTCAGGATGTCGGCTTTTGATTGTGTTTTTGTCCGACCGCAGGCGAAAACCAAACATGGTGAAAATGACTAACTAGGTAGTATGAATTTTTCCCGTTACTTTTAGACGTCCTCATAAATCTAGGTAAAATTTATAAAAAACATGCACAAAAGTACTATTTCCTGTTCTCACTTCGTAGTAAGCTAACTCTTTTTAAATTAACGGCTTATAAGGTTTTTTAATTCCCGAATAATTTTGAACCCGAACTGTCGTTACGCTGGCATATGGAGCTTCCAAACTAAAAATTTCATATTTTACATGTGTTATTAGAAAAAAACAATAAAGTGCTCACGGACTTCTACTGTCGATCCGGACCATATTGTGCATTTCATACGTAGCATTAATAAACCGACACCTACGGTGCCACTTGAGTGAAAATTTCAAGATTTTCAAAAATCCCATAATTACAAACGTTTTAAAACTGAGAGTAAAAATTTGAAGAAAACTTAGTTTGCCACCAAATGAATGCCATAGAACAAACTTTTGTTGCATTTTTCATAAAGTATCTTTGAATATATAAAGACGTCGAGAATCAAAGGGAAAAACCCTGCTGTTTGAGTAGTTTTTTGTCGAGTGTGGTTTTTGCGCTCGCCGGACATTAAGTGCATTAGAAAGCTCGCGTACTGGCGTGACCGGTTAATTTTAGGACTATGCTATATGATAGTCAGTATCACATCCCTATCGAAGTAATCCTTTATAATGCAAAGCACACTTAAGTAGTTCAGTTAATTTTTTGTGAGATAGGCAAAATACTGTACGTCAAATTTGTGGGTAAGCTTAGGGACAGTTTTCACAACATTTGCTAGAAGCCGTTAAATCTCAGCTTGCGCGCTTGCTTATCATCGTAATCCCCCTTCAAGGTAAAAAACTTCAAGATGACCTCGGTCACTACCAAACCTACGTAGCCATCTACGCTAAAGCCGTCAGTTTTTGTACATGCTTGGGAGTCAGTAATAGAAATTATGTTGTTATTCCTATTTAGCACTAAGTTTACTGATATTGGATACTCGGTGGACGAACGATTACTCGCAAATCTTTAAAAAACTTGCAAATGACATGGACTAATTGGAAAATATTAGCTGCAACGTCATTTTTAAACAGAGATCACCGAGGTTTGGCCTTAAATCTCCTGAAATATTAGGCCCTATACAAGTAACTTGCGGACTGTCACGTTTTCGAACAAAATTTATATAGCCTCAAACATTTGACAAGTTAGTAAATTTAGGATTAAGAATAACCTACTATGTCCTAAATAAAAACCTCTGCAGCTTGTACGACTTGCTTGTGACGCAAAGGAAGTTTCCAAAATTACCTGGGCAAAATAGGCTTTTTAGGATGAAGTGGAAGATAAGTCGTCATCTCTTAATTTTTATGGTTGCGTTCTACAGTGGCATACTGTTACCAATAGAATGTTTTCTATAAATGGAAAATGAGTCCGCTGTTGCCTAAAAGATGGTTCTTCCGGGTTTTCACAGGTGGCCTCACTGTGCGAAAACGGGCAAGAGCTGTCCTCAGGAAATATCAGTGAGGTAGCGATAATGATAATTGCTCTGGTTAATTACTATATTTAGAGACGATCCGGGTTTCCAAACATTTTCAGTTTCGGGATTTTGGGAGATGATACAAATATAACATTATCTGTGGTGTTTGTTGCAAGTGATTAATTTTGCACGGCCTGCATCATCGTCCTAGTTTTATAATTCGAGGAAAACCTCAGAACCCACTTATATTTAACATTCAAAAACTTCTACAGAGAACCAGCATGTGCAATCAAGGACGATTTTTGCTGCAAATGCTCCCTTACTACAACCCAGCGTCTTCCGGGCGTCCAGAGGCATTCTCAGCCTAAATAAGACAAACATGCACGTTTAGCAATCAGGCGCTTTTTTGTAGAATGAATACCCCCTCTCCCTGGGTAAGTGCGTTCAATACGGCGAATACCGCGAACATACTGCTGTACAAATCAGCCCAGTGTGTACAGTTTTTGCTAAGCCGTGAGGCAACGTAAATTATTCAGACGCCCGCAGAACCGTGCCTGACAGTATCTTCGTGTTTAGTCAGACCGCTTTATCTGCTTTGTTCTCACACGAGATTGGAGTAAATGTTGCTGTCCCATACAAAAATTTCGCTTAAGGGTTACGCAGAAAGCTTTTTTGGAATTGCTGACTGGTTTCCAGAAAAGAAAAACATTCATTTGCCTGCATTAGCAACATGTCATATAGAATACACGTCCAGCCACAACAAAAGAAAAAAGGGCGGTTTTCCAAAGAAATCCACAAACAACACTCTAGGTTAGGTGGAAATGTACCACTTTTAGTTGGCCGAATGCCGTCTATGTGTGCCTGCGGTTCAAAACTGTTTAAAGCTAGAGGGTTTTACGTGACATTTTCGAGAACCTCCCTTTGACTTGATCAACACTCGGATAATGAAAGTTTGCTTGCTTCTCCAGTACCTCCGAAGATGGTCTATTTTTGTTGCTATTGCTAGTTAAAAGGCATCTTTTCCTACAGACTTTTCTTCGTCTGATGAAGGATTTCTGTGTTAAAAAATATACTCACTTTTTCCAGTTAAATTCTAGAAAGAACGTTAACGTTTTTAGATGGAACGATAATAGTGAAAAATTAATCAATAAATATCCGGAAAAATGCGACCACAACTCAAATGGCCTCCAAAAATCAGGCATTTTACGATGTTTAATTCCATGCGTAAATGGAAAGTTTTGGCTTTTTGACTCCTACCAAATACACTTAAGTTTTCACTCACATCTTCTACTAAGTGAAAAGTCACCCAAATAGACTAAGTAGACAAACCTGTTTATTACTAAGCATACAGTAAGTAATCAAAAGCTACTTCACTGTGAATCGCAAACCCAGTTCTCCATAACAATTTGCTTCAAATATTATCGTATCTCACTTTGAACCAACTATGGAAAACTCGGTGCCTCGGTGGGATTCGAACCCAAAACAGCAAGGGAAAGCTTTAGTGCAGCCAACGCTTTAACTATCAGAGCTACGAGGTCCCACCGGACGACGCGAGTTTAATTACCTTTGGGTCAAGTTTAACCGTCCACAGTGCATTATTTGAAATCTGCCAAAACACCCCTGAATTATGTAAGCCGGCAGTCATCTGGTGGATTCTAAATGTATTAGCTAGACAATCCTGTTTGGACAGTCAACTTACTGTATCAGATTTAGTGGATTCCAGGCGTTGCAGTAGGTTGGGGAGACAAACTTGACCCAAATATGGTTAAACTCGCGTCGTCCGGTGGGGCCTCGTAGCTCAGATTGTGAAGGCGCTGGCTGTACTAAAGCCTCCTCTTGCTGTGGTGGGTTCGAATCTCACCGAGGCACCGAGTTTTTCACGATGAGGTCAAAGTGGATTATTTGAAATCTGCCAAAACACCCCTGAGTTATCGTATTTGTCCTATCAAAAGATGTTTTGGTAAGGATCGGGTGAAGGCCCCCAGGCATCTGTAGTGTACCAAGAAGAAGGTTCTTGAATTGTGCTCACTTTTATCATCGCTCTTTCACAAAAATGAACAATGAAACTGTCGAATGCATTAGTGCCTCTTCTGAGTATTATTCAGTTCGCTGGCATAAAAGAGGTGTCGCAAGAGCGTAATGCTTTCTGTACGCTGATTTACTATAAGAAACTGTGCTCAGAATTAAAACTCTGTTACGGAAGCTCCGCACTACAGAGGCAGTATTTTCTTTGACTTTCAGCATCAGCGACGAAGTCGTTTAACAGGGGACTGGGCAATGACGAGAACCGAGTGCCTGATAACGGCTCCAGCATTCACCAGCTCACCTTTCGGGTGGCCCGCATGCCACGGGACGAAAGACTCGTTGAGGGCAGTCTCCGTCTACCCTATACATTTATCAGCGGAAAAACACAAGGCCTACCGACCAATCCTCCCCCTTGGCCTCTTCCGGTGCGCGTTTCGGTGGGCCTGTTTGTGCCCGGCACCAACTCCCTCGACACCACCACCGCCGCATGCAGAATCGTCTTTGAACGCGAGGCTCAGGGACTGGGTGTGGCCACTGACGGCGAGGAGAGTGGCGTTCGTGGCTGGCTGAACATCCCACTGCCTGGTGCGGCGCTGCATCTCCTTCTGAGGGCCGGACATTTACACCAGCGGTCTCTTACTTTGCGGGTGGATATACACAGAGACAAAGCCCCACTGGAAGACGTTCCCAGTACGGCCTATGCAGAACACAGCCCAGACAGATCACCACATATTATAACCTTCCACAGGACCAAAAAAAATAACCTTAAGAAGCGGCTACGACGGCGGCAAAGGGACGCGGGCTTTTCGGAAGGAGGAAGTGACTTCAATCTTCCAAAGGTATAAAAATAGGTCTGCACTTGACTAATAACCTACAACGTTATTAAACCACTATTCAGGCCCAAGTGTTGGGTCCTGTAGTTACAACTTGCCTAAATCGTCTTATTTGACCCTTATTTTTACGTCAGATGTCATCGGACAGCTTCTGGATTGGTAACACTCGATCTTTTAGCCAGTTTGATGGAATACGGTTCTGCTAAATAAGGTCGCCAACGCTTGATTTAACTTTTACGGATTTCCTATTTGCTTACCTTACGAGTAACCAGACAAAAGTAGGACCGTTTACCCAGTGGATATTTATAGCTATAGCCGATACGGACATCGAAGGTCATTTGCGCCAACTAACTTCGAATGACTCAAGAAAGCTTTTAGCGGTGATAGCAAAGAGGTCGTGGTTGTTGGTTGTGGCGGAATCTTTAGAATCCTTTAGAAAACACCTTCATTGTGCCCTTTTCACTAAGTCTAAATGATGCGCTTTCAACTCTTTTAGCTTCATTTCCAGTTTGACAAGTGAATTAATAAAATCTGAGAAGTTTATGCATATTAGCAGAAGACCCTTCAAAATAGCCAATTGTGATCAGTCATAGTAAACGGGCGAGATCGCGCAAGCGATTTCATTCAAGACATAGGAATTCACAGATATTGATTTTTGCTGTCTCTTAGCCCGGCTGCTTATCGCGCGAACAGTTTTCGGATTATTTCGCATGACCCAGCACTTATGTGGTTCACAGGTTAATAGCACTTTTCGACGAAGGCGCACACCCTCACCATATGGTCGAGGCAGACTGCCGACTCCTGCAGGCAGTGAAAGAGGGCAGCGTCTTCCTCGGAACCCCCGGAGGCAACGACAGTGGCGAAAATTTGACAGATTCCACTTCAGCCAACGTTATGCCCAATCTACCTGCCGGAGGCATGATCTAACCGTGGACTTTGGAAGCATCGGATGGTCTAAGTTCATTCTAGCCCCCTCCAACTACGATGCCGGCTATTGCTTCGGCTATTGTCCCTTTCCCCTCTCCGCCCACTTCAATGCAACCAATCATGGTTTGATGCTCTACCTCCTCTCCATGCTGAACACAACCAGCATCCCTTCTCCCTGCTGTGTTCCCCTCAGCTTCAAGCCCCAGTCGCTTCTGTTCTTCGAGCATGGCGATGTAGTTCTCAAGAGTTTCGAGAATATGGCAGTAGATCGGTGTGGTTGTAGGTGATATCCCCTTTTGAACCTGCTTGGGTGCAGCATCACACTCAGAGTGACTTCGTTTTATTTCGGTCAGTAGTACGCCAACGTCCACTGCCGATTTTATTTGCTGTCTAATCAGAGCGCCTGTGGTCGCAACCCACCTCACATTCACTGCAGTCTTGTACATGAAAATACCAACATACACACATATATATATGTATACATTTACATATGCATATTTACCTCGTCATACTATATACGAGTGGAACTGAGGCGACGGTTTTGTCGCTATTTTTTAGAGCTCAAAGAATAAATCGCTCCAACCATGGATTTGAAACTTTTTGAAACCAACTTGGAGTCTGAATGACAGACACTCGCCTTCCAGTCTGTCCCATTGTTAGCTTTCTTCTTCACAGACCCAAGCCCTTGGTGTGTGTTGTTGAACGAACCTGAGTGCATAAGGGTAGACTTCCTAGATGAAGATAATCAATGAAAACCGTCATTGTCTAACTCGAAAGTCTTACTCGTACAAACCATCATGAAATCATCTAGAGTAGACAAATATTTCCCAAGCAATAAAGTCGAATGAGCAGTCATAATAGTTTGAATAAACCCAGGTAAATCCCCTCGTTTGACTAGTCAAGTTCATTCATTCAGTCTATGACGATCCTTTTAGACGAAAAACTGGACCAAATGACATTGCTCCTCTGGGCGGATTGGAGAACGGGATACAAGCGTTTGGCCCAGCTTTGGTCATTCTGATGTACACTTAGGTTTTCGACAAAAAATTAGGAAATGTTGCCTTCCAGTGGCTAACATGAGGGCAGCAAGATGGACCTCTAAAAGCAAAGGAAATCCTATTTAAGTCTGTACGTGAGTCAGGTAGGACAACGCCACTAGCGTAGGAATAGAAATATTATAAATCACAGCTGCCGAAGCGTGGATCCGTGGCCCAAGTGGCAGTTTAATGATCAGCTGAACTCGGGGCCAACTTTTCAGGTCTTTCAACCCTCGAATTGAAATATGGTTTAAGGCGCATAGAAAATAGAGTATAAACGACCAATTTACACTAAATTTCACGAATTATCGCAAGTGGCTGCCCGCAACTTCGAAAGAGACCATGAATTCAACTTCGCAACCGCCAATATAATCGTCCGACTTGAAAACAAACAAGTCAAAAACTAATTGGAACCCGGGCCACGGATGAGAACTCAGTCACTTGATTTATCGATCTGGCGCCGGCATACAAAGTTCTGGGCAGTCACCTCCAAATCTGCGTCAGTAACTGCTGATTGGCTAATACCCCTACAAATGTCGCTGGGTCTGTTGGTGCTGTCATCTTTGACGAAGGACTCCTGCAAGTGTTCGAAAGTCCAGGACATCAAACAAATTATCCGATGCTCGCCCAGACGTCTTCTTCCATGTACTGAACAGCTACCATATGACAGCGGCACACAACCGTCCTCACTTTCGAACGAACATTCTACGCCGCAAATTTCAGCCAGAATTTTTGTTTTTGCCCAGTGGACATCTAATTCGGCCTCTTCTTACATTATGAAGGAACCGCCAAAATAGGTGCTGAGTTATCTACCAGGTGTTCCAAAAAGTTAACTGTTAAAACGCAAACATCTACCTCGATTCAGGGTCATGCTTTTTGCAACCGAGGTGTCCTTTGCTTGACTTTTACTGTCTCCAATATACCCCAGCAGAGCTTGTTATTCCACTACACTCGATTTTGTCTGTGAGAAAATAACGTGTGGACAGCGAAGAACATGGCAGTGGGTGGTATCAACTGAGGAACGCGGTTTGGCCCCGATAAGCGTCATCACTTTGGACGACTCGTGGGGAGGTGTGGAGGAGGCAGGCAGGAGGAGTCCTGGGGGCGAGGGTGGTGCCGGCAGGCGATCCGGTTTGGTAGAATATTTGAGCGCACACGTGGAAAAGCAGAGCACGACATGGCAAAGCAGTCAAATACAAACAAAGTCTAACGCATTTCGTTTGTGCATATTTCAACTTTGTGCGGGTAACGGGGTGGTGAGAACGCGGCGATTCAAACAAGACCTTGAAGTTGAAAACCCCGGAACTCATCAGTGGCTCGCGAACTAGGATGGCTACTAGCTGATTGGGACTTAAAGCAAATAAAAGGATGAGTTTTGCTCAAGTGTTGGAACAAAACCAGTGGATGATGAGGCCTTTTGCTGGCTTTTTAAAACAACCCACAACTTCTTAAATAGTAGAAAAATTTAGAATTGGGAACTATTAATTACCGTTTCCCAGCTATTTGCTGTTATCAGGCTACCGTCTGTCCATATCCCGCTTTGCAGCTGCGAGATATTGGTGGATGCACTCCCACGTAAATGCGAATATTCTCGATTACAAATGACAGAACCTGAACTCGTATCTCAAATATAGACCATTCGGCTCCTCAATGGGAGAAACCAAGTCCATGTCCTGGGTCTCCCGGCCCGGTCGGGCGTTGAGAGTTAGGCAACCAACGACAAAAGACAATAAGCTAGACCTTACAATTTCAGTGACCTTTGTCGATTACTGATCGCTCGTCGCTATCCGACCGATCACGTGGGCTCTGGACGTGGAGGTCCAACCAAAATAATACGTCCGCATTCTGGCTTATAGTAAGTATGGCTTAGAGGACTCACTCCCAGAGAAACGTGAGTCGTGGAGGGCTTATGCTATAGGACAGACGATATCCAGCCCGATAACTGTCAAACTATTTGTGCACTTTGGTAAACTGTTGAGTAACAAAATGTACAAATCACTGTGAGTGGCTGGCAGGCTGTCCCAGTTTGATCCTTCTGCTTTCTGAACATTTTGTACTGCCCAAGCCGCCAGTGGAACTGCATAGTTTAGGTGCTTGTTGCATTACTGATGGTAGTGATTGAAACTAGTGGGTCGACAGGGATATCAGTCTGTAATCCCAACTTCTATGAAGGAATTACTACTTTTCATTCGCCTCATTGTCAGAAGTTGTGGTTACACAGCGCTTACGGGTGGTCATGGTGACTCTGGCGTATGTTTCTCCGTATCCGACTGGCCTAATCTCCGTCTTGTAGCAAGAAAAGGGAGGTTGACAGAAGGTCGACATAATATAACCGGGATCCCAAAATGAGGTATTTGTTTCACACACTACCTCGGCCGATAATCTTTACATAATCAAAGAAAAAGGTGTCTCCTTAGAAGAACAAAGATACGGTCGTGGGAGCAAAAATCTTATTTGTTTGACCATTCTCTTTTATGGATTTTGTGGTCTGAGAGGCTGAGCCTACTCTCTTTGCACCCCACTGGCTCATATGTAGTCAAATGCCATTCGGTTTTGAAAGTAGAGTAGAGCTCCGTCTTTGCGAAAAAGGTCCTTTTTGATTGGACCGCAGCGTAGTACGACTCGTGGTATGCGAACTACCAAACTGCAGGTGGTAACACTTTGGATGTCGCCCTGTAAACTCAGTGAAATATGGGTGACTGCTCCGACTCTCAACTTGCTAGGTAAACAACATTTCTGCATCTGAATTGCCGATAAATCCCCTGGGATATTTCCTTGCTAATGTGTGATCTAAGTTAATAATCCAGTGAACCTCCCATCAGCCTGTCAGTATTTGAAGAGCCATGTACAACGAAGACTGGAAGAGGGGTGGCTTTCAAAATGCCGCAACAGCTTTAGAGGGCCGACTGCTATGATTTCGGCCATCGCGATCCCACCCCGTGGAAACGGACCAGCAGAGCATGCACTAGGACCCAACTTGCTCCCCTCGTCCTAGGACCTATCGGGCAGTATGCAGTGTCCGCACCGACACGGCCTTACGGTGGCATTACGATGGCAGCCGGTTCAATAACTCAGCTGAAATTACATCAGCTGAACTGCTCATTTATTTTCTAGACCGAATACAGGCACCGTCCATTCAACGGAAACTGGTAAGTGAATTGATCGAACTAATTCGATAAAATATCGACAGCATACTGAACAAGCTTTTCATTATACGATGGTAAAGATGACTGCGGAGTTCGAACTTAAGAAGCTGCTTTGCGTTTTCGATGTCCATATAGGCTTGAAAAATCTCATATAACAGTTTATATTACCCCGAGGCTTCAGGTTTAGAACATTGGAGTGATTAATCCTGAAAGAGCACGTCATTACTATGAGAAAAAAAGCCAATGTAAAACTCAGAAACGGAGGGCAGAAAAAAAACTACAAAGTCAACTCAAGAAACAAAAGTCTACTGGAGCTTTCCGAGTCGGCTTCATGAATCCGAAACTCAGACATCTACAGACGCAAGAAAGACGAATATTCTAGTCTGCGCCGAGTCAAAACTATTTTTATTAGTATAAATGGGCTACCAACATTAATTAGTAGAAACATTGTCTCAATTTTACCAATGCAAATTTCCCGGGACAAAATGTTGTTCCGAGACCGACTAGATTGATAAAAATGAATAGTAGTTAAACGGGATTCAAAAATGCAACAAACGTTGTCTCTCAGAATTTGTTTAAAACACTAAAATGTACACCATACAATACAATTATTCCTCTCTTAACTTAAGAACGGACGCCAGCGTAACAAACGCACTTTTAATAGATTTGCTAGGGTTAACGGAATATTAAGCGCAGACCATAATGCTCGTTCATGTAAATAAATTCTACTTTTAAAATAACTGGGAAAATAGGCGAAGGTAAATTTCCCAGGAATTACATCTTCTTAGACGTCTGCATACATTGCTTGGTGAGGTATTTCAGTTCTCACTGCTGGTTTTTACTCAAACATAACGTTTTGCCTGACTAGTATTTCAAAAGGATACCGAGATTCAAGAGTACCTTCAGCGGCTGATATGACCGAATAACAAATAATGCGCTTCATTTAAAGAACTCAAATCTGAAAGACAATATTGAAGACGCTGCTACGATGCCTGTTTTTAACCAACGAAGAATGTCTGCGAGTTATGCGCGATTAATAGAAACAGCGTCACAGTAAATCCAATGGGCACATGTCATTTAGAACTTGGCGTGCTGCAGGGAATAGTAAAAGGGACAGGTGGATGTTTCTTGCTTGCGTCTTCAAAAGGACGAGACTTTTCACAACAGGATAGCAACTTTTCTGTCCAGTTTCCTTAAACTTATGAAAATGTGGGACAATTATTCGATCTATTGAAACTACTTTTCTGCTGGTTGGAAGATTTTGGAAAAATAAATGGCCGCAAGCCTTCGGCCGTCAAATTATGTCCTAACTAAAGAAGCTGTGCAACAAATACTTAAGTAAAGCGTTCCCTGAGTTTTAAAATATGACTGAACTGTCACATTTCTAACAAGCTGGCTTATGGTAACTCTACCCAAAGGCCTTCGAGATAGTCTGTGTGAATTTCAAGGAAGAAAATTGTAGCGCGTCCTTTCTAGGCATTGTTATGCAGCTTCAAACTATAAACTACTATCCGAATAGCTCCAATTGCACATAATAGAAGTTTGTTACATCTGAACAAGTGGCGTGGACGATTTTTCATATTTTCGGCGCTAAGAAGGGTTGTTAGGTTAAGATTAAAATTCCCTTTTCAAAATGGCGCTTACGAACGACGAAAGTGGTCAAGAAGCTGTGTAAATCAGCGCATTCGAGCCGATTAGCGTCACATCTATTCAGAGCGTCTCATTGCAAATCACTTTACAGACTTTGCCTTGACGCATAATAAAGAAGGAGCAATATGTTGTTGGCATCCAGATAGTTATTAGGCAGAAAGTGTTTGTACCTACTCCTAGATCGTACGTCTTTTTATGATGTCATGGGAAATAACAGCTTCGAACATTTTGCTTATGCAAGTTTCACATAGCAAGAACTCCAACGCACGATCTACTATTCCGTACATGTCCTCGCGTCTCTACCTTTAATTACGATGATGATGATGACGTTAAGACTGCGTCTGGCCCATCGTATACATCCAGTTTACCGTGAACAACCCTACGGTCTCCGACAATTACAGTAATTTTTGCGTGTAAATTAGGATGCATGACATGACACCGATTTTGTCACAGATATTTTTGAGACCATTTCCCCATCAACCAGCCTCCAATGTCTGATTTTTAAGTGAAAATACATTTGGAAAAGTCGAAATGCGTATTTCGAAAGCTAATAAAGGAGGACTTATTGACATCGCCGACAATAATAAGAAAAAACTAAACGGGCAAGAGATGAATTTGTTGATGAAGACCGTCGGCTTACGTGTCAAATATAGTCCAAAAATATGACAGTCATTCCCCTGACATGAAAAGGATAGTGTGGGGTGAGCTCGGAAGGCGGACGATGAAGCATAAGCCCGGATTTGGATGACATCCCATATTTCGATCACAAAAAATGTAGTGGGCCGAAGGTGCATTATCGGAAACAACGGCTCAGGAATTTGCTTTTTAAGAGTTCGTTAGAGAATAACTTTTGCCCATTCAGATTAAATTTTTCCACCGAAATAAAAAAATATTTTGTGCCGTTTAAAGATACGTTTTACCCGACTACTATACGTAAGTCTCCGATAAGTCTTATCCGGGGCGAGTCTTTTGGTTAAAACCATCTAGTGTAATAAGGACAGAAGTGCGCAATCAAGTTTTATGCAGCCTTTATTTCCCGCAGAGCGTGAAAATACGGTTATCTGCATACCCGTGGTCAAAATAAACGGTCTTTCAATAGTTGGGAAAATTCCACAGTGTTTACTTACGGATTCTAGTAATTTAGAAATCTCCAAATAGACAAATGATGCGAGAAGTGACGATAATCGTGGGTGTTCGTTAAACGCTGCCGCGATATATGTAGTAAAGAGGGAATACTTACCAACCTTACTCATGTAATTTAAATAGTTTTACCGTCTTAGCTGAATGAGGAGAAAATATTCATGTTAAAATTGACACATCACCTGGGCCCGGTGTCATGGCCAAGTTAAGAAGACCGGAGACGGGAGGGGGTCAGATGGCTGGCATGAAGAAAAGCCGCACCTAGGAGTACCATCACAACCCATTGTCCACAATGAACGCTCGGCCAGGATTTTACATCATAAAAATACGGGGACGGCGTGGATCCCACTTGACGCGGTGTACGTCTGCAACCGGGCCTGACACCACACCCCAATGTTTGCATCTGTTGTGGGTGCACAGTTCTGAGAACGCCTACTGGACTCCGATTTAGTCCCCTTGTTGGTCCAGCGCATCTACCGCGTGGCCCATTTCAGCGAAAAATGGAGCACAGTAAGGTTATTAGAATTTAACAACTAAGAATTAAGCACTGGGTCGGTTTTGGCATCATGCGCCATTGCAATGCACCACTGTGACAAATTATTGTTCCGCAGGAGATTAATTATTCAGCATTGCTGAATGCTGATTGCATATCCGGAATAAGCGAAGGGTCGACAGAAGGGGGCTTGACGGTTAACGTGCATGCAAACCAAATAGAAGGTTTGCATTTTTTATTTGATTTGGAATGGTACTTTACGAGGAACAATATGAGGTGAGCACGCTTAATCTAGGCAAACGTTTCCGGAATTTGATAAAATGGCACAATTAGATCGTTTTTATCTGCAAGCCCATTTGCTCTGCCGTTTTATTAAATGCTGTCAAAATTTCGAGCAGACACGTTGCGATATTTCCTGTTGACAATTTGCATGTCGGTTTCTGCTCATGTATGACTTTAGATAAATCTTGTAAAAGGAAGGAATCAATCCACGTTAATAATAGAAAAACAGGATCTTCGCATACTCTACAGCTCTTTATCAAAAACTGAACAAAATAAATTGTGGAAATCTGCTCAAAAGAGGTCGCTGGCGATGAGAAAACAAGGCGCGGGATACAAAAAGGGGTTTGTACTGATGAGCAGTACGCCCTACTGGGATGCTTGCAGGATATGGAGGCCTAAAGACTTAAGGACTGTTTGAGAGGCGGACATTTGCACAAGAAGTCACAATTAAACGGTTTTACTGCTTGCTGTAAATTTCGAATGGAGGGTTATTCACATCAAGTCCTTTGATGCAATAGCGTCCGAACACTAACTAGTTCGGTAAATGTCCTCAAGAACAATATTATTTTAAAGTTCTTAACGGATAGGTAATTCAGAATCTGTCTTTATGGATGATCGTGCGAAAACACTGAAAATCATGAAGTATTCAGCAACATTTCGCGGCCGATCTGAAACTCAGCGTAATCCAAAAAGGAGAAAAAGTGTGAATTAATTCAACGGAAAAAGATTTCTTCCTATAAACACAAAATGATATGATGAAAGGAGGAAGTCCGTCGGAAATGGAGGTTTAATCGTAAATTTTCGAGCTGGTTGCACCAACCCGTCGTCAGACAAAGTGAAAAGGGAGAGGTGGCATTGTCGCACTGCTGGTTGAGGAGGCAGACAGAGAGATAAGCAGACGACCTTGTGAGGGGGAGGTGTGCATCGTGCTGTGATGGGTGCAGGAGGTGAGGGTAGGTGTTGTGGGTCCTTGTTGTGGTTCACCGTGTTGGGGGGGGGGAAGGGGGAGTAGCGCAGGGAGGGAAGAATGGCGTGTCGGCGAGATCATGCATGTCCGGGCACGCATTAGCTGTTGTTGTTCTTAAGGTGGGCGCCAGTCAGTCCACCGTGATCGGAGACCCTCGTAGTGGACATCTAGGTCAACATGACGGTTAATGCTATCTGCACCGGAGTGACAAGTTTCGAGGAATTCCCGTGCATGTTTGGTGTTAGCCATGGCGACCACTTCGTACCGTCCCAATTGAAACGGTGGTCACAATCAAGAGCATGTGCAAACACGAGAGATAAGGGGTCGCGTCGGCGGATAGCCAACTTGTGTTCGTTAATGCGAGTCCCAAGTTGTCGACCCGTGTGACCAATATAAACGCAACGGCAGTTAGCGCACGGGATACGGTAAATGACGTTACTTTGTTGTTCTTTGGGTATGGGATCCTTTGCCCGGGATAGTGCTGCGCGTAAGGAGAACTCCGGCTTGTGGGCAATGCAGATGCTAAACCGGTTTAGTTGTCGGACCATCGCTTCAGAAATTCCTCGCATGTAGGGCAGGGAATAATATTTCCCCTGTGCCACTTCTCCACTTGAACTGTGATCTTGTGGTGGCCTCTGACGTCTGAGACAGTTTTTCACGAAGCTAATTGGATATTCGCTAGATCGGAATAATTGGTATAAGTATGTTTGCGATCACGCCCGTCAGTTCTATTTAAATTTATTAGGCACCAACCGGCCTCATGGCAAGTCACCTTATGAAAACGTTTGTTCCTACGATGTCCCCACCGATGAAATCAAGTAAATTCCAGCTTCTCTTGTTGAATCCCATCTCAGTTATTTCAAACGAGTCAAAAAGAACACAAATCACTGGAAAACTGTTTTGGAATCTACACTCAGAATGTAGGCATTTGATAAACCGTCATATATGAAACCACACTAATCATTAAACGACATTTAGATGTAAACTGCACTGAAACACGCTTATTAGACGTTTTTTTCTACTTTTATATTTACTACGTCTTTGTTATGCGACTATTTTCTACACATTTAAAAACAAAGTATACTAAAATGGAGTCATTTCTGATGTTTTCAGGATATTGCGCTTTTCAAAATAAATCGGTATTTCTAAACAACGCAACGCTGCCTTTAATATTTCTTTTATGTTTTTAATCCTTTAAGCTTGTACTTAATTAAAATAGACATTGCACTCATGAAGTGGTGTCGGTTTGCGAGTGATTAGGAATCATTCGTAAATTTCGACACATTTCATGAGTTAGATCACCAACTGTAAGTAGTTGGAAATATATTCCCAGCGTTCTTGCTGACACAACGGCACACCGGTAGGCCTCAGTTTCTTGCTGTTAATGATAAAGTATAACAAACATATGCATGTCAACCAAACTTATAAACATAATTAAACAGCCTAAATATACTTGAAATCTTTGAGAGCACACAAATACGTAAGCCAAAATAAATTTTTCCTATAACTGTCTGCAACGAAAAGTTCGAGTTTCACCGCTAGATCTGAGGACAAAAATTTGTTAGAGGGTGCAAAATAGACAGTTGCACCGAGGTAGAATGAATCCCCTGGATGTATTTCTAACAACTAGAACAAGCGCTATGTCGCAACCTTAAACTTCACACACGACTACTGCAGTTGTTTTTCCAAAATCAGTCACGAAAATCTAGTTTGTAATCCGACTGTGCCCACTGCAAACTATTACATGGTTTCAATTGAACGCAGCATTAAAAACAAACAATTATGACTGAAGTATGCACTGCATGTGCTAGTAACTAGACATTTGAATGTCGTGCAAACCACCTTTCACCACGTTGAAAACAGTAATGAAGTCTGCCCAACACTATGCGGCCGTGAGTCCCACAACGCGCTGGGTAAAGGACGGTGAATTTCCCGCGAATCAGTTTATACCGATGGTCGGCATGCACAGAATCTGCCGCACCCTCTCCTCCCTCATCCTCCTGGACTCGGGGGCAAGGGAGAGTCGGGCGCAGACGAAATTAAACAACCCGTCTACGCATGATACACACGTGCATACAGCTGTATAGTGTACCAGACCTTCACAAAATGAGGCGGCTCGGAGCTCATACGAGTGAGAGTGCCGTAGAGACCACATAAAAGGGTGTCTATGAGTGTGGTTTTCATTCACCCGGTCACACAGTGCTGGTAGTGAAGACCGAGTTAACGTGTCAGTTGGCAATCTTTCAAGTCATAAATTTTAGCGTGTCGTGATAAATTCAAGCGCGTCGGATTTATTATACTGAGGAGCGCGTTGATATGTCGCGGAAGGAGTTCCCAGTGTCGTCTTTACACTTTTTCCCCTCTCATACCTCAGTCTGATACTTCAGCCTGTCAACCAGTTTATGACGCGACAATATACACACTATTCATTGACAGGAGGTCGCTACATACAACTGGTCATGACCACTGTACGCCCTTAAACATGTTAAATTTAAGACAGAACCATTGCTTTAGGAAATTTGAAGTAGTAAAAAGCGTCGGTCTCTGACGACTAACAATGAGGTGGCGGGATTAATTAACAAGGACAGAATATCAACATAGCAGAAACAATTACTGCTAGTTCCAGGTGCGACTAGAGAAGGCACACAGATTAGTGAAACAAAAAGGAGGGAATTACACAGTTTTATTACTGTTTATCTTAAAGCATTTTTAATTGGAAAAGTGTTTTACATTTGTTTAGTTCCACTGACTGTGTCGCTAGTTTTTACACATTCAAATGCTTCAGAAAAACCGAAAGTTCTCAAGAGAAAGAGCAAATGGTTTCAATTTTCCCTGGAACCCTTTGAGATGTAAGCAGAAATGTATCGGTTAGGAAAACGCGCCCACCAAGGTAGCTTGTTTCAACGACCCCTTTATAAGCTACAGAGCTGAAGAACTTTCGGTACAATGTACTGTATGATAGATCACCAAATGTTTCCGTATATATCTTCTGCTAAAATCAATTTACTGTTTTGCATCCAGATAAATGCGGAAATTCTTCAGGAGTGAAAAGGAGTTACCATGTTATTTGCTATAATATAAAATAAAAAATGATTAAAATCCTATAAACTCTGAGGAAGGGGAAGTCGTTGAAGTGTCCGTAGCTGTTAAAAGCTAGTGTTTTTTAGAACGCCAAATAATTTTTGTCGGGATTCTTAAAAGTGATAAAGCAAGATACAGTACAACCTGATTACATTTCTGTTAACTAATCCCGCTTACATTTTGTCCGGAGAAGCGTACCAGGAAAAAATAAAACTTGTTTTTTTGGAAATACGCAAGCGCTTATGAGACCCAGTACCAACTTATTATCTTCTACCGGTATCGAGTGAGAAAAAGACTCGGGCATATAAATAGAGTGCGTTTCGTTGACAATTTTTGACAACAATAGTCCAAAGCCGAAACTAGCAAACGACCACCATTAGTCAAGGATGAACAAAACTCAGGACTACTTTCAGATGTTTTGTAGAGACTCGCCTTCAAACAAATCCCGGTGAACGCTTCTGCTCGTTTCTTCGCCTCAACAAAGGCGCAGGGAACATGCACCCCCCTGAGTAAAGGTAATTTTTGAATAATGTACAAATTTTCAGTTCGCAGCAAAAAACTTTTGTTTAGTCTTTTTGCCGCAATCGCAGCAACACAAAATTCTCTCGTAGCAAGATTCCTTGGACAAATCAAAGCCTACGTATGGAACCAAATAAAGTACTTTTGCATATGTCTATCCTCTGGCCATTTTCACACAGTGGAACAGTTTTCAGAGCGATATATGCGGCAGATGGGCTGACAATTTTATGACTGAAATACTCTACGATTTCACATGGCATCACCCGAACCATCGAATTACTTCAAATAAAAATTATGGGAAAATAAGGAAATTCCAATAGGCACTTCACCTCCGCTTTGTCGTTAGCGAAGAACCGTCAACATATTTTTGGCCTCGCTCTCTTCATTAAGCCACTTTCATTACCGACACAGTGCATAATGAGCTCTCAGAGCAGCCAGTGACCTCGATTGTCCCAGCTGTTAATTCCCAGGAGAGACGGAGACCGAAACCAAATCAGCCATTCTTGTGTGTCTTGTTTTCTTTAGCGTTAATCTAGATACCACAAATCAGATCGTTCAGAAATTCTAACAGTAGGAGGAACATAGTGGCCATCTAGAGTAACCCGTCTACCTAATAAAAACTCAAAAGTATGAGACATTTTGAGAAAAATAAAAAATGACAACTTCACATGCCACTCAGGTCTAAATGATTAATTTCATTTAAATTTTTCCGAGTAGGCGAATGGGCAATCACTATTATTAACTTTGTACTAGTGCCGAAAGGATATGTTCCAGCCAAAAAGAGAGGAGCTTCTTTGAAATCCACTCCAGAGACCGAACGGCAAGCACTCCTTTTCGGAGTTGGAAGAGAGGCATCAAGTGTTTACTCCGAGAACTCATCAGGTTGGTGATTGTGTTATGGGACAGAATCATGACGCATATTTTCAGCAACTGGCTCTCAGCCTTGCGTATAGTAAAATGTTGATCCAGCCCTAAACTCGAGCATAATCGATTGCTTATTTTGACGATCCCCCAGTAGTTTGACTAATTTCCTGTAACTGCAATTGCGACCAAGAGTGCACAGTGTATTCATTGGTAGGGATGGGAGGAGGGCGCTCGCAGATCGTTTCTGCGGAACTCGTCCCGTTGTGCCTTGGGGTTCTCTCTCGAGTCGGACCAGCACCCGCACAGCGGCGCAATATATAGGCATGATACGGCTAATAAGCCAGAAATGGCCATTCCAGTCTCCCTTGTCTTTGTCGGTAATGCTGTTCCAGTGTATACATTAATTTCGCATTTATACTGTTAATCGTGTTAGCTTTTTGAAGTATCCACTTTTATAGACAGCCATGATGAATGGAATTCGACATGTTTCTTACTCTAGCGGTTTCAGATTCCACACCATCTTATGGTGTGCGAATGACGCTGATTAAGCAAAATGTTGACCATGCATGCATGGATTTTTAAAGACATAATTTGTCTTGTATTATAAATTACATAGCACAACGAATCAAGATTTATGCATTCACTAGTTGCTTCGATTTGAGCATGAAACTGTAGTCACACTCAATTAATAAACGATGTTGGAAGCATGAAAGCTTATAACTTACATTACCATCGTGTATAATAATAAAAGGTCCTGCTCCGGTTATCTACCCTTAATTAGCTCGAATTTGATAACCGTGATGCATCTTTCTTCATATTTTATTCTAAAAACATGGTATTGGCAATCAGCAACTAAGGATTCTGCTGAGCTCGCAAAAATTCTTATCAAATGATATTGAAGACTGTGTTATCAATGCTTTGAATATATCTTGTCTTAGAAACAGAAGGGGCGATCGATGAAATATGATATTTGCTTGTCTGACGTTTTAACTTTTCATTCGGGCCCGTAATCACAAACGGTGGCAGATACGGGTGAGGAAGGCACAATGAATGCGGTATTTATAGGACGCAGTCCTCATGAAATCACAAACCTATCATAATAAGCAGACACCATATTCATCGAAAGGGGTGTGTTTGATGCCGCTAACTGTTCGTGCGTATTTGAGTCGTTGTTTTCCCTAATTCAATCACTGATGGTGGTTCTTGGTGTGGTAATGGCTCGGCAACGTGACTCGTTGATACTGTCACCGAAAGTCGTTCAGAAGAAGACGCGACCGCTGGAACAAGGAGTTTATTGGCCTGACGTTTCGCGTCATCCCCCGAATCCAGCATCCAAGACAGAAGTATTCGCCCCCACCCTAGCCCACATGGCCAGTTTCCCGACCCCGACAAAATCACAACATAGAACATGAGGTGGTGGGTCATTACGCCTGTCAGTCGGGTGTGGGCCGACAAATCAGAACTCATGCGGGTCGCGGGTCGCGGCTCACTCGGCCGTTCCCTCTAGAAAGAACTTAGGCCCTATCGAACTTGAATGTGGCCGGGCTTCCCTGAATTAGCTGCGATCCGAGCGTTGGCATCATTCCCCTCCCACTGCTTCTGTATGCTCAGCTAACCGTGTCCCGAGTAATCACTCAGCTCTTTTGATATTTATTCATTTTGTCCTCAACCGCAGCAGATATGACAAACGATTCTAGAAATTTCCAGCCTTGACGGTGAGAATTCCAGCCCAACAACTTGGCACCTGACAGTTGTTTCTAGTTTTTGTATGCCTTAATAAACAAAACGCGATAATGAAAGTAATCGTCTTTGGAAGCAATCTAAATCTCGCCGTCCACGGCATCCTTCTGCCTAGGTTAGAAA
>CACRXP010000458.1:278848-302442 GCA_902702965.1 Spirometra erinaceieuropaei | reverse complement strand
TTATGCGGCCTCGCCGAGAGCCGTGAGGTTACCCGTCTAGGTAATTGGAGCGTTGGCTATATTCAAGCCTTGCCGGAATCCCAGTGAGGCCGCCGAGGCCTTCATAATTGCGTCAAATTAAGTAGACATAGGGACGTTTTCGCAATGAGATACGAAGCATGCCTTTAGAATTATCACCGAAAAATGCACAAAAGTATTTACTACGTCACCAATTTCACAATGGAACTTATATATACAGATTTTAATCATCGCAAAATCACTTTACTTAACAACGTTTATTTGAAATTTTCGGACTAAAACTTTTAAAATCGAAACCTTTTGTTTACCATCAAAACGCTACGCAGTTATGAACGAAGTCCAATTTCAAATTTTGTTTATTGAACCGAGAATTGCTCAAAGGTACAAATCTAGTGAAGGACTTTGCTGTATAGTGGTGTTTAGTGACATAGTAAACGATGGAAATTGCAGTTATGGAGAGAAGGGGAAATTTATTTCGGAATCATTAGTAAAATCAAGACTGGAGGCTCGAAAAATATCAGGTAAAGAGGTGAGTAGTTAGTCAGCAATTGTTTTGTTGGTTCTTTTACATTGTAAGTGATTATGCCTCAAACAGCCCAGGTAGTGGGTATGACATAGTTTAAAAAATCACATTCATCACTCAAATCATTCCCATAAAGTGTTAATCTCACCAGACTGAGGGAAATAAGATTGCAGTAGTTGTTTGGGAATTTTACAGAGTTAGTATGAAAACGCGAAACAATATGCCTTACTGCTAACTATAAACAGACCGTAAATAATGGAACCAAAACGACCTTATTAAACGCCTCAGACCTCTTTGAGACAGACCCAGCTGATATGCAGACAGAGCATTTTTTTCAACGTTGTCGAAAATGGGGCACAAGCCTCTTCTGTAAAATGCTAACTTTGAATAAACGTCTACATTAGGGCTCCATTTAAGCAACCAAACGATCAGTGGGATTTTGGGCGCACATCCAAGTGCGTCGCCCTGGGCTGTTTCTTTTCTATTCCCATCGTCCTCTGAGTAGGTCCGATGGAGTCATCGGGATTCATTTAGTTGTGATTGAACGTCAATATCTGAGGTCATAGCTGGCACGTCTGGGATACATTAAGCGTTAGCGCCATCTACTCCCGAGGGCAAATTCTGAGATGTTACTTTGGAAGGAGCACACTTAAGGCTGTTAGTTAAATGCTCAAATAGTTTCAGTGCTTATGCAAAGATCTGGAAAAAAGCTGCTTAAAACCCTTTTGCATTTAAGCAGACGATGCTATTTCCTGCAAATGCAGCGTCCCCAGAAGACCGTTGCAGTAAAGTAAAATGCAAGTAAGGAAAAAATTTAGCGAAGTGCATAGCCATTAGGTAATTTTTCCCCGGAAAAAGGCAAACTACGCAGAAAAGTAGTTATTGGGCGGAAAGTTTTAGGCCGAGTTGGCCATGCAGCCGGTAAAGGGGCAATCGCAGGGTCACTAAGACTACAGTACCTGTGCTAACTCATGAAATGTCACGAATTAACACAGGTTAACCACTTTAACGCAAAATCGGTAAACACTAAGGCTCCCAAAGTCTGATAGCGGAAAATAAGCGATGTGTCAAAGAAATAAAGCAAACTTTGGTTAAGAAAATATTATTTACTGAGATAAAAATAAATAATTTTCGACAAAAGTCACATTTTCGAAAGTTTATTAAAAAATTTCGTCCTTTTATTAATCTTCTTAAACAGATTAATAAGGTAACACAAAGAATTTCCATCCGAAAGCTTTAATAGCGTAGAAAACTGCTTGAATATCAGGAATCCTCCGATTTCGCCTAAATCCGGCCCGTTTTCTATTTAATATACAGGTCCGTATCAAACTTTCCTTCAGGAAACGGTCTTTTCGTCCTTATTTCAACTAAATAAACACAAATAACGACACCAAAAATACGCTGCATTTTCCACTATAATTTTGACCTTGGCATTTCATGAGTTAGCACAGGTACTGTACACTAATGGACGAAAAACCACGCAGGAAGACCTTGTCTACGGGCTTTTAAGCCATGCTGGTCCCAAAATCTACGAAGTTTCTCACAGTTCTAAATGTTCGAGTGCCAGAATTGACTGGAATCAACACGAATACCGTCAACACACTTCGCCAACTCGTTAATGAAGGTTTTCTTCTGACCCACTTTAGAAAATCAAAATCCTATTCGTTCGTAAAGTGGACTTCGTAGGGCATAATGCAAGGTGGAACCTAGCAGGGCGATCGCTTAAGATTCACCATCCTCCACATTTATTCTGGGGTAGATTGCTGTATCTTGGCCATATCTTCGGCTAAAAGCATTTACTTTGCTATTTTATGACAGTTTTTGTATTAAATTGGGTCCCACCTCTGAAGGTTCGTTCAAGTCTACATCCGACATCCGACGATGAAAGGTGGCTGGTTCATCGTAGTATTCCACCAACATTTTGGGTTCAGTCTGGCTTCAAGATGTGCGATATCTGGTCCGCTGTTCCATAACCCACAGGAGACTTTGGTCGGCACCAGGATATTTTTGGAAGTCTTGACTTTTAGTCAAATTGTAAGGAGATTGCTTTCCAACCATTTTCCGTTATGATAAAATTCAAGAGTCCAGTTTTTCGTTATGACAGATATAGGAAAGTGAATCTCCTACAAAGTGCCCATGTGAGCTCGACGTCTTAAGGAGGGTATTTTACCAGCATAAATGAATTTTGAATACAGCGACCCTTAACTGTTATGCTTGATTTCTCACGTTGATCTTCATGGACTTATACAGTTCAGTAGACTGCAACACAAGCTCTGCGACCGGCCACACTGGCATAATTTTGGCCAGTGTTAGCTTCATTTTCAGTCGATATGAACTAATACCTCACGACACTTGAGGTTGAATAGAAAGAACTATGGTTACGTGGATACGAGGACAGCGGCAGTGTCAAGATTATTCACAGTTCTCTTTAGCCAGTAATGTTTTAGCACTAAAGAAGTAAGCTAGGTCTTAAACCAACAAGAGCTTCCGGATACTGGACTATCTGTTTAGAATAAGCCCAAATGTTGCCAGTTTAGTCTGCGGATGCGTAACCGGTTTCTGTCAGCAATTTCTGTATGATTTATGATAACTCTAACTGACAACTTGTCAGAAGGGAATCCTGGCCGAAAGTTTTCAGAAAAATTCTTAAGAAAATAAATGGAGCAGGAGGGAGACTGGGTCAAGCATAAGTCGCAACTGTCACAAGGAGTCAACGACAACTGACCTTATGTCTTTCAATCATGACATACGTTCTGTTAAGCTGTTATTCTAAACCGGAGAACAGGATAAATGCCTCGTGATTTTGCCTTGCCACTCCTTCTTATGCGACATTCAGCCATTAATAGCATAGAGACATCCATTCGGTAAGTAGGCACAATACTTTATGCAATAATTTACCGAACTAACAACACAGGTATTAGCTAAAAGCCCAGACACGCGTGTTTCGCCGATCTTGTGCCGCTGCCTGACGCAGCTGCGAGGGGTTCGGCTCGTCAGTGGGTCCCCCAGCTTTCCCCGCGTGTTTTTCATAGGGTGAGGAGCTAGTGCCAATCACTTACTCTTTTTTACCGAACTATGGAAAATGATTAGTGAAATGCAATTCCCCGATCATTAAAAACTCACTAAATATTAGATCAATGAAAACGAAATATTTCAGTAAATGCCCTTATACTTCTTGGAGGTATTTGTGCTAAAAGCACACTTTAAAAAATAGTGCAAAGTGTCCATAGGAAGGATTCAACTTATCAAGCTTTGTTTCGGGAATTTAAATACAGGGATAATTGGCTGGGTTCCTGGACAATTTCAGAGCACTAATCGAATAAGTTTAACATTTTGCTCTTATTTTTTATTAGAATGTTTCCCTGACAGGCTGTGTGGGATTTAAACTATCGTCTAGTATTTCTAAAAAATCGAAGTTTGCAACAAATCAACGTTAAAAAATAAATAAAAAGCACTTTATTTAATTTCGTAATCTCAAGACTCCGATACCCACGAAGGGTAATTCTGCGAAAATGTAACTTAAGACAATGAAAGTTTCTGCAAGTCCATTGCAGTTTAATTTTTAAAATTGACAATTAATATAATTTCCGTTATTTGTCCCAATTACACACGGAAATAAAACTTCAAATGCAAATAAGCAGCCTAGTATACGGAAGTAGGTAATGATTTCAAACGAAATTGCACACATTTAGATTATAAGTTTCTAAATGGAACTCTTTAAATCAGCCACAGTTTTATCTACATGTACCAGAACAAAAGATAAAGCAGCGGAAAACCGAGTAATATTCAAAACCGCAAACCTAGTAGTATTATATGCAATAAGCCGCTAATTGTCCATTAGTATGACTAACAAAGGTATTAACTACAAAGCAGGTAAATTGCGCCAAGATGTTTCAATTTGGTAGCCTTTACTACAGTTCAAATATGCTCCTTTTTCATCCTTTATGAATCGCGCCGCCTACATGAAATGTGTTTCGAATTCCAAAAGGTTACTTTAAAAGTATTGTGATATTAGTTACCATATCGCAAAATGTTAAGGTACTTCAGTCATGTTAGGATGTCGGCTTTTGAATGAGCTCCTAATCGGCGGCCTACATAAAGTGCATTCTGCAAAATGTGATTACTCATTTAGCATGAATTTGTATTGTTTATTTTTGACACTTATACATTTTAGTGTACTTTTTACGAAATATGCATTGCATCCGGAGGTGACTGGAATATCTTGGTATTATGCCACATGTCACTTAATATCACAACCCTATCCAAGCAGTCTTTCGAATTAAAAAAGTATTTCAGAATTTCTGTTAACATTTTGTGAGAAAGCAAGACATATGATCACAGATTTTTCAAGAAGAGTCGATAAAGTTTGGGTGTGGTAGGACCAACAGACGTTCAAAAAAGGAAACATAGAACGATGCAAGCAGATTCTCAAAAGGCGGTTATTAGGAAACACTTCCAAAAATTTGCTGTAAAATGACTCATGACTTCCTGACTTTCTGGGCTCTGACCAAACAAGGTTTAAGTATGACCATGCCAAAACTATGGAAACATATTGAAAAAACCGCCAATAATCAAAGTCTTACTGGTTTCCCGACAGTTTTATCAGTTCTTCAAACTATAAAAAATGATCGTGCACCGGAATGAAAAGAACCGACCAAACTCGGTAAGTGAATGTGTTTTCGGGCTATTTGTCCTTCAGAAACGGTAAAAGCTGCGTTTGCTAACTTTGTCTCGAAAATCAATTATGCAATCTTTCCTCCAAACGAGCCTTCTAGAATGAAAATATATGCTTTGCCAGACCTGCTGACATTAATCATTTCCTGCCACGGACGTGAGAAAAGTTAAATAAGCTCCGAAAAAATACGCGCATTGCTTTGTGCAGTAAAATCTCCTGACACCCAAACGTAATGAATTACGATACCTTTTCAGTATGAAGACTTTAAATAACGTTTAGTAAACCATAACATAACTTCGGAGAAATCATATATTTTTCTGGAGCACGGGACTGTGTTTGCGTGCCACACACTGTTGATTTATCTCAAAAGGCTATTTTTTACAAATGTAAAAACGGCTGCCTGTTATGAACTCCAGTGGACAGTATCAGTGACTTTTGATGTGATCGGTACAACCTATATCTAACGGACGTTTTCAAACAACTATTCGGAACGATTATTAAAACTCCGAACTAACTTGGGTGCAGTTTTTGATTAACATCTAGACTTCCTGATGGTACATGATGGAACCAAACCTTTAGTCCTGCTGGACTTTTTGAATGAAAGGAACTTAGAAGCGAAGCAGGAATCAGTGGGTTAACTCAGTAGTTGATGTAATCCCGGCAAGTACCTTGAAAATTATGTGGCCTTTTATATTAGAGGGAAGATGTTGTCACGAAAATACTGATCAAAAAACACATGTTCTCAAAGAATCGTTGACAGCCAAAGAAAATTAAAGGTGAAATGGATGTGCGTCCTCACAGTTTTGGAAATTCGAATTAGTACCGCAATTCAAGCGCTTTTAATCTTTGCAGCATTTGGCGCTAATTATGAAAAAACATTGAATTCTTTTAGTACCATGCACTTTGGAAACGCAATTCAAGTCGTCCCACTTGGAATTGTTCAACGAGATTATACAGCCAATGACACTTAGTATTGAAAACCATAACCGCTGATGGGTTTTAGCTGAAACGTGTGTACCGTTTAAGCCATATATGTGGAGGTGTTTTTGGTTCCTCTCTGGAGTTAACACAAAAACTTATGAGATTGTTGACATTTCGGCTGTCCAATTCTACCAAACCAGTAGTTAATGAAAGTATCTATTTTACCCTTAAGCTTTTCTTTAATGTTTCTGCTCGGTCGGGAACTTTAATATTTACATTATAGACAGAGATAAAGACACGGATCTAACACGTTTTAAGGGTCCATTCCTTCAGGTTTGTAGGGAAAGTGAAATGACTGTAAAATGGCAACGATAACTTAGACTAGCAGTCTGAGAGAATCGGGTCCCACCTATCACCATCCAAAGATTCTCTTCTTATAGAATAAGACACGTTAGGACAACTTAGCCATCATCTGTTCTGGATTTAGACGTCAGCAATCAAGTGTAACAACAAAATAAGCCGAGGGAAAATGGGCGTCATTTTACCCAGTATGTCTGGTTATGATCGACGGGTTTTGGTCCAACTGGGCACCGAAAGCTATTTTTATCTTCTGTGCAGACCGATAAATTTAGAACAGATGAGGGCTCGGGAAAATTTGAAGAGCGCTTTGTGACAGAAAACATTACCCCCAAACGCGAAATTATTGCAGCTTATGGCAGTGGGCTGAAGCCCCATTAACTTTGTTGGTTGTCACTGTGTCGTTTTGTTCTGTAGCTCAATTTTGTCTGCTTTAACTATTAATTTGTCTCCAATGACATAGATATTTTGGGCTTAGAATTATTTATGTAGAATTGTCGATCTGTTTGACGGAAAATCTTGCATAATAGCTCACCTCCTTTTTGTAGGGAATATTTCCATCCACTTGTTTAAAGCAAACTCGTAATAAATATCCTGATTACGTAGAGCGGAACTATTTAATAGGTTTTTGCCGTATGCACGGAGTGATGGTATGCGAGAATACAACAGCATATAATTGTTTTGAAAATCTTATTGGAAATGCATTTAGTTGTTTACTCACTTCAGAAGAACATGTGGCGAGCATACGCGGGTTTTCGATAAATTCACACCGGGTCTGTGCATTTATATGGGAACAAGGTAGAAACCGAAACGTGCAAGCGATAAGAGCGATCGATCACTATTCTTTTTATACAAACGGGGTATGTGAATAGAGGGGAGGGGGAGGGTTGAGAGGAGACATTAAATGGCAATGAGGGTTAGGTAGAGCCGTGTAACAAGGGGGAAGAGGGCGGGGGTGCGGAGACCTGCGTACGGTTAATCGATCCTGGCCTACGGTAGACGCGGAGCGTGCAAGAGGTTCGTCTGCGCGCACAGGACCGGCCTTTGTAGCCTGATGGCAGTCACCTCTGCTGTTGCTAGTGCTCGCTGACTCAGTCGCTTAGGGTAGTTAGATGGGACCCTGTAAATTACACGCAAGGCTTCGTTGGGATCCACACGATGCCCAGAATCAACCATGTGTACGAGGATGGAGCTGTGTATGGTCTTGACTTCTCCTTTCCTCAGCCACGCCCGAAGGTGTTCTCGTATTCTTGTGGATAGGCGCCGACTTGTATGACCAATATGGCCTGCTCCACAGAAGCGGGTAATGGGGTAAATGCACATGGAGGTGGTCTGAGCCGGTAGCTTATCCTCAAGCTGCAATTACTTTCAGAAAAAGATCGATAAGATACTGCACTCCACTTAAACAGATTTCGTAGTGCCTTCGTAAACTACAGTTGACATATATCAAGTTACTGGGCTTATGGATGACCAAAAGTAGTTATACAGTCGCATTTTCCAGTAACAGACCTTTCAAAAGTCGAGCTATATACTTTATCAATGCACTACCATGGAAAAAATTTTGTACAAAGCGTAAATGACAAACAGTTATTTCCCTTCTCTGCTCCGTGGCGTATAAGTGAACTCACGAAAACATCTAGAACCAAAAGAATTGTAGAAAATATTAAATGTGTGACCCGCGCATGCAAAAGGAAGAATGGTCAGTGGAAAGGTCACACACCATTACACAAAATTGGCCTATGAATATGCCTTGTGCTAGTTAGATTAGCAACCCAACCCACTACTATTTAGTCAAAACTGAGTAACGAGAATTACTGACATGGAGAAACCTAATAGTTTTAGTTTTCTTGCATGGTGCGTGCAATCCCTAGTGATGCTGGTAACACAACATCCACGTTTTTTCGGATAAATAAGCAATCAGTTAAAAGTAGCCTAAATAGATTCAAATACATTCTGAAATGTCCCTGGTTGGGGCAGAACCATTTGCCTGTGCAGGTTCATTTACCTATACTTGTCGTGGGAACATCCCTTAACATGCGTCCTGGAGATGAGCTTATTTTAGATCTTAGCAGGCTCAAAGCAAAAAAGGATAAATGGGTGTTTCAAGGTCACTCTGTGAAGACGCAAACCGAACAACTGACAAATTGGGTCAAGTCTGCAACGCAAACATGCGCACATCAATCGTCCAGATTCCGTGACTGTCTCTTACCACACAACAGAGTCAAAACTCTAAAAGAAGATTTTAACGGCCTTTTCTGATAGTTTGCAATCTTGAGTAATATAGAATGAGGGCCATCCCACATCGGAGTCCTGAATTATTTTTTTGAATTCGACAGCCGTCTTTGATGAATGGCAGTTTGAGTACTATATTTATTTTAGGCTGCTTCTACACAGCAAATGATGATTAAATAATAATTGTAAGGCAAAAGTAATGACGAAAACACTGACACCAGTAGGCTGATATGGAATGACTAGTTGAGATCCTGCAACTAATGAACATTTGGTAGCAGGCATAATTTTAAATATTACATTGAACTTAGGATAAGACAAAAAATTTGATGGCAGCATTATTGAATAAGGCAATAAGAACTTGCTGTTAAACATATGATGATAGTACTGCTAATTTCTCCGTTTAACACTGCTAAAGGCAGATTACTACTAATTGTTAGGCATTATTATCGGTCGTGAATGAATTCACCTTCATCAGTTAGCGAGCTTCTCAACGACAGCGGGAATCTTTGCCATGTAAAAATAAAATGAGTAATTTGGCTTCAGATTACGACAAATGAAATAAAGCCATATTTGAGAACGAAAAAGCATGAGAGCATTATGAAATCACTTTAAAGTTAGTGATATTGTGTTTGTAAACAGTTGGCTTATGTACAATATAACACACTAAAACAATGAAAGTTTGCATTTTTCACTTCTGTCCAGATTGTTATTTGACAGCGACGTCGCTACGGTCAAAAGTGCCACAAAAACGCTTTGAGAACCCTCTTGAGACATCTGCGAATCAATTCCGAGACCCGGTTAAAGCTTGCTCAGGATTGAGATGTACTACCTTAAAAACTGGAACAGCCATCTTTGCAGCCAGTCGAGTATCCGCTTCTAAAGTTAGTAGCAGAGGCCTGCAAGGCTCAATTTTTGTGAAAAGATGACAGGACATCTAAAATTCGCCTTCGTGTCCACGCTATCAGCGAGCACTTAGGCACAGGTCGGCCTATCAGTTTGACACCTTTGGACCCACTGCAGTGTCAACACCACTAACTCGCCTCCTAGTTCAGGGTACACCACCACAAATATTACCAGGAAGGACGCTCCTGCCATCTTACTAAACATCGCAACCATTGCCCCTGTCACCGACAGTGTGGTCACAATCCCATCCTATCTATTGCGATTGCATCCCCAAATCACGCACTGACCCGGTCGATCATTTACAAAACCATCGCGATGAAACCAGCAAATTAGTGCTTGGGGACCCAAGCATACGTCTGTCACACACGCCTCACATGCCTACACTGCCCCAAGACGCTAAGAAACATGACTCTATTCGATCAGTACATGGCCAAGAGATCCAGTACAGCGTCACTACAAACAGTCCATATCCCGCCCCCGAAACCTTCTTTACCACCAGTGTTACTAATTTCATTACTACCAGTGTCGTCACCACCATCAACGTCGCCGCCGCCACCAGCCTATTAAACCCGGTCCCATCCTGTTCTTACTGCCACCGTACAATTGAATCACGCAACAGCCTGGTCGGTAGCCTGCTGTAGCCCGGTGAATGTTGTGGGGGCCAGGTTGCGCGTGTGTGTGTATGAATAGGCCGTTTGTTTGCTCAGTCACTTCACTCAATCCCACCGATAGTCGACTGAGTGGTACCTGGAAGAAGGCAGGGGAATCGAGGCCGGCACTGCAGAATCCATCCCCACGGCAAAACAGTGCATTCCTCACTAAGGTAAAGCTGACGCACCTGAATCTATCACGGCGCGCCAAGAGTTATGAGTTGGAGGGTTGCTAACTGATGGCCTATCTTGGTTGCCATGGAAGCCTGTTAATGTGACTGAAGGACCGAAAGAAAAACTCAATGGCTCCTTCTTAATATATGGCCTTTATGACAGTCTCACGTACACAAGATTCGCTTCGCCTTTACAGAGGCGCAGTACGCGCAGTGGGGACGCGAACGTGTGCAGCACGCGTGAACGGGCTGTTGGGACTCGTTAGCTGCAGCACAGGAAATCACCTCAGGTCGCCTTGGCATTGTACATTATATTTCATGAAAACCTCGCATAAAAATATTCATCTTTTTGATCATTCGGTAGATATTTACGTCTTCTTCTAATTTTATACTCGCAGGAGGGACCTAATGCGGTTTTAAAGAAAGTTTCTAACTGCGGGACTTTTAAATATCATGAAATGACCGTTCATAAATCGTCATGTCTCCGCATTTACCAATGCTGCTTGTAAAGTTAACAATATGGATCAAATCCACTGCTAAATTTTATGAATCCTATATGGTCACCCTTTATTACCGTGGAGAAATGTGTGGTTTGCCGTACGCGGAAAATATACGACTTGTAGTTTGGAAACCCTGAATTCAGTTTTGACGGTAGAGCGGGTTCAAAATTATTCGGGAATTGGAAAACATTGTTAAACCCGAATTATGTCCCTCCTTCGAGTATAAAACTAGAAGACTTAATTATATACTGAATGAACAAAAGAATGAATATTTTTTATTCATTTTTTCCATGAAATATAATTGAATCTCTAAGGACATCGAAAATCAATGAGAAAAATCCGTGCCACATAAGTAGTCATTTTTTTACAGAGTATAGTTTGTGAATGCAGCCGGAAGGAAGTCCATTTGAAAGCCGGCATCTTGGGGTAACTGAAATTTTATAGATTGGTGTTGCAGGCTGACCAGTTTTACAACCCTGCTTAATTAATCTTTTCGAAACAAAAACGCATTTCGGAATCTCGGTTGACATTTCATGAGTTAGCTCACCTACTATATTGTCATCGGCGCAAAATGCAATAAACTCTGCGTCAGCCTTGCCCCGCCACAAACCAATTCACGCGCAATTTAACGGCGTTGCGTCCCCCACACCAATGGAGTCGTCATTTGCGTCGGCAATCAAACTAATACTCGTGTTCCTACTACGTTGCTACAGATCCGCCTCCGTGAAGCATGCATGTGGGCAATAAAAAAGGTCCGCTTTAATACTCCTAAGGCGTAGGACGTAGGTAGTTCACACGTTTTTCTTTAGAAACATGCGTATTGTTGGAACTCAAAAATCCCCGAGTTAAGCTCAACAACCCCACACAACTCATCGACTGGATCAGATATTCCCAGAGGTAATATCAAACGAATAAATCCAAGGCGGTTACTTGGTTGTTATACATTTTTGAGGGGCAGTTAGTGGCCTACCTCGCGAAATGTCAAACGGAATTCTGAAGCACATTTTCAGTTAGAAAGAGTTGTTTTTGGCAAGTGCGGTTGTGAGTTTGGTTATGGGGCAGCAGAAGCTTAAGATATTGCAGTCACGCCAGAATGCAGGCTTTTAAATGCGCTTCTTTTAGGCCGCTTGTAAAAAAGGTACACTTGGTAAAATTAACCACATAGGTAGCGTAGTTTTTCCCTACACTTTTGATTTACTTATAAAATCGTACTATTTGTGGAAAAGATGCTCAAATATATACTTTCTTGTGCATATTTGGTGGAAAATCACGTCTTTATTAAAATTCCTTGCGCGATAAAAATTAACTATGAATACTATTTTTAATATATTTCTGTTTCTCTTTTAGAGATTGATGGAGGAAAACATTCATAGTCTTAACCTGCTGCCTTGTTTAATAAGTGCATGGCTTTGCCGAACTTTGAATACCCAGATGGCAGAAGTTGTGTTGCTACTGCGGATACCATTAATCACCAGAATATTTTATTAGAGACGGAATATTTTTGGCGAACGGCAAGAGACTAAGATATAATTGGCGAAAAGTTGCCTGCACACAAACAGAGTCGTTGATCTAGTTAGGACATAAATAAACTGCTAACGTGCATCAAGATGCTGTAACCTGCACGCATTCTTCTCAATTTTGATCATTTAAAAGAAAAATGCATAGTCTCTTAGACATAAAATTGGAGCTGTAGATCCCAACTAACATCCTCATAAAAGATTTTGAATGCTAAAAATGTTAAAAAGACGGCATTACTAATAGGGTTCAATTAAAAATTAAGACTTATTGGACAAAAAAGAAATAATTAGTGGTTACTACTCCGATTTACTGCCGACACAGTATGAGAAATCAGTGTGCCGAATACATTTTTTTTCAAAAAGCTTTTGTACACTCGGCTAAATGAAAAGCCCTAGGTTCAAGATCTGTTTTGTTAACAAGCATCCTGTTTACTGTCCTGGAAAACAAACTATTGACAGTGCTTTCATCTGCCGACCGGTAGCTGTATTATTTAGGAGTACGATAAATCACATAGATATAGGTCAGTTCTCGTATTTCCATCATGAATCGCTGCTTTCAGTGACTTTCAGGAAATTTACAGCTAAGCACCAATGCTGTAAGTGAAAAGCGTCACGTCTAAAGGCACGGAGGCAGTTTCCGTTAGTTAATAACTTTCCACTTTTCCACATTTTTGATGGTTGCAAAAAAGTTCATTCAAGTTCTACTTTGCTTTGTGCGATGGTTCCGTATATCCGTGTCGGTAACTAGCGATAGGATTTTATAAGATATAAATGCACGCCTCCACCTATTCTAAATTTATCTAACTATGCAAAACAAAGATCTTGCGTACTCAATTTCGTTATTTAGTTTATTCTACGGGCAGAGGGCACATAACGTTAACACATGCGTTAAAGGACATTTTACTTTATTTTACCCCTTCTATATATCAGAATTAATTTAAAAGCAAAGTCAGAATTAATGGGTTGGTCGCACTCGCCTTAAACTGAATGACCTTAGGGATCTTTGACGTGAGGCTTAGTTTGTGCTTTCAGAATTTCCACCACGCGCGTTGTCTATCCAAAGGAGGAATACACTTGTGGCGGTGTAGACAGCCAGCATTCTGATAGGCCAGCCGTCCTAAAATTCTTATGACCCAAAATGTCGCTACCTGGATAATTAGGCCTGTCGAAAGGGATCATAAAATGGTAACCAAAGAAGCGATTTAGTCACGCATGCAGAAAAAATAAGGAATGTTGCCAAAGTGGCCCTATCAGTCCGATGATAATAGGCCGCTGTTTCTGGAATCCAGCAAGTAAAAGACGAAAAATTGAATAATGTTTGTGCACTAAAAATATTATAAACGCTCGTTAGGGTTTTGAAGAGGGAAAAGTTTCATATAAAGCATATATCATTTTCACTCAATCTAATGATCATCTTCTCCAATTTTCCCGATGACATTTATAAGTAACTATTGCATGTCCACCAAGCGTCTGTAATCACATGAAAAACGACCAACTGTGCAAACAGATAACTCTAGTTTCGTATTTATTTGCAATCAGGGCTTAAGAACATCCGTCCAGTGAGTTCAAAACATTAAAAGGATAGGACACGCACAGAAGACCATAGGTATGGGTTATTAGACATTTTCAAAAGAGGTTAATTTACGTGGAAATAGATTACTAGATAATGTAATCTCCCATTGGACCGTCACATATTTTGCAGCATTTGCCTCAAAAGCCCGAGTGACAGTCAAAACGTTTGCAGCAAAATATGAAAAGAAGTATTTTTGAGTGCTAGAAAAAATAAGTCCAATTTTAATATCGACTTTGCAATTAAGTCACAACTTACGATTTGCAACTTTTCCGCAACGGAACTGTTGTTAGTCAACTCACACCGGTCAGAACCAACCGAATGCAGAAATACTTTGAATTTGCCTGCAGTTGTTTAAAGCCAAACCAGCTCATTTGTGTCCAAGATATCAATTGCCATTCTCCCGTACATATGGTTTAAATAGAGATGAGTTTGCTGGTGGCTAAAATAGATAGGCAAATGACTAGAAGAAAGAGTAAAAAACACTTGCACTACTAGGAGATTTGGATAGGATGATCATAAACTTCTCCAGTGTAATCGAGAATTTATGCCAACGGTGAACGGAATACGGAAATTAAAATTTCCGCCGAAGTTGTCCTCAAGCAACCAATGATACGAGGCTCAAAGGCAAAGCGGAAGCTTATATCGCTTTCTGAGACAATGAAAGTTTGGTGTGCGACATCCCATGTGACTGAATGGTCTAAGCGTCGGCCGGCAGGACTTGAGTTCGTAAATCAGGTGGGGGAGAATTTCACCTAAAACCGCCCGAACACCAATTGACTTGAGCTCACACTTGAGGTATTTGGTCTATGTTTGTGGTGTCACTTAATGATAGGGCAAACATGTTGAATGTGACTATTCCAGTGTTTTTTCTTCTTGAAATTAACAATTATCAACAGTTTTGACTACTCATCATACTGTCGACACGGATACCGGCTAATAATCCGCATATGTCCCTCGCCGATTTCATAAATATTGCATAGTTATTTCGCTGAAACTGATATATATGTTTACATACATTTATTTATATCAGCTTTCGGACCGGGCTTGATGAAGTTCGTACCAAAGGTTTTCTTTCTGTTTGGCCCATTACTGTTTGAGGAAGCTGACAAGTTTATCTTCTTGATAAATTACTGTTAGTCTCTACACGACTACCGTCGTGATCTCCAGGCACTGCAATTGAAGACAGAACGGAAATGCTCGTTTCCGTCCAGTCAACACAGTGAATCGACGAGCATTAGTTCGACTTAGTTGCATGATATGAACGTCGTGAAACTTTAAGTAATTCGGTCTGCGTAAATGTAGAATGTGGAAGAAACAGGTTTTGTTCCCAAACTTAGAAACTGGGCCAACAAATCCGCATGTGACATTGAACAGCCGACGTTTTTAATATTGCAAGTTTAACTGCGTTATCTTACTTCAGCCTTCTTACTTCGAAATTTCTACAATTACGAAGAGACTAATACGAGGCGGTAGATAAAGTGTGGATTCGATCAATGGAAAATGGCTCATATTAGCTGTCGAACTCATTCTGAGAGGGAAGGAGAGGGGAAACCGAGGGGTTGCAGCATTTATAAAAGACAATTTTTATGCATCTATGCATCCAATGAAGTGATCACTAATCTCCTTCGTCGTCGATGTTTTCGGCTTGCTCGCAAGAGGTTTGTTCCTCCACTCCGGGAGTATCTTCACAGACCTTCATTTAGTATGGTATTACCTCGGTCAGGAGGATAGCCGGACTTAGCCCTCAACAGTAACCTAACTGCAAGCTCTGTTACGACTAAGTACCTATCTCCGGTAACTTTTTTCGCTTGGTAGGGAGCGCCCGTGGCGTTTATTTGTGGATTAAAGGTTGGAGAATATGACAGCAGTAAGTCTCGCTCAACGCGGCCTGACACAAACCCGGCAACAAAATCAAAACAGGGATTTTAAATCTTTACTCGGACGAGTAGGGCAAACGAGACAAAGAACTTGGTTTCATCAGTCCATATTTCTTACAACTTGCTCGCCGTACTCCTTCGAGTCCAGCATGATGCGCTGAAAAAGACCGAGACAGATGAAGAAGTCGGCATCGTGCTCATGGACAAAGACCAGGTAAATCCGAAAGACTAAAAAACTGCGAGACTATTGTCAGTTTTATGTACTATGCGAATCCAACACAGCCAAAATCCTTATGCACGAGTATAATGCGGTGTTTTTGATCATGGAAAGCGCAGATGATATATGTTTGAATAAAGGTGAACTGCAGGAGCCCCGAAACCCGCGTAGCCCTGACCCCTTAATATTTCCAAAATGCACAAAAATAAAGTTCCGCAAAAGCCATACTATCAGCTAAAGACGTTCAACTTACGAAGAGGCAAAGTAGCTATTTTGGCGTCTTACTTTTCTGACCGTCGATTCAGGCTGCGCAGGCGTCTGCCAATACAGTTCTTTTAAAAAAGCAACCTTTGAATTATACGGTTTATTCAAGTATTAACCTCGAAAAGGAATACTATTTATAAAATAGTCGCTATTGGGGAATATATTCGGGCTCCTTCAAGAAAATAGGATAGACTTTATGCGGGAATTTAAAATATAGCCGAAAGCCCTGTTGTCCCTGGGTGAATCCTGCGCAGATGACTGGAAGTGTGCTCAATCGAAAGCCAACATGTTACTGTGCATGTAAGCATTTGGTATGACGTCCCTATCTAGGTCAATTTACATCGATATTTGTCCATTTGAGAACGTATAAAAACAACTGCTTGAGCCTATTTTTGCCTCTTTGGCCTTCCGTTCATGTTTTCGATGTGGGCAACAACATATACTGCGTAAAGGAACATTCGATCAACAGACGGACTAAGACAACACTTTTAGCAGACCACTGCCATCAAATCCACTTACTCGTAAGTTTTCATTTGCGAAGCTTGCCTGGCACTAAATTGAACTGATTACGAATGAAAAGTCCAAAAGGGATTTTGGTGCAATGGGAATAAGATGACATTGCAAAGTCGAAATTGCCACTTTACAGCCTTTTAAAACCCAAAAACTATGCTTCCTTCTCTGCAAATTGTGAATGCATTGTCTTTGCGAAAGCAGCAATCGGTTTTTTGCGTATTTTTGTTCGGAAAGGAAAAATTAGAAAGCACCATCGCTTGAATCAACTACTGATAATGGTAGTGAAAAAAGCGATTGGCACGCTGTTAAAAATTGAAAGGAATTTCTTTCCTAGTGGGATACAGGAAATGCACATTGCCATTTTTCTTACTGTGTAGCATTTATCCTCTATTCGTTCTCGAAGTACAGTGCCTGTGCTAACTCATGAAATGTCACGAATTAACACAGGTTAACGCCTTTAACGTAAAATCGATAAACACTACGGCTCCCAAAGTCTGATAGCGGAAAATAAACGATGTGCCAAAGAAATAAAGCAAAGTTTGGTTAAGAAAATATTATTTACTGAGACAAAAATAAATAATTTTCGACAAAAGACACATTTTCGAGAAACGCCTATATAACAACCAAGTTAATAAAGGCTACGTATGAGGACGTATAAAGGAGGAGGGCGCATAAAAGGTCAAAAATAATTAAGGACAGAAACAGATACAAAAAATTAGTACTTTGTAGATTGTCCATTCGAATTAATAACAGCAGAAAGTCTGTCCGACATAGACATGACAAGGTTATCTATGGTGGATTGTAAAATATAATTATTGAGTATGAAATCCAATTTTTCCTGCATTGAAAGAGTCTTCTTAGCTTTGTGCCAATTTCTTTTGACTATTCCAAAACGATTTTCGATTGGATTCAGATCGTGACTGTTGGCCGTGATGAAAATGGATTGGAGGCCAATTGCGGAGATCTTGGTTGTTGTCTAAAATGTTAGATTATGTTTGCAAGCGGCATCAAATTCTACCTCTTTAGAGCGGTGGACAGGTGCATTGTCCTGTAAAATTACAGTATCCATTCGGCGCCGACTTATGCCGTTGTAGCCGAAAGCATCCTTGACAATTGCAATGGACACCTTGCTGTTGATGGTGTCGGATGTTGACCGCCAGACAGGCCGCTCACAGAATTTAATCGCCATCCAAACCATCATCTGCCGACAGTTCTTGAATGTTGCCGTCGGTGTAGTGTGTTCTCTTGGGAAGTTCTTTCCACATATGACGGTTTGGAGCGACTTCGTAGGCTTGTCTAAAAAAAGAACCTCATCGCAGAAGAAAATGCTCTTCCAAAATGAAGATCTGTATTCAATATAATTCTTAGCAAATAAAAGCCGTTCTCTAATTAGTTTTCTACTTAAATATGGCTTTATCATGGCCTTCCGCCGCTGCAGTTCAAATTCCTTCATCCTTTTTCTAATGATGTTCATAGAAAACATCGGCAGATATTCCCGCTGAATGGTCTCAATGGGCATGTAATGAAACTTTTTTAATGTACGACAAATAAAATCGTCGTCTTGCTTACTTCTGGACCGTTTTGGTTCCCCTATCTTATTTCTAGGAACAGTTTTATCATTAATAATGCGCCACAGAGTGACCTTGCTAATATTGAAAATACTAGCTAACGACTCACGCGGGATTCCCTCCGCCGCTAATTTTCGAATGCGCTGGAAGTCAACTTCGGATAAGTATTGTTTAGACATAGTTATCGTTTGGCGTGGCATAGCAAAGTGGCGGCATGTCGCGCGAACTCAATATATATGTGTTTACGACACGCATTTTCAGTCTGGTAAAACAATCACACTGATAAACTTTTTTAATACGGTACTTTGAAACATAAAACTTTACGAATTTGTAAAATAGAATTTTTAGATAAAGAATCGCACGTTATTTCCTGAACACAATAAGAAATAATTTATCAGCATTTCCCTGATTTTGTTGATATTGAAATTTAATTTTTTCTTTTTGTTCGAAAGTTTATTAAAAAATTTCGTCCTTTTATTAATCTTCTTAAGCAGATTAATAAGGTTACACAAACAATTTCCATCCGAAAGCCTTAATAGCGTAGGAAACGGCTTGAATATCAGGAATCCTCCGAATTCGCCTTAATCCGGCCCGTTTACTATTTAATATACTGATCCCTATCAAACTTTCCTTCAGAAAACGGTCTTTTCGTCCTTATTTCAACTAAATAAACACAAATAACGACACCAAAAATACACTACATTGTCCACTATAATTTTGACCTCGGCATTTCATGAGTTAGCACAGGTACTGTATATTCGTGGTTAGTCGAGAAAAGTTCCCATCCTCAAATCGTTACAAATATTAGGAAATAGTCTTTTTCATCAGGGTACCACTTCGGTCTAATGAATTCGTAAGAAGACAGAGTTGACATAAATAATGCAGTAGCAGAAGGATCGATGACGATCACTAAACGGAATTGAAAGATTGTAGTCTGCCAACTATAGGGAAAAAAATTTATTTTAAAAAATGAGACTGGTAATCGTGAATATTACTCACACAAGTTTAACCATAATTTTAATCAGAAAACAGCTATGAGACTTCGGTAGTCGGCCGCGGGTAGCGTAGTCATTCAGACACCCATTGCACTTTTGGACAGTCGCGACACCGACGACTCTTCCACTCGCCGAAGGACCATTTGAGGGTAGAGTGGCCGGTCTGTACTAAAGGTTAAGCTATACATAACGATTGGCCCAGAAGGGGTTGAAACAGGTCGCCATGGAAACAGGGGAGGTCGGAACTCAGAACTGAGTAGGTTCTAGAACACCAGAGTTACTGACGTAAGAGTAGAATTAACATTTCCATGGATGGAATTGGAATAGAGTGTTATCACATGCTAACGTTAAGACAACGAAATAGTAATAACCAAAGATGCTGTAACGCTTAATTCAGTAAAGCTTGTTGGATAGGGTATTCAAACCCAGTCAAATTTTATGTAGAAACAGTTTTTATCGTTTTCATGTGCGCATTAACTCTTAAGAAAGGAATGAGGATAATATCAAGGAAGAAGGAAATAAGCTGAGTGTTGTGTACGGAATACACTGCAAGTCTGCACTGTTTTAAAAGTAGTGTGGCCTTTGGTTAATACCTACAAATAAGATTATCTACACACACGAAAGAGAGGATTTATTAGCTAATACCAATTATAATATGTCGATTACTAACTGCAACTCTGCTGCTGAAGACGCATTATCCCATAAATTACGTGAAAATTTTGTTAATATGCAAGTTTTCAATTATTTTTTGTTTCATGGACTTTTATTAGGTTCAGGCTTTCAATGTTGAGTTTTGGCCAGTTCCTCGTTCAGTTTTAGAGAGCTTTAATACGTAAGCGATCGTCTTATATAAAATAAAACTGGGGAGTCCTGTTCCTTACCGACTTTGGAAAAATACTCTTTACTAAGGATCTTTAATCTTAACAAAATGTCTTGTCTAGGAAATAGAATTTACTTTTTAAAAGGATAATTCTGCTTATCCAGGCATAAAGCATCGAAATTAAAATTGTTTATGAAGGACCTAAAATGCCTACTTGAATGAGCCGACAAAGCATACACGATACTGCGTAAAAAGAACTGGCAAGGCGTGGTCAACCCGGATTAAAGGACTTTTGTGGATTTTGCGCCTTCTACAGAATCACTTAAGACTTATTAAAAAACAAGAAAGGAAGTGACCGAAATAATCCTAGCTCAGTATATCAGTCCCTAAAAGTATACATGTGTACAAAAATAGCAAAATAACCTAATTACCTCTCAATTCAGTATCACTCGAGGGACAAAATACGAAACTGGGGAAAATGAAAAAATCCTAATTCTTGCGTACCATTACACTGGAATGCGTACCAAGTGTACCTATCCTCGTGTCTTAACCTTAAACCTAATCTCCACCCATAATTAATCGCAAGGTTTTTTGTTGCACGAAGGTTACCGTTTCTTCTCTCCTACCTCGCGTAACACACCTTGAAATGTTATTTAATCCTCTTCAATTCTTTGGAGTTTTGATTCACCTAGAACGTCATATGCGTGGATTGCCCAATGCTCCATGATTATCTGCACTGGTTGACTTATTCTGCCAGTCCATTTACAAGGGCACTTTGGGTTATAAAGGTCGATACAATTTCATAGGCAGATATATGGCCTAATTAAATAGCCATTTTACTCTAACAAAAATCTGATGTTAGGAAAGAAGTTTTCAGGTGAAAGAGAATGTTGCTAGATTCACTAAGGGTTCTTTTTTCTGTAATTCACTTGTTTGCATCCTGTGCGTGATAAACAGTAACGTTGGCCAGCATGTTAACAACCAAAATCAGGACACAACTGAGTACTCGTGGGAGAAAGTCTCACTAAAAACAACTGAATTTGGCTACTTTAGTTGTAAGAGAGACTGCTGATGCTGAAGTACGCAAAAGACCGCAACATTCTAGTTCGGTTAGCTAAGCGGTGATGGTTATCCTTAAGACAAGGCAATAAAAATTTGTTGGCTTCTTGGAAACTAGGGAAATTACTTGGTAACGGACATTTTCAATCGACAATACAAACCGCTTAAATAATGGCATATCGTTGTTTTTTTCTGGGCTACTCTCCCTTCAAATGACACACGGATGAATAGTTCTGGAGAAAGTTTTTTATTCAGTGGAACCATCATTTATCAAGGATTCCAACACACGTTGGCAGTCAAACATCTGTTGACTAGCTGTCTGTAATGGCAGTCACTTATAGCACAAGCACCTTACCATGAAGTCCCTGAATGCTGACAGTCCCCCGTATTTCCAAAAGAAGAATTTCCTTCAGAGGATACCGGAATAAGCGTTTAAAACGATCCTGCAGTGCATACCAAGTTGATTTTCTGAGGAGGGCTAAAACAAATTGTCGGCAATAGTGTAAGCATAGAAAAGTAACACTCGGATTTAGGCCTGTAATCAATGAAAGTTCTCAGCACTTTCAACCATTTGGGAGTTCGCGCGCACATGAATTATATCTCAGGGTAGGGCCTTATACGGTTGACCTTATAACAGTAAAAAGTAAGAATATAAATTATGCAGTGATCAACTCCACCGGATTTAAAGAACCTGGAGGGTTGGGGTAAAGGCGTAAACATAAATAGAAAGGACTTGATACTCCGTTAACTTCTGAGACATTGCTTTTCTACTAGAAGAAAGTATCTCGTAAGTGTATATTCGAGCAAACATGGCTAAGTATGTAAAAGGTAGAATAGTCTAATAAAAATGGAATAGCCAGCCCCGAAATAACGTTAAATGGGAACACTACTAAAGGACTTTGGCATACTGCCTTATATATGGACACAGAAAGGACCATGCATCGAACCGCTTACCAAAAACGGTGACTTATTTTTAAATCCGAAAGATAGCCTAGAACAACTACAATCTTCCCTTAACGTTGCCCCGTTTCAAAAACTAAACATAAAAAGGTTCGGATAGCAGACTAGTAAACAGTCAAGATATTATTTATGATGCAAAATAACATCCAAGATTTTCATTGATAAAAACCGTGTAAATAGAGGATTGCGAATTGGCGTCTCATGTTTTTCCTAAGAGTGAAATGAAATTTGAGATTGAAATTTGCCAGCTCTCTCCTAGAAGAGGACATCATTGCCGAAATTCCCACTATTAAAAATGTTTTGAACGACGAGGAGCAGACGAAATCTTGCTCTCGAGAGTCTTGACCCTCAAAAATGGTCAGTACCAATGTAATTATTTGGAGTCTTACTGCTTGCGGTTCACTCCTCTAAAGGATAGCAAGGGACAAGAAGAGCACCACAAGTAAACTTGCTTGGAGTTAGTCAAGGTTAAGTCCGAGCAAGTCCAGGGAGCAATTAGTGAGTATTAGGCCAAATAGGAAAACTGAACGTTTTTCAGATTATCCAAGGGCTTAAAATCTGAAGCATAATCATAGATGGCAACAGGTTTGCTAAGAATAATGTTATAACACTAGACAGTGGATATTGACGCCGAAATGGTCGATCGCGCAATCAAGCCAGTCAGTGCTTCTAAGAGAATAAAACTTTACGTCAAAACCAACGACACCATCAGCGGTTTTAGAAGACTAAAAGCAGTGCAGTTGTCCTTACAGATACGCTCTCAAGCTAAAGCAAAACAAAATGGGAAAAATAAATGCATCAGGCATAAACCCCTGACAGGTGCTTCTAAAGTAAAAGATGTTACCATTAGTTATATTGGGTATATTTTACTAAGGGGCTAAAAATCGTACTCAACACGAATCGCCTTTAGTTGAGGTAGTAAACTACTTTCCCAGCAATCATAACACCAAGGCAACATTTACCTGCGTTATACCATATTTTGATTTAAGCTCACTTACTATGCTTCCTTTGAAAGTAGTTTATCTACATCTTAAATCCTCTATATATAAAAACTCCCTCCACTAAAATATATTATCAGATAGGCCTGCTCATTGAAAATATGACAAAGAGAAGTAAGTTGAAATGTGAACAGGCAGTTATAAATGCAGGCCCGGAGGAATGTTTCGAAACAAAGAGGCGAATAACTCTTAGGTAATGATCAATTTTGATCACGTTTTTTATGTAAAAATGATATATTGAAGCAGTGTTTTCCCGGGATAAATTTGAACAGGGCGAAGAC
>CACRXP010000458.1:201696-269751 GCA_902702965.1 Spirometra erinaceieuropaei | reverse complement strand
TTACCTATCACGTTTTAGCTCTCTAGGTCGATCGTTGATTGAACAGTTTTGCCTTGTAATATAACTATGCAATGACCGTGTGCAGCTGAATGAGAGGTCTCGAAATTTATGACGTCATTAAATTCTGCATGCTTTGTCGCCTCCGCCTTGTTCAAAAATTATATAATTAATTGAAATGCATTAATGACTCTGGTTCATACGGTTATCACATTTAACTTGACTTTCTCGGAGGATCAAAACGCTATTCACTGGGCGGAATTTTAAACCCTCTTTCTTGCCTTTTATGGCTAAAGCTCAAAATTTAATACTAAATGATTTTTGTAACTCGAACCACTCCTTATGATATCGAACATTGAGCATTGAAAATGAAAATTCATCCCATTAATATAAACACATGAGGAGGCTCCAAATTTCTCCAACAAGAGAGCGCAGACACTTTGTGGCCACGAGAAAACAAAACATCTCGTGGTAAAACAATTTATTGTTGAGAAAAATACAGCATGTAACCTAATTAGATAACCAAGGAACAAACCCTGCGCATCATTTCAAGATGCTCTGCGTATTATGCTTTCTAAAACTTGACTTATCGCGTCTAATAAATAGTTTTTTTCACGCTAAATAATTCAACGTTTTAGTTCCGCAAAGAATGACTTTTTGCGCACAGAATGAGTTTTACGGTGTTCGGTTTGTTTGCTTTGCCTGTGATTAATTTAGCCACATCCGCCTATTTACGCTTGCGTTTCTTGATCATTAATCTCAACGAGACTTTTTTGCCGAAACAGCCTTTGCCAACGTGATTTGATTTTTCACTTTTCCTAAACCAGATTTGGAAAAATATAAAAAACATGGTTTTTAGAAAGATTGAAATACCTTATTCTGCAAAAATTCTGGTCCGTACATTTTTCTAGAATAAACCTAACGTTAAAGTCAACGTGCAGTCCTAGGTATTTTGTAGTCACACACCGATATCTTATCTGCCTTTTCAAAATGGCCTTAAAGTAAACTGCTAGGCCAACTAGAGGCCTCCAAACCACATCCGACCGACATTTTTGCCAAAGACCAAGATGGCAAATTAGAAAAGTTAGTAAAATGATCCCTAAGCAATGTAGCGTCGGTCCAAGGTCTTGAGTCGCTTGCTACGGACACTTAATGGTTGCTGACGAGTTCGGCTCGTTGGTATTATAGATAATTCTATCTTTTAACATATAGGAGTGTAGTACAGTTGTCCATAGCTTTATTAGCGCGAAAAGTGTAATTTTAAGGTTGTTCGAACCACCGGATTATTTTTCTCACTCCTCACGTCAACGTAGACGTGTCGGGATCCAGTATTGGCAGACGAGTTACCTGCTAATCCATGGCCGTGCACTTTATCTTTTATCTGATTTCGAAGGAGACTTTGCGAAGAGGACTAACACTTACATAGCACTGTTCATTAGTTCTCAGGGTTTGTTCAGGCGTTAAGCGGATTCTTGTCGGTGGAAGGCTTGTTGAAAGCAACTAAGCGCCCGATAAGCGTGTAGGATGTGCACCTACATAACTGCTCCTCAACTGCTTACTTTTAATTTGCATGACAGTAAGATTGGCTAGATTTTGGACTGGTTTCATTAAGTACCATAAATACATTGTACGCGGAGGGCAAACAATATGAAAACCTAACAGTTCCTCGAAGGAGAACGTTATAGTTACAGCAGTACAAGCTTGGGTAACCGTTCATATACAATCGGCCAAGTTCATGCAACCTGGTAATGAAAATCTAAATAACTATTTTAAGGTTCGTAAACCATCATATCTCTTACCTCCCTGCTTAAATCGCTTCACAAAAGCTAGTTTCACGCACAATGAGTTATTTTTATAGGGAAACATGTTCACAAATTACAGCGAAAATCAACGTTGCCTCGTATCAAGACAAGGACCCAAGGTAATAATTTCCCTGACCATGTTCGTGCGTCAGTGCCTCTAATTAAATCTGAGGAAATACAGGAGACCTACCTTTGTCCAACTGAAAAGTGCATTTTATGCCCATGTGATTCAGGCATTGTAAAATGCAGGTAGAAAGCTTTTTCAAAAAAACTAGACGTCTTATTAAGTTTAAAAATTCAGATCTACAAACCTCTATGATTTTAGGCCCTAAAAAGCAGTATCAACGCAAGCAAACGATGCTTTGCCTCAACCTGTCCATACTTTACTGGCACTTGCGAATTTCTTCCAAAGTGTTGGCGAAAAGGCCCACCCAAGATGACCATTTTAACTTTGGAGCACATAACAAAAACCTTTTCGTGCGGTCCTTTTTTCGCGACTATATAGTTTAAAAACGGAGCAGGTGGAGTATTAGGAACTTGAGATATGTATTTATATTTATATGGTGCCTTTGTTTTGTATTCGTGATCGAAGATAGGACTTTTTTATAAAGAAAAGAGTAAGTTTTTTCGTTTAAGGCAAAACAGTCTTTAGTACTTTAAGGAACAGGAAAACGAGCAAACGCCCAGATATCCTTATTGAGATTGCCTTGAAAAATATAGGGTATATGGACATTCGTCGTCAAAGTAATTTACAGTAGATGTGCGAACTCATTAAATGTTAACTGAAATTTGGAAATGCGTTTTCGAATCAAAAAGACTATTTAAGTAGGGTTCCAAGCTCCTTTAACATGCAGCATAGTTCCATAGTAGTTTATTTACCCCAGGATGTCGGCTTTTGAACGAAAATCTTTTCGGCCGCCTGCAAAACTTACATTCCGCAATCAATGACTACGTAAGTCGCCTGACTTCTTCACATTGATTTCCGATGTCCTTATCTCCCAGAAAACCCGCATGAAATATTCATTTTCTTACTCAGTTAGTAGAAAATTACGTTCGTCTTAAATTCTATGCTTGGAAAAGGGATATAATTTGGTTTTAATGAACTTCTCCAACTCCCGAATAATTTTGAACCTGACCTGCGTTTCACTTGCGTTCAGGATTTCTAAACTGCAGGCTTATATTTTCCGTTTACGGAAAATCATTCGTTCCTTAACGCCATTAAGAGGAGGCCGTATGGGCTTTATAACGTTTGCAGTTGATTTGAGCCATATTGTAAATATGACAAGAAACATTATTAGATGCAGAGACACGATGTTTTATGAACAGGCATTTAATTATTTAAAAAACCCCGTAATAAGAAACTTTTAATGCCACAGGTTACCCTGCTTACAAGCTCAAAATTTGAAAAGACGTAATTTTCTATTAAATTAGTAAAGAAATGAGTGCGTTTACGCATGTTTTCTATTAGATATACTTAAATTTATAAGGGCATTGGAAATCAATGAGAACAAGGCATGTTACCTAAGTAGGTATTTTTTGCAGAATGCTCTTTTCGTAGGCGGCCAAAGAGAAACTCATTCAGAAGCCGGCACCAGGGAGTTACTGATTTATCATGGGATTATGCTGCATTTTAATTAATTTTACAATTCTACGTAAGTTATCTTTCCGAGTCAAAAACGCATTTCAGGATTCCGGGTAACATTTCATGGATTAGCCCATCTCCTGTGTTATAGCATTTTTTGAATAAGTACTTTATTAGAAAAGGTTTTGTCATTGGTCAAGGGTGTGTCCGTTATGGACGTAAAGTTTTGTCGGCTTTGTGGTTCTCTGCTTAGGCAGATCTTCATATATCGCACAAGCGGTCATTTGGATGGAAAAGAATGCCTTAGAACTCACAACATCTGTATAAGCTATCATGAACATCCTGTTGTGGAGATTTTGTTACATACAAACTACAGTGTCTATTTTCTTGTAGAGTGAATAGGAATATTAGGAATAGCAGTGTACTCACTGACATTTCATGGACATTCCGTAACTGAGCAAACTCTACCGTCACTAAATATCAGATAGTTAGCTTACTGAAAAATTTTTTCTTGATGCACAGAATGTTTTATGCAAAAATCGAGGGGAATTTCCCTGCCTTGACGACTTGCGTTTAGAACAATGCAAAAACGGAAAAAGTACACGAAATGCTTCTAACAGGAATTTTATTCCTGAAATCAAAATTTAGGCCATACTTCACATAACATTGATTTTTGGGGGACACTTAACTCAAATTTTAAGCAAAAAGAACGGTTAAACACGGAAATCGGGAATTGCCCGTACTACGCATGGCCTTGCGTCGAGACCAAAGAAGGCACCTACTCCCATTACCATACCTGCTAGCAATAACTATCCTAAAACTAGCCCTGACCTCCCTGCAATTTAGGACAAATCCGCCTGTGATAAAAAGGGGCCATGTTGCCGTGTTCATCCAGGAAAACTTTTTAAGCAATAATTGACTTGTGTCGATTTATTTACTCACCAATTTTTAAGGACCGGCCTTACCTTATACTTTCAACAAGGTAAGTTCGCTAATTTGAAACAAACTTTAACATCTTTGGAATATCCGCTTTCCATGGGAATATTGAGATTTATGAACAGAATTGTCTGTACATTCATTTGGCTGAAAGCGGTCGTTGCTGATCTGATGTCCTATGCGTTTAAACTAGTGTCCGATTAATCAGATAGTTGCTTTGTTAATTTAGATATATTGCATAAATTATGTCAGGTGCTGCACGCGCAAGTGAACGATTACCTAAATTGCAGTCTAAAGCCCCAGGGCTTTTAAATTTAACCAAAAAATTGCTTCTATATGCTTTTCCTGTGCGCAGACCACATGGTCTAGTTTAAGAATATTTAACAGAAGAAGTCACATGTCTGGTTTTTGTCTTGGATGCGACTACAATGGAGGAAAAAACAACTCCAAACTATTAGGATCGTGCCAATTTAATAAAGTCCCTCAAACAGACATATGCAAAGAATAAAAACAGACTTCCCGAATTGCGAGGAAAATCACCAGTTATGCTGTGGAAGCCGTTACTTTGGCAATTCTCATTTGCGTTTATTACGAGTTCTAATCTTAATAACAAGTTTTGAAAAGTAAAAATAAATATAATTACAAATCAAAATCTAAAGTTATGAAGACAAATCTTGGTGAGAGAACCCCAACGAATATGTTTAAACTCGTTTGACAAACCTTTTTGTCGGTTATTGAATATTTGGGAAATCAAAAACATTTTTCGTCATTTTTGGCCGTAAAAATTGATATATGTTTATGATACTCTAAGTATTTTGGTTAGGCCTGCTTTCAGAGCAAGGTCTTCAATTGGTGACCGATCGTGTAAATATGCAGAAAAGTGTAAAAGATGTCCCAACATTGCAGATGTTTGCATGATTTTGTGAGCTCAGCTTCCTTGTCTTAACAATGCTTAGATTTTGTTACAAAACTGCCTTTTTACTTCTGGGACATTATCGTAACAACAGGTCCGGCTTACATATCGTTCTCACAAATGATACGTCGCTTTTAATCATCAAGTACCCTTTATAATTATAAAATATATCAAAAAATTTATGTTTTCCATTTTCCAAATGTTTCTGCAAGATTATTATCACAATCAACCATTTATAAATGCCTAACCAACACATCTGAAGACAATCATAAAATTCGGTCCGAATGTTAGACAGGTAGGCAAGTCTGCTGGTGAACCTTTTAAGCAAATCTTTAGTTACGAGAATGCTTACGAAAGCAGATACCATTTAATTTTAGTATGCAGGAAGATCGAGCACGACTTCGTGTATGAGAATTTCAAATCATTCTAAGGAGTACATGGAGTCCAAATCGAGGATATCAATGCGTCATAGTATTACAACACCAATACCCAAGTATCCTCCCTTTACTTGACTCATGGTAGTTGAGTCTACGGGACAAGTATGGGCTCGTCAATATTAACTCAAGTCTTCACGTGACCGGCAGAGCTGCCACTTTACAAAAGTTTTACATTTCTGCCTTTCTGTTGGAGTGTTTATCCAAAATACTTTATTTAATAAAATTGCCATAGTACCAACAGGCGCCAGTACTGATTTTGAAGTGGTTTGCAGGCGGTCGCATAAGGGCTAGAAAAAAATTTCTGAGAAGTGCCAGCGCACAGTAAGGGTTACTGGCATGAAAATGTCTGTAGTACCCTGTGTAAACAGCCAACCGAATTATTCTGCATAGTTTTGAATTTTCTATTAAAAGTGCAAACTGGCATTTCCATGGATATCTGCTTGGTTTTCCCAGAAAAACGTGATGACTGTTTTTGACCGATCTTAGAAAAGCTTGATACACCATAAGAACCTCAAAACTGAGCACAGTTGTGTTTAACTTTTTCATTTTTTTATCCTTCTCAGAGTCTTCGTGGATCTCTTCCAAAAGGACAGAATTTGTGAACCGCTTTTGCAAGTCGCACTAATTTTTCGGCGGAACACCTAAGTTTACATCGACTGAGGCAATCGGAATTTTATGGCGTATTCATAAACAAATTAATTTTATTGAAAATGTCGGCTATTTACATTCCAGCTGCTAAAACCACATTTGCACTGAGACGTCTTGTATTTAAAACCTTGTTCAACTTGCTCAACATTTCGGGAGTTAAATGAACAAAATAAAACTGTCAATTTCGCGACGCAATGTCAAAAAAATTGCAGACGAGGGTCGACCACTTTGAATAAAACACACTACTGCGGTGTCCAACAGCCAGATCTAAGCTCCAACTTTTCGGTATGATGTTTCGTTTAAAAAGAGTTTCTGTTTTCAAAGAAGACAACTTCACGTGCTCTAAAAATGGAAGTGATATATGACGAAGACAAATAGGCATGTGAAATGTACTCTGATATATAACGATGCGCACGCATTTTATTATCTTGTCCCTAAAGAATTGTTAATAAGTTTAAAAGACACGTGGAGCATATGACGGTCGTTTCTATACAGTCACGGTCATGTTGCAAGAAAATATCCTTGTGTTCATATGTTGACCTGTAAGCCGTAGTGCTGATAAACAGGGACGCAAATTTACAAAAAACGAGCAGAGGAGAACTGACAAAGTCTGCAGTATTTGTATCTACGAAAAGCTAACAACAGGTATAAAGGCAGGTATAAACTGCCTACATTTGAGCACATGTTGGCAGTTATCCACATGAGGTGGGCGTCTTTCAGTTATATCACAAGTGTGTAGACGGTCACATGAAATTAGTGGAAATAATGCAGTCACACAAAGACGCAACCCAAGAACCCAATCTGACAAACGTGCAGACGACAAGAAACAGAGAATATTACACAAAATAGCAATCCTACTTTATTTTACCTGATTCCTATGCATATGGGTAATGTGCTTATATTTTCCAATGTGTGCCGGAAACGATTGAAAGCTGTTCTTGTCCTAATGAAAACAAGATATTCAAGCAGTATCATATATGAAAATTTTGGCTCCCCCATCAGAATAAGGAAGTGCCTTCTAGTGTACAGTATTCTGCTTTACGCAGGGCTAAACAATAACCATAAGCATTGTAATTTTTTGCCTTTCGAATTAGGATCTCCGTTGAAACGGTATACCACTACTTCTATTTAACTTCTTTTGGACTAGAATTGGAGATTCGCCTACACGAGTACAAACTGATAACTCGGAGGACAGATTCAACGTTTCATCTTTCAACGCACAATGGAGAAACTGGCGAAAACTTCAATATTCAGGGCGCACCCATCTTAGGTCTGTACAGCCCAAAGACAGAAGGACTCATATTTGAGCTGTGACATTCAGGTGCCAAAATTATCAACAGGTATCTTAACCCTCCAAAGGTTCGTAAAGGTCAGCGCACAAAAGGAACAGGGCAAGACGGCCACAAAGAACTTAAAACGTCAACGGACAAGGTCCGACGAGAAACAAAATAAGCACCAGACCAAGCAGTCCCATCGGAGACCCAACTGCCCTTCATAGAGTTGATGATTCATAAGGCACGGTAGATATCAAGCTCCCCAAACCGCGAAAATATCGAGCCAGAAAAATATAAAATTGTCCAGCTCAAAGTCGACTAGGTCGGCAAGTAATTCGCACTCGTGCTCGGTTTTGTGCATATAGAACTTTGACAGAGGTGAGCCGATCAGACTCACCAAAATATCACCAATTCAATAATCTGACTCGGCGATTCTTTCTATTTTGTAAACAAAACTTCCTTCAGTAAGCTAAATGTTTACCCTCTTTGTTGCCAATAATTAGCCAAAAACAGTCATTACGACGTATTTTCGGCGTTTGCAAACACGTCAGCAACCTCTCCCTCAGCTGCATTTTTAGCTGTAGGAAAGGTCAGGTCATTAAAGCTCTTTATTTACTTTAACTGAGGAAAGCGTGCAGGTCAGACTTGAATAAGGATCTCCCTAAAATTTGCCAAAAAAATGAATCCAGTCAGAGATATTTAAACAAACACTGGGATGATAAAGTATGCGATCTGCAGTACAAAGTTTCGATTAGAAAGGTTATGTGTGTGCAAAACCTAGGTTACCATCGACAACCCATTCTTTCATTTATTCCGTGAAAATTTATTTCTCATGATCGAAATAAGTACAGCGACTGTCACTGGCTTTCCGGTTTCCCAAAAACCAAGCATTAACCATAAAACAACCAAAATAGGATGAATTATGCATAATACAAGGAGATGTAATATTTAATACATGTAAACTTGCATGGCAACATAGTATAACGCGTGTATTTCTGAACGTCCGCTAAACGTCAAACTTATTTTCCTTACTTTTGCATATTTGATACACATAAATTGCAAAAATACATACATGGCTGTCATCGCCCTGCTAATACCTTTATTTAAAACCTTTGAACTTAAACAAAATACGTAGTTCTGAAAAATATCAGCTGACTCATTAACTGAAATAATGCGCTTGGGGCAAGTCCTATAGCACTGTCATCAAAAAATGCAGAAATATAATTTCCCCTTGAAGTCGTCTGTTGAATAGCAAGATAAGTTGAAGTATATAAATTACGAGTATGAGACAAAAAAGTGATGGCGCGTTCTATGCGTCTCGTTGTGACTTATTACACCAGGTTCGAACCGACTGCACTGCACGTTTGCGAATATCTCTGTGCATAACACCAAAGATGAGGGGATTACAACATGAAGCTACTGCATAAAGGACCGACAGAAAAACGTAGATATTGGGCGAAGTTCCTCTGTCAAGGCCTTCTGAAAAAGAACGTGGGAGTGACCTCTTTGCATTCCCATAGGGCGACTGGTTCAGCGGAATCAGTGCAATCATCTCCTCCTCAACTCCAAGACCATCCAGATTGGTTTGGTTGACAGCTGACGGACAGTCTGCGGGGTCCACATTCGTTTTGTCCATCATTCGGATAAAACCGTAAGGCAGGTAGCCAGCCAGAAAGAGTAGAAATATGACTGCAAACATTTTAGTGATGCTGAGTTCCCTGGAAATGCGTCGCTTGTCCATGAGTCCAACAAGATTTGGACAACTGTTCCGCCTACGCAGTAAGCCAGCTAACTTTGTTTGGGGAGGTCGTTGAGGATAGAGCTCCGAGTTCTGGATTTCACTGATGGCGTCCGTATGAAGGTGGGACTGAGGTGGGTTCAGGTAATTGTCACATGACAATTCGTTAACCTTGAATGGTACTGACACTGCTGCAGGATTTGGCGGATATTCTGTCGTCCCTGATTTCAGTTGTATGGTGTCTTCGTAGAGGCTGGCAGAACAGTTAACACCCACGGCCGTAGCCTTTTTAAGCCGTCGCCCAAGATTCAAACCCTTTCTGCGTACGTGTATGAAAAGACTGGTAAATGATATCAGAACGATCACGCACGGTAGTATTACAGTGAGCACTAGGACGGCGATTATTCGTAGGCCCTCCGACTTCTTGTACACACAACGCAAAAGGAAGGGGGAGTAGAACATGACGGATCCAAGAAAACGAGTGATCCTAGAGGGTGCAGTCGCTGGTGGAACAGTGCTCGTACCGGTGTCCAGTTCTTCGAGAAATTTGACCAGAGAGATACTGTTGAAACAAATGCTCAGAGCCAGGGGCAGGAGGCGGCTTCCAACGACAACAAACCTTAGGTACACCTTTTTGTGCATGTGACGATAAAATATCCAGTGTACGACAATTACATAACGATGAATAGCTATGAAGGCGTGATGCCAGAGGCTAACACCCACAAAAATCATATTCGCCTCGGGCACAACAAAGCAGAGGAAGGTACCTACGAGCCATTGGCCAAAACAGTAGCTGTGCAGAACCAGAGACTGAACAAAAATGAGGTTAATAATATCGTTCCAACAAAGGCTCATGATGAGGGTGTTGATAAGGTTTTTCCTCATTTTATCCGAGCGCAACAAAAGCCAGATGATCCACGCGTTTCCCAGCACTCCAACTAAAAGGAAGATGGTCATAACAACGGAGGCCGCTGCTGTGGCCACTGAAGAGGGCTTCAAAAAGGCCACACATGGTATGTTAACCAATAACTTGCTCCCATTCATTTCGCGTTGTTCGTCGCTAGAAAAGGAAAAAAGCGCCAGCGGATCATAGTGTCGTGGGTTTTTACATCGCTTAAACGCAACACAGTTACATGTTTCCATACACCCGAAAGGGTACTGGATTATTGGATGGCGAAAGTAAGCGCGCATTGGCTGCCTCTTGTCCAATAAGAATGACTGCGAAGTAGACTGGACATTTACCTCGTGAAAATTACAGAGGTGTCATTAACTCGAGCAAACTGATAACAAAAATGCTTTTTTGTGGGAGCTGAAAACTCAAAAAGACTAAACGCGCTTCACTAGAAAAGTTCCAAGTGCCAACCTCCCTCCCTGTGATACTCGTTTACTGGCTGCATTATGGGTTAATCCCATTCGCTTTTTCATCTAAAAAATGCGTTCCCTGTTGCAAAGATAACTCCAGACTTTTTAAAATCAGAGTAAAGACAGATTTATTTCTGCCGTCCGGAAGAAACCATTAAAATTTCTTAGTCACCTTCTCGTGCATATAGAGATAGCGATCAGAAGCTGAGCATCTTCGAGATGTGGGAAACGTGTGTCATTTCCTCATGGTCATAAGTGAGAGAACATAATTTTCCAGTAATATCTTCTTCTCCCGACAGCAATACCACCTTGGCATATGAAACAACGGCTAAAGAGTTAAATTTTCTACGAAATTTAATATAAAACTATGACAAGCAAACTACCTGCCTTAATTCTTTTATTGCATTGAACGAATTTGACAAACGAAGTCCTCTGAAGACTTCATGTGCAAATGTTTCTGAAAAAAACTGATTTAGATAACTAAATCGGCGTTACTAAGTAATTATATAATAAATTTGTCATGGCCATGAAAGCACATTACGAAGTAAGCATTATAACAGCCCTATCGTCAGCTGGACAAACGAAAACGCTTGAAAAGGATTTTACAATGTCGAGTACTATCAAATATCGACAGATTGGAGCAAACAAACAGACTCATATGAAAAGGAGTTTAAGTATGTAGAAGCAACAGAAAGTAGCTCATATCAAAAATATGTGTAGATAGAACAACATTTTTTTCGAATTTGGAAGCAAAATATTTACAGTCCACTGAAAGGCACAAAAGAAGTTCCAAAAGATGATAAACTTTCGAATTTCCATAGAAAATCAACATTGCTTTCAACACCTTAGGTTTTAAAAACGAAACCTTCTAACGTCAAAAATGCAAAGCAAACTGAGAGCAAGTTTGTTAGTTGCGAAAAGAATTAGCAGCTCTATATTGGCTTTACTTTTGTGTTAATAAGACAAAATGATTTGTATGATGAAAACAAATTATACCATAAGTTCTTACTGCCTTAACACACGCACATACATACTGGTGCACAATCTGTCGTCAAAGGAACCGAAGAAGGAGTAAATACAAGTTTTATGGCATGAAGCCTCATTCACCACATTCGATATCAAACCTGTTAATGTGATTGCGATGGTAAAGTTGGTCATCTCTCAGACGAAGGCGGCGGTGGAGAAGAAGAACCTTATCAAATACCAGGTGTCGTCTTTCCTTATGGCTCTTAGGTCATGCAAAGCATTTCTCAAGGTCGAACAAGATGCACTTAAAGGACTCAGGGCCGACAAAGACATCGCTATCGCGTCCGTGAATATGGGGTGCACCATCGTCGTATTGGACAGAACAATCTACCTTTAGAAAGTCAGAAACCTACTGCAGGATCGTCAGCTTTATGTCCCATATGATACCAACTCCGTAGAAACTCTTCAGGCGAAATAAGCACGACACCGTTGGCACTGGGGATTTCAGATGCAAAAGCATCGACCGTCCGACACATGGCGAAAGCCCATGTGACTGTTTCGGCGTCTGAAATTTCTGACCGCTGGTTCAAACACCGCGATATGTTCGCCAACAAACATTTTGGAGTGACTTAAAAAGGTAACTGTCCTACCGAATAAGATCATGATATATTTTGATGTCATATCCCTCTTCACCTCTATTTTCCAGGATCTGGTGGTCGAGGACATCGAACTATTCTTAAAAACAAATAGAATAAAAGGGAGAGTTGCCTCGGACTCGCACAAGTCCTCTGGCTCATGGACTTCTATCACTGTAAGTCCATCACGCTTGAAGGAGAAGTCTACGAGAAGGTGAAAGGCGCACCAATGTGTTTGCCTTTTTCAGCACTCAAAGCCGAGTCAGCCCTACCGCGATTGGAGTCGCTGGGCTTCTAACATCGGAGACCGAAGTTCTGGGCTTGGCATGATGATGATACCTTCGTCATAATAAATCAGGATCTAGGGCTAAGATTCAAAGAACTCTTAAGCATCATATTCCCGGATATATAGTTAATGACGGGGGGAAGAAACAGTCAGACGGCCTCCCTCGAAGTCCCCATCGGCCATGAAGACTGCATTGGCTTAAAGATCAGATTGTTCAGGAGGACAAATGCCGACAAGTGTTGAATTTCAATAGAAACTGCCCAATCAGTCACAAACGCAGGGCGTAAGGACGCTATATCAGCGTGTTGATACGTGCCGTGATGGACCAGAAGATGAAGTTGCCTAATTATGGTACATCCAACGAGTGCTCAGTACGCAGACGATACGAGGAGCCAAACTGCACTGACCTCAAAGTTCGACGAGCGCTTTTGTACATCAAGAACATCGCCGCACGTCTTCATCTATTTCTGGCAATGGGTTAGGGTGAGAGGTCAAAAGTTGAAAAAATATCATGCAAATCTCTGATATCACTCCGATAAATTCTCCGATGTACCAACATGTACAGGAGCATCCGATCTATTTTCTTTGCCGAAGCTATCCCAGATTGAGGGACAGAGGTCGCGAACGGTCACACGGTCGTGTTGTGTCAAGACTGATTGCAGAGGTTACCGTCAGAAATGCAAATATATTGATGTGGCGTATTTTCGGACTTACTCTGCCTTCATTCAGCCAATCAAATTTCCGGTAAATACCAAATGCCTCTTGCCTTTTGACGTCGTAGCCTTTTATTATTTTCGACCACACGATTTGGCGCTTGACTGCGTAGCCCAACGCCTACAGGACAATCCTTTTGATATCCCCGCGCAGCATGTTATAGAACTGCTCAAATTCTGCCTTCAAACCTATTGCAAATTTGACAATAAGTACTTTACGTAAACAGGCACGCACGCACAGGGCAGATAGCTCACAGACTGAGCCTATCAAAAAGGCCATGGGCAATCGATCTAACCAAGTCCACCAGTCTTGCAGCCCGGCATCATCTATCAGTGCAGATCTACACAGGAGTAGGCGCATGCCGAATTACCATCTCTTACCACTCATATTGACCTTGTTTGCACCGATAAGCGAATAGATCGGTGTGGGTTTCTACTTTATCAAAAAGAATGTTGAATAGCTGAGCTCAATTTCGATGTAATGCTTACTACTCATCCAGTAGAACCCGTCTGTGCACAATGAACACTGAGTTCGCGTGCTTGTGATTCTGGTCCGGTGTTTGTCGGGGTTACGATCGAAGAAGAAGACGGGAAGGCGATCGCTGGGACCAATGGTTTATTTATCCGACATTTCGAACTTTCACGCGAGCCCATCATCAAGGAATGAAAAAACTGTACAGCTCGTCGTGTATTTAGCTGACCTCTGCCGGGGGTGACCTATAGCTGCGCAGTTGCTTTGTTCACGCAGTGCTTGATTGGCGATTTGCAGATCGATATGTCGATTAATCGCGTCCTCAGTTGAGTGCCACGCTTCCTGCAGCAGGCGCGCAACTCGGTTGTCTGACTGTCCTAGTATTCTCACGCTCCCAAAGTCAAAAGCGTGTCATGGCGAGGAGGCGTGGGCGGCTAACAAAGAGAGTTTATCCTTCCGTCTCACGGCCAATTCATGCTCATGCAATCTCGTGCCGACCTGGACCGCGCGTTTTCTCTATCATTCGGAATACATTCGGGCGCGAAGCGCTTAGACCAGCGCGTCGGTGGGAATCCTTCTCCTGTCGACAAGCTTCAACGTACGCTCAACTGAGGTTCCTGCACAGGTGCCTAGACTCAAACAATCTGCCGAGATGCCCTTCGTATAAATCGCCCGTCAACACCGAACTAGGTAGGCGAACAGTCTTACAACGCGGACGCAGAATGATTCGGGTTTTAATCCAGGATTGTCACCTCCGACTAAGCAAGTACAAAGTAGCATTTGAGGATGAACAAGCGAAGTGCTCAAGGATCCTTGGAGAACCGCTGACAAATGATCTTCATCGCAGCATTTCTCTCAGTGCCAGGCGCATTCGCGATGTACGTGAATCAAAACTGAAGCAGAAGTTGACCACACTGAGCGAAAAGAATGCCAGCCTCTGCCATGATAATGTTGTGCACAACCTATCTTCCAAACAACTGACAGCAGAGCAGATAAAAGTCCTGAGCCATGATGCCTGCTTCAATACGACGGATGCCCAACCTGTTGACTTCATCGCAGCTGCGGAATCTGTCATTCGTGAAGCTCCAATCACTGAGGAAAACAGAAATCTGCTACGACAGCAAATATCCTCCAGACTCATGTCCCACAAGAAACGCAATATGCTCTCGAAAGCAGAAAACGAAGCACTTCGGACTCTGAAGGTCGACAAAAGCATTGTCATACTCCCGGCCGATAAAGGACGATCGACGGTCGTACTGAACAAGGAGGACTACGTCAACAAAGTCGAGGCCGTGAGCAATTATCACGGTGACAGTGAGCCAGTTTGCCGAGCGATCATCACACCAGCATCGAGCACGGATGACGAAATCGCGGCAATTAACAACTCGGACTCGGACCGCCAAGCCACCGCCGCATCAATTACGACCCCAGCGGCGATTGTGAGAACTGTTAATTGCAGTGCGCATACGGTCCCACGGCAGCCACGTGCTATAAATACTGCACTCCTGGTGCCACCTTCACCTCTATCTGCTAATGTCTCTGATGATGGATTCGAGTGAGAATCCGAAACGTCAGGCAAATAAACTTCTTGTTCCAGTGGTCGCATCTTCATCTTCTGAACTGCTACCTGGGACTCGCCTGTTCGCTTCTATCAGCAAAGTCGAGGCCCTTTTGGGCGATAAAACTGCCTACATTCCTTGTGAAGGTGATATGACGAAGACTTTAATGAGCAAAATCAACAAGGACCTGGAAAGTCTTCGGAAGTTAAAAGCGATTACACAGCTTGACTGGCAGCGGATAAAACCAAAGGATTCCGCGATCGCGAGATTCTATGGTCTACCCAAGGTCCACAAACCAGGAACCCCCCTACGACCGATCGTTTCTCTAAGAGGCACACCAACATTTGGCCTGGCTAAGTGGCTGTTCCAGCGTCTGAAATTCCTAACCCAAGGTCCTGAAACTACCATCCACTCAGCAGAACGATTCCTTGAGAAACTGCAAGGTATTCAACTTACAGATGACGAAGTGATGGTATCTTTCGACGTGATATCACTCTTCACTTTCATCCCACAACATCTCGCGGTTGAAACTGTGCAAACCTTGTAAGAGCAACGTTATAACGAGACGGAAAACAAACTTAAGATAAAACACCTTGTCGATCTCCTGAAACACCGCTTGAAGACCTTCTTCATCTTCAATGGAGCCACGTACGAAAAAGTTAAAGGCACACCGATGGGGTCGCCGTTATCCAGCTTGATTGCTGAGGCAGTGTTACAGCGACTGGAGGCACTGGCTTTTGACCACTACCGACCGCGATTGTGGGTACGGTATATTGATGACACATTTGCCATCATCAGTCGGGACAGGATGTGGGAATTCACGCAGCATCTGAACTCGATCTTCCCAGATATCCAGTTCACGATGGAGGAGAAAAAAGATTGCCAGTTGCCGTTCCTCGACGTACTAGTCCAGAGAAAAGGCGATGGGGGACTAAAAACAACAGTTTACCGAAAGGCGACAAATACCTCTCGTATTCTGAGTTTTCTCAGCAACCACCCCCTTTCGCACAAACGCAGCTGCGTAAGAACACTCTACCGACGGGTAGAAACCCACTGCACAGAGCCAGCCGACAAGAAGGCCGAGGCCCAGTTCCGGAGGTAACTCTTCACCATGAACGGCTACCCTGGGAATTTCGTCGAAAAGTGCAGGCGAGAAACTCGGGGAAGAAAATCGAAGGGGCAGCCGAAACCGAAGTGCTGGTGCGCAGTGCCGTACGTAGCTGGTTTGTCAGAAGAATTCGACAGACCCGTGAGCGAATTTGGGATGGGCGTCGCGCACAGACCTGAAGCCACAATCTGAAGGCAACTCATGCAGCCCAAGGATCCGATTCCCATAAATCAGAAATCGGGGGTCATTTACCGGATAGACTGCAATTGCGGTCAGGCCAGTTATGTTGGTGAAACCAGAAAACAGGTCCGCACGAGATTGCATGAGCATGAATTGGCCGTGAGACGGAAGGATAAACTCTCTTTGTTAGCCGCCCACGCCTCCTCGCCATGACACGCTTTTGACTTTGGGAGCGTGAGAATACTAGGACAGTCAGACAACCGAGTTGCGCGCCTGCTGCAGGAAGCGTGGCACTCAACTGAGGACGCGATTAATCGACATATCGATCTGCAAATCGCCAATCAAGCACTGCGTGAACAAAGCAACTGCGCAGCTATAGGTCACCCCCGGCAGAGGTCAGCTAAATACACGACGAGCTGTACAGTTTTTTCATTCCTTGATGATGGGCTCGCGTGAAAGTTCGAAATGTCGGATAAATAAACCATTGGTCCCAGCGATCGCAGGCGAGGGTTTAAGTATGAGCCCCAAGTCACAACGAAACGAGTATGTTCCGTCACCTAATCGGCGTGAGCCCACTGTCATAATTAATATTGTCGATCACAACCGACAGGACAACGGGCCCGTGGCTCAATGGTAGAGCGCCAAACTCCATGACCAAAGATCCCGGGTTCGAATCTCAAGTGATCCAAACTTGGGGTTGGGTATGACTGGCTGATGACGGCTAATAAGCCAAAAATGGCCATTCCGGTCTCCCTTGTCTTTGTCGGTTCCATCTCATATATATATATATATATATATATATATATATATATATATATATATATATCAGGTGAATAATTTCAGAAATTAATCATTGCAGGACTTGGAGTTAAATCTCCGGGACATGACTTTTTAGGGTCAGAACCGAAATTTCAATGAACATTTGAGTCGAAGACAATCAACTACTGTGGAATAACCACGGAATGCCCATTCTACAAACAAGTAGTTATACGAGTAGTATGAATTCCATATGGTAAAGGTATTATACCGTACTCCCGACATAGATACTTGCTAAAAGCCCAGACACGTGTTTCGCCGATATTCTGCCGCTACGTGACGCAGCTGCGAGGCGTTCGGCTCTTCAGTGGGACCCCCAGCGTTCTCTAGCCGTTTCTGGTATATGAACTCCAGAGAATAATCAGGTGAATAATTTCAGAAAGTAATCAGTGCAGGACTTGGAGTTAAATCTCCGGGACATGACTTTTTAGGGTCAGAACCGAAATTTCAATGAGCATTTGAGTCGAAGACAATCAACTACTGTGGAATAACCACGTAATGCGCATTCTACAAACAAGTAGTACTACGAGTAGTATGAATTCGTAACACGTGTCTGGGTTTTTACATGTATCTATGTCGGGAGTACGGTATAATACCTTTACCATATGGAATTCATACTACTCGTATAACTACTTGTTTGTAGAATGGCATTCCGTGGTTATTCCACAGTAGTTGATTGTCTTCGACTCAAATGTTCATTGAAATTTCGGTTCTGACCCTAAAAAGTCATGTCCCGGAGATTTTACTCCAAGTCCTGCACTGATTACTTTCTGAAATTATTCACCTGATTATTCTCTGGAGTTCATATACCAGAAACGGCTAGAGAACGCTGGGGGTCCCACTGAAGAGCCGAACCCCTCGCAGCTGTGTCACGCAGCGGCAGAATATCGGCGAAACACGTGTCTGGGCTTTTAGCATGTATCTATGTCGGGTGTACGGTATAATGCCTTTACCATATGGAATTCATACTACTCGTATAACTACTTGTTTGCAGAATGGGCATTCCGTGGTTATTCCACAGTAGTTGATTGTCTTCGACTCAAATGTTCATTGAAATTTCGGTTCTGACCCTAAAAAGTCATGTCCCGGAGATTTAACTCCAAGTCCTGCAATGATTAATTTCTGAAATTATTCACCTGATATATATATATATATATGAGATGGAACCGACAAAGACAAGGGAGACCGGAATGGCCATTTTTGGCTTATTAGCCGTCATCAGCCAGTCATACCCAACCCCAAGTTTGGATCACTTGAGATTCGAACCCGGGATCTTTGGTCATGGAGTTTGGCGCTCTACCATTGAGCCACGGGCCCGTTGTCCTGTCGGTTGTGATCGACAATATTAATTATGACAGTGGGCAAAGCGGAATGAGCATGTTCCATAACGTTATCGGCGAGCGCCCACTGTCATAATTAATATTCCCGATCACAACCGACAGGACAACGGGCCCGTGGCTTAATGGTAGAGCGTCAAACTCCATAACCAAAGATCCCGGGTTCGAATCTCAAGTGATCCACACTTGGGGTTGGGTATGACTGGCTGATGACGGCTAATAAGCCAGAAATGGCCATTCCGGTCTCCCTTGTCTTTGTCGGTATCATCTCATATATATATATATATATATATAATTTTAGGGGGCGCTCACCGATCGTTCATACGGAACTCACTCGTTCCGTTGTGCCTTATGGACTCTCTCTCGAGCCCAACCAGCAGCCGCACAGCGGCGCATGATATATAGGCACACTTCGGGCTTGGGTATGGCTGGGTGACGACGGCTAATAAGCCAGAAATGGCCATTCCAGTCTCCCTTGTCTTTGTCGGTAATATCATTCTGCATATATATATATATATATATAGTACCACTCAAAAGATTCCCTGTTTACAACAGAGCTAATTGGTTGTACAAGCATCTGAAGCAGTTAATCCACGGGACTCGCCACAGAATTAAGAGCTCTCACGAATTCCTCGACCGGATCGAAGACCTCAAATTATGCACTGATAAATGCCTCCTGTCTTTTGACGTCGTTGCCTTATTTTCCTTTATACTACACTTTTTGGCAATTGACTGCGTAACCCAACGCCTACAGGACAATCCTGTTGATATCCCCCCGCAGCACGTTATAGCACTGCTCGAGCTCTGCTCTCAGAACTATTGTAAATTCGACAATGAGTACTACCAACAGGTGAAGAGAACCCCGATAGGCTCACCAATATCGGGAATACTCGCCAAGCTAATATAACAGCGACTATAAGAAGGGGTTTTTCAAACTCTAAACCCGAATATGTAGCACCACTATGTCGACGACACCTTTGTCGTGATAAAAAACCGCGAAGTCGAAAGGCCACATCAGAGGCTGGCTGATGTCTTTCCAGCCATACAATTTAGTCGTGAAGAGGCAGTAGGAAACAGTCTGTCGTTTCTGGACGCGAAATTAAAGAAGCTGGACGATGGAAGCCTTGCAACGTGCGTCCATAGGAAATGATCTGATTTTGAGATTATTCTCGATTATGGGAGCGGTCATTCTGCGGCTCACGAAAGGAGCTGCGTCCGAACACTCCCACCGGCCCTATCGCTATCGCGGCAATGATTATTTCCTGAAAAAAGAACTAGCCTATCTGTATCGGTTGTTTCTATTTAACGGATATCCGATCAGTTTTGTGAAGAACTGCCTCAAGCGCCAGGCGTAACCCCAAGGCCCCTCCTCAAACGGAGAAATCGTGGCACGGAAATTCTTCTCCCTACCCTCTATTCAAGGGAAATGATCGTCCGGAAGCTAGATCGGTTTGGTGTCCGCGTTGCCCACAAGCCAGCATCCTCGCTGCGCACAGCCTCAACTCGAGTAAAGAATCCTATCTCCAAAGAGGAACAGACTAACGTTATCTATCGCATCCCGTGTGCCAATTGTCGCTGCGTATACGTTGATCATACAGGACGACGCCTGGGAACTCGAATTAATGAAAACAAACTAGCTCTTCGTCGTCGTGACCACTGTCTCTCGTGTTTGCGCACGCCCTCCAGTGCGATCACCGTTTTAATTGGGATACCACCGAGGCCATCGCCACGGCCAACACAAAACGGGCGAGTGAATTCCTGTAGGCATACTACTCTAACGCTGACAGTATCAACCGCCACGTTGACCTAGATGTCCATCATGACGGCCTACGATCACGGCTCACTGAGCCGTGTCCCATGCCGCATCAACAGCAGCTAATCTAGCCGCCCGCAGTTCCACCAACCTACCATTCTTCCTTCCCAGCCAACACCGGGAACCGTATATGCTCTCTTCTCCCCGCTCACCTCATCCCGGTTCAAAACCCACCGTGACCCTCTGCCCACATCACCACCCCCACATGCCAATGCTCCGCCTGCCAATGCTCCGCCTGCCAATGCCTGTCCAGTCGCGCCGACAAGCCCAGTGTGACTATCTTACTTTCTACTTTATCTTTAAAAGACAATTCGGCCAGCATACGCAAGCTTTTGCTAAATTCTCATCAGGCCTATCCATTTGCATTGTTATCGAAATGATTAAAGGGAAAGTACGGGCAAGCAGAAGTTATTCTGTAGCAGAGGTTTGACGAGAGGGTCTGGGTGGGTGAGGTGAAAAACAAGATTACGGTCAGTTTCAGGGGAGGTAAGGAGATGGTGGGCACTGGGACAGGTAATTATACGCAGCTGGCTGGCATGGGAGCTTTGGCCCATGGTTACTGTGGGGACTGTACGAAGTTCTTTTGTGCGCATGGTTTGCATGGCCTGATTGCAGCGGCCTCTGCAGTTGCCAACAGTCGCTGTCCAAGTGATTTTGGACAGCTTGTCGAGACCCTGTAAATCACTCGCGATGCGAGGATTGAGCTGTTGACGTTCTTTACCAGACCCTCCCCCAATCCCCAGCTACAGAATAAATGCTGTTTGCCCGCAGTTTACTTTTAATCATTTTGATAGCAATACAAATGTATAGGTCTGCTGAGGATTTATCGAAAGCCTAGGCATGCTCGCCGAGTTGTCTTTCGAATTCTTCAATGGGAATTTTCGCAACTCCTTTATGTTGATTTCGCCTGACGACGGGTTTCTGTCAACAACTACGAAATTCACCAGTACGACTTAACTTTCCAGAAGAACCTCTTCCTTTTTCATATATATGCATACATAGAGTCGGCGCCCTAACGGTCTGCGTTGATTCCACTCTAGCATACAACATTCGGTCCTTTTAAGAAGAAATAGGTGACACGTATGGGCTTGGTAATTAGTCGATCGGGATCACCTGAAGGTCGTTCCATGCGATTATGCTGTCATCGATCAATGTACATCTTTCTCACGGTTGCACGTCCAGTTTGTTGATTAGGGGGAAAAAGAGACTGTTTTTCGACCCGATGTAGTTCAACATACGTTGAGGGATTTTGTGTTTTCCTGCCATGTCCACTAATTGAAAGAAAACATCAAACTAACTTTAACAGATTATGCACAATGACGCATAAACGGGTCACTTACTGCTTTGAGCAGTACCCTTTTCACATCTGTCGAGTCTCAAAGAACCCATTTTTTTAATCTTAAGAGGCGTAAGATTTTTACTCTCATAGTTTGCGGGGAACTATGCGAACTAAATGGAATTAAATGATGCACTCACAGGGCTTGTCATTGTGCTTAATTCAACTACTCGCGGATTTTTCAAAAACATTACTTTTTAAAGAACATGAAAGTGAATTTAATGTGAAAATAACGCAGCAAATGCGGCAGAGAGATGCGCAAGACCGGCAAGAGTTATAAAAGCAGACGATCCTTCTCCATCTTCTGGACGTCCGCGTACTCTCCTCCCGAGGCAATCTTCTCTTCTTCAGACTTCCGGATAGCAATTTTATTCTGCAGGATTGTAATGAGATCGCGCCAGATCTTTACTTGGCGCAGATTGGCGGCCTCATTCTCATTGAGATGTTTTTGCTGTTCTCGCAGTGTCGCCATCTGAGATTCCAGATCAGAAATTTTCCTCAGGTAGATGTCCCTGGAGGCAAAGAAGGGAAGAGCCACGGGGTGACAACCCATAATTTTAAATTACCTTTGAAGAACATACACAGTGGGTAGCGGTCTGGTTGGTGAGTACAAAGATGACCGATATATTTATAAATCCGTTCTCGCGTTCACTCAGTTTGCCCGTTTTTTGGCGAGCGGAGCGAAAACTGTCCCTGTCTCTAGTTCGCAAATCTCTTCCGTTTCCGCTGCACAGGTCGGCTGTTGCCGGCGATTATGGGTTTGTCAAGTCATGAATACAAAATGCGGTCAAAGCGATGTAAAAACAAAGTTCCAGTCATTTACCAATCTACCGAGCGAGATTTAATTTTTTGAAGAGACCAAGACTTGAAACTCCACATTTTATGACTTGGATGCCCATAAGTCCGAGAAAAATGAAAGCTCTTCTTAAAATTCAGAGTGGTCAGGCGTTTGAGCGATTGCAGAATAACACGCAAAAATGCTGAGGAATTGCTGCATGTAATTTCAAAAGTAAAGAACGCCTCATTGACGCCATAATGCTCAGTTTGTACCAGGAAAACTTCTAAATGAATATAATATTCTTTGTCTGAATTATTTCAGTTCGAAACGAACGGCTATTTGAGTAACATATTTGGCCTTAAGTGTACTTCGGTGATGCTACATGGCAAAAGATTTTTTAAGAAGAAGTAAAAAAGTGGTTCTTTGCGATCATTTCAAACTTTACCTGCCAACAACTGATGAATGTCTGCTTTCCAAGATAAACGAGGAACTTCTATACGCATGAGTTTGCAGTTTAAATACCATCCCGAATTGTTTAATCGGGGCACAGGATCTGTGAGGCAGCCAAATTTATTTCCTGTTTTTAAACTTGACCATAGATGTGTATGTATTAATGTTTAACTTCCATAAAAAACCTAATTCCAAAATACTAGTTGCTGACTAACTTCATTACTACATTCCGTGCATGCTCATCCACATAATGATCTAAACGACCTTTTAGTATGAATAGGCCAAACCAGCCTATCCCAACAATGTTGGTCTGAACTAACAGATCATTTATCAAGAAAATACTTAACGGAAACTTTGAATACATCGTTATGATTATCGTAACTTTCACAGTCGCAAGTCTCCTTGAGTGTATTTGTGATTTATAGTACGCCCCGATATGTTAAGTAGTCGCAAGAGTTTGGATGGATAAACAGCATTTGCTTTACTTTAATATGCATTTTTTCCGACGATAAAAAGAACATTCAGTTTAGTCGGACATATAGTATTTTTTCTTCGTTCAGGTCACTGCATGCTTGTTATAATCAGGCATTTTTTTTAAAAAAAACGTTTTCTTCGAAAAACCAGCTAACAAAGAGATAAAATGAAATAATATAATTAAGTTGGATATATATGCAAGAAAAATCAGTGTTTGATTGCAGGTTTGTCAAGAATGCAGAAGTAACATGAGACATGGACCCTGCCTCATGTGAAAAGCAAGACATTAAATTCTTATTCTTCCAATAAATAAAGCCGAAAAGCCCAAAAAAACGGAGACTTGTCTGAATACATATGTCCTCGTAAGACCTGTTTTGTGAAACTTAAGACAGACTCTCGTCATTCTAACGCACAACAAATGAAAAGTATGAAGTTGTCGTGGGGGGTTATGGAAAACCGCACGATACGTGCACACCAATTCCACTGCATACTGCAATACTGTCCGCATGGTGGGATATCCGGCCACCCAAAATGAAAAAAAAAACAAATTTGCTGCATCCATGTCGGGATTCCAATTAAATGGGATCTAAGGTCGATCATATCTTGAACGAGGTAAGATTTGCGGACAATAAAAGATTTCATATAGAGCCTGAAACTGTCACTCCTTGTTGGAAAATACGAACAATAATCTCAGGAAGCCATCGCAAGGTTAAATTGAGTAGGGAGCGGGCAAGATTTTATTTCGTAGCCGTGCCTATTAGGGGTTAGGATAAGGGGAGAGATGTCGGGGTTAGGAATTAAAGCTAAAAGTATGGGTTAGGGATTGGAATTAGGTTTAAAGGATGGGGGTTGAGGTTAGGGGTTAGGCTGGGGCTTGTTTAATGCAGGTACGGCTACAAAATAAGATCCGACCCACGAGTGTGTGCCTTTATGAAAATATGAGCATTTTTTACATAAGGCCTACATTAACATGTTTTTGAATAAAAGTTAAGTATACACGTAAACTTCATACTTCGTATTATTACTTCCCTTTTACTGTCGACTTGAAGGCGTGAAAGATTTAAGACAGTGCCTAAGGAGTATGACAAATATACCATATCACAATTGCACTTCTCGGTCTCCAGAATACTTTTATGCATATAAATCCGACGTTAAGTGGCCAGGAATTCCAATGCTATATAGAACAGGAAAGTGACAGGTTTTTTGCTCAAACTTCCCTGTGTTTTTCCTTTGGTACTAAATGGTTCCGTGAGACAGTTTTCATTCACTATTTACGAGTGCCCGTGGATGGATGTTCAAGCAAATGTCGAGAGCTCCGAACGTGGTCTGCCTCACAGAATTGACAAAAATTAGCCAATTAGGTTGGGCTTGCGACAGGAAAGATGGCCGAAGTAATTCGGCGATCGACGCATTCACATGTACATGATAAGTCTTCTCCTAGCTCTGACATTATGCAGACAATAGGAACATGATTGTTTGAGTCCAGGGCGTACGTTTAGGGTGCTTCCAGATGGGGGAGGTTAGCAACGTTGCTACTGTGCCACGTCCAAGCAGGTGTTGTTGGGACCGATCATGTCTCACACATTCAGCGCGAGCGTTCAATCGGCTTATGCGGGTAGATCATGTAGAAATGGGTTTGAATCTGACAATGATGCTCCTTGGGAATCCAACCATGCGGTTTTGTTGTTTTACATTCGCCTCTTATCTTCGTTCACCTCGAACTTTGCAGACACGCTCCGTGGCAAGACTTCATAGAAGTCGAGCATGTACGAGTTTAATAAACATTAGTGTCAGTTATGACTGTCTTACCTGTTGCATTGGTATTGGTCTGCTTGTTCGTAGGAAACATCGCATTCGAACTCCTACACAAGATCCTCCGAGCGTAAGTGGAAAGAGCTGAGTTTTGTCACTAGTCTCTGACGTCGAAGCAGCCTGCGCCACAGAGAATCTCGGTCAGCATCACGGTCTTGAGGGTATTTAGTTTAATTTCAGTGATAATTCCGCTCGTTGACATTAGGAAATTTACAAAACTAGAAATTTGTCAAAAATTGAACTGTTCACTGTCAGTACGGTATTTGATCTGGATGACGTGTTATTCGTCCTCGTGGCCGTTGATTGACACGACATAATAAATGGGACCGAGAACGACCTAGTTTCGTGACATTGCCATACATAGGACATCTGAGGCAAATACGTCGCACGTCCCGTACATGCGTGTTATCATACAGTTATTTCACGGTGTGCGAAAGGTCTCCGACACGTAGTAAACTCCTCATCGCAGAGTCCGTTTTCTCTAATGTTACAAAGGGCTTTTGTGAAAGTGACGAAGGCAGGATAGCGGTTTGTCCGCATTTCTTCATACTTGAAGTCGTCCGTCGTCGAAGGTTCTGGCGGTAATTTCACGCATCCCGAGGTCTTACAGAGCGTCTCAGTGGAAAGCCGTTGCTCCAAGAGCAGTACCGTAGGTCTCATTCGGATGGAAAATGAAGTCTTTCCCTCTGTGCTGAACTGTGGGATTCTTCAAGCATCTTCAGACTTTTCAATTCGGTTTACTTTTATAGAGGTGGACTAAGATGGATTCAGTGGGCACAAAGTGGCTCCTCGATGTTCCAAAAAAGAAAAAAATATGCGATCACGAACTCTTTTTTCTTTTTCAAATAAATACCTAGAACTCGTGTATTTGCCAACGTTTTTACTTATCTCCACAAAAATGCCAATTAATTTTGACGGCTAGAATCAACGTATTCGTAAACCATGACGGAATTATAAACGGCACTCGGGGGTTTTCCACATAACAGGTTCCGGTCTGCCACAATAGTCTACGAAGTTGGCAGCAGACGGAGATTTGTCCTCCGCATGTGGGATTAGAGTAAGATGGCCAACCCTATCAATAAATTTGTTGCGACTTTCGATTGGCGGAGACGACTGCCGAGGAAATTAAAAAGGATGAAAATTAAATTCGAGTATCTGCCAAAAAACAGATGGGGAACGTATTGATGATCCAAGCACCTCGCAGATGTGTTATGCCGCAGCAGAAGATTGGCGAAACAGGCGTGTCGGGGTTTCTGGCTAGTGCTTGTGCAATCAAAATGGCAAATCACTGAATATTTGAATTACAACCTACCGCTAGACAATTAAATTAATTTGGGTAAGAGGTAGTTACGTAGCGCCACCTGATGGGCACAAAACTGTTGGGGTTGGGGTTAGGGTAAGAGGTTAGGGTTGGGGGCTAAGGCAACTATCTCTTAACCACTCTAAATACAACCGCGCATTTCCAATAGCTTTTATTTCGCATAAAACTACTTGACCTCGTTGACTGTGCATTTCCCGGCTCTACCTGTAAAAACCCCTATTACCACTGGTTCCGTATTACAGACGACTAGGGTTTGTTTAACCCAGATAGGGCTAAATAATCACATCTGATCTTAACTTGTTAAGAATATGATTAATGTTTGCAGCACATTCACTTATGACTACAGTACAGTTGTGCGTTGTCAGTGGTTTCCTATTGCTCAATTAATAATCATATGTCAATTTCCTGTAGAGAATTTTAAAGCAACGTACTAGAATATTGTGTGAAAAACTAGCGTTTCTTCATTCAGTATTCACCGCATACGTCATATTCAAAAATTGCCCCGAAATACCATTGTTTTCTGGTAGACGGGTGTGTGGTATTTTAAAAGTATCGAATGCAGAGGCATAAGCCAAACATTTTAAGTATCCCATAATTATGTAAAAACGCGTGTAGCGTTTAAAAACCAAATGCGCTCGACAGAACTGCAAAAACAAAATATGCGCATTCTGCAAGAGGACTGTGAAAAATAAATTTTGCCCAAACATTGCCTCGACACTCAGTCGAATGGCATTAATTATGTGTGAAAGACATTTAGCACGCAACCGAATATGAATTACTGTAACCCTAATTTGATATATAATAGTCATAAATTTTCCATGACACACAGTATTTTTCGGCATAACAAATAGCTTTGAATAATTTGTGATCGTTAGATAATACATCAAATAACAACACAACAACGCAGACAGAAAGTAATATCTGTCCGGACTCGATAGACAGGTGGTATAAAGCATTTGCAAACGCAAAAAGCGAAAGCGGAACGGCAATATATTTCCAATCTCTAATTATGACTTCGATTAAGCTGCGCTAAAGCGAACCTTAACCCGAGCAGATAAAAACTCATGGTGTTTGTGCACATAGATGCGTCAAACACGAAACGAGGAAACCGTCCGAAATGCTTGCAAACTCAAATATTGACCGACAAGGGTGAAAGGGGGACTGAAGAAATTGAAGTTTTCGGTCCAATCGTTCCGTTATTGGGCAAGAGCTTGATAGCTGCAACCAAAACTACAAACATGTGCGTACACTTCGTTGATACTTCACCGTTGAAGTGTAAGAGAAATTCCCCAGTACTTAATTATCTGTCCCCACCCCTCCTGTGTGAAAATCTTGTGTGCCTTGTGGGTAGTCAGGTCGTGTGTGGCGCGCACAGACGGGCTGCCTGCGGCATTGCAAGCACCGGCGCCAATCCCCACATCAGACGGCTGACCATCATGACAGTGACTGGGAGATGGGAGAGAGAGAGTGAGGTCGAGTCTGGGGACCGCGTCTCCACGGAAATCAACGCATATTCCTCCCCGCAAACTGTCTGACGCGCTTTTAGACTATCGCGATGGGTTGAAGTTGTAGTTTCTAAGGCTGCCAACAGTCGGACGGTCACAAAAGATTTAAAAATGAGTTTCGAAATCAAACGACGACGCGACGACGTGATTCCTCTGAAGCGGCAAAAGGTCAGGCAAACTGAAGATTTCATGTCTCGGCCGGAGTGAAACATTTAAGCCTGCAAAAGGGCTGTTGCCTGAAGTAAATCTAACAGCAAGAAATAAGATATATGCGTTCTTGCTGAAGTCCACTCTTTCGAAACATCAAATCAAGATCTACCAACGACGGACCTGTGTGCTGCATTGCAAGTTCCTATGAAAATAGTTAGGTTTGCCGCAGATTGGTTCGTAACTTCGAAATTATCCTCGAAAAACAAAAAGCTGCGGTCTTTCTTACGCGCATTTATATGCGGAATGAGAGAAGTTGAGTCGTTAGCTACGAGAAGGTTGTTTTAATCAAAAGTTGTGCACATCAGCTGACAAATTTGTTGCCGATGGCTCCATTTTGATTCCGGACGCTCTAGTCCCAAAGTGGCATGGAAAGTGTCCTAACGGAGTATACGACTTTAATCAAATTCGAAAAAGCCAGAGAAGGCGAAAAGACACATCACAAAAAGAGCCGCTGATGGATACCCCAGACACACCAACCACTCTAAACCCCCGAAAATGTTTTGCGACATAGAGGAACGCAAATAAGTTTTAGAACAGAAATTACAACTTGCTGCAAACTTCATACAGCACGTTATAGCTTACAGGGCAAGCAGACAAGCAGTAAAAAGTGACAGTTAACATACCGGAAAAAGAGGCGCTTGATTTAACGAAAAGGAAGGGTTCTCTGGAAACCTTGCACAAATTTAAAGCTCACGAAAGGCCGAAAAACCTCGCATGTGGGAAAGAAAAAACAACTGCAGCTAATGAGAGCTGCCGTCGTTTTGTCTGCAATAATAGGATGTCTCAAAGTTAGCCTCTATCGTTTTATTCCCTTAAATAAAACTTATCCATGAGGGAGAACAGGGTCTATTACTATTTTTTACATTAACAACCAGCAAACAGGGCGCTCTTTTGAAGAAAAATGGAACAAACAGCAGTAACGTCTAAAAGGCCGTCCCATTTGGCCTGAAAAGTCTTGTCTCACAAAGACTATTCATGTTTGATCAGGATATTCGACTGTAGATCTTAGTATAAAAGTCCCAAAAACTCCGCTCTAGAATTCCGGGTGAGTACACTGCCGGTTGGCTACCGAATCAAAGGATAATTGCTTTTCGCAAATTTCGATCGCAGTACCATTTCAGCCAATCTTTCATTACTGCCAGTCGTAGGTCATGACTCCTAAGGCAGGTATAATGGTCATTTCAACTTTAACAGCCACCGAGGTGTTCATGACCAAGCGACAATCACTTACGTTTCAGAAAAACATGCAAAATTATTTATTTATGGTATTTTACGTGCACCCGTTTTCCCATTCGTCCCATACTATCTAAGACAGCCGTCAACTGTGCGGAATAATCGACATGCCCTTTTTTCCGGGATTGCTGACAGAAAGTGAATTTAGTCTTGCTTAACGTGCTCTTAGTAACCATGAGCAGCGGCAATAAATAATGGAAAGATTAAAACCTCATCGGTTTATGGCCGGCTGGTAATCCACCAAAACGCTAAAGTGGCCGACTATTGCGTGCCCTAAAGTGTTTTAGTAGATTTTCGAAATAAGTATCGTGTGCGTTTGCATGTACGGCCTCCGTGTTTTCTTCAACACATAATACAGAATGAGGTAGAAATGTCAAAAACCCTATTTGCACTGCCACAGGTCCATGTGCGTTTTCTATTTTGCAAAACAGAGCAAACTAAAAAACATTGTTAGAACGAATATCTATCTTAGCCTTACGCAAGGTAATTATTTTTAGAGCATCTCTTATTCAAACTGCACAGTCACATTGCCAGTTATTGGTCGTTACCCTAGAAAATATGTTACAGGCTCGTCCAGGCAAGCGTGTGGCAGTCAGTAGTAAGCCTTTTATTTAGCATATTAATTAGTCTGTGGACTTTTTCTTGTTCTGAAGAGTAAACCTCTACAGATAGTTTCAAAAGTACGAATAAAACAGAATTGACATTATTTCTCCTAAAAGCCCAATAGGTATTGGATTTTTTCCTCTGTCGAAGGACGTCAGAAATAACAAAGGTTGATGGGCATTTCTGAGTCCACAGTGTAGGGGAAGTTTAGCCTTTCGTCCTATAGATTCGGTCCGCTCGGACCTCCATACTTATGTAAGCAGTCTGTAATTGCATGCGAAAAACTCAATTTTTTTCGAAAGCGAAAAGAGCCGAAATTATTCGGATAATAACTTATGGCTTTCATTACAAGTGATGGAAATTTTTCGAAAAATGTCAGACAAACTATAAAGTAGATTATATGAAGTAAGAGGAAATGTTATCGCGTAAACAACGGCCATAATTCAAGTATCTTTGAGCGATGCTAAAACTAAAGCTATGAATTACTAATGTGTACATACTATCGATGCCAAAAAGCCCTACAGAAACAAAACGGAGTTCTTAGGTAGTAAATCGTAAATATTTTGAAGGTTAAAAAGATCTTCAGCTGGAAACCAACACGCCGAATGAGTATTAGTTAGGTCCTACTAATTTGTGTGATAAAAATGGTAGCTGACTTCAGGCAAATATTTCTACGCAGAATCGGGTTTAAGGACATCAATATTCTTTCCCGCAGACTCGACCCTTGTGATATAACCTGCACACTTTGAGCTGAATAAATGATAAAGCAGTAAATATAGAGATACTACAGATTTTGAATGTATTCGAATTTCAAATCTATTCAAAATTCCTGAGGTATACGTTTCAGAAATTGAACTGATAATATTGGAGGAAGCTGAAGGATGAGCTACATTGACCGCGAAAGTTGCCATGCTTCCAAAAGATATGGTCGGATAAGGGCTCATTTCAGTCACAGTAATCACTTTCCTATGCATTTACAACAGGTTATCGACCGTAAGGCAGAGAACACGACTTGGCATTTTAATGACAACGACGCGGTGATTGATGAGTTTCATTGCGAATGCCTAGTAGCAAAAATAAGAGCACTTTCGATCAGTTTGGGCAGACATGGAATTATGTTTAGAAAAAAATGATTAGAGGGAACTAAAAATTGGATAAGTTGTCTATTCTAGGCAGCATCTGCGTCAGCAGAATTTCGCTCTTACTTCATTACGGACTTCAGGTTACTCTCAAAAAACGAAATTACAAAATTCCAAATAGGGCTGCCTTTCTGCTCAATATAACTATTTATTCTTTGCACATACTGGGTTCCAAAATGCAGGCATTAGGAGCCCTGAGTATTCTACCATATAATCATAATAAACCTTTACAAACGGTAATTTATATCTCTAAAGTTTTACTTTAACAAGACAGTCCTCGGCAAGGTTTATTTGGGTAGTTCTGAAAGTGCCAAAAGTACATGCCCTGTGTACGTTAAAAGCCTCAAATTCTACGAGCAATCTACTTTTCCAAGTCGGGAAAAATCAAAAAGTTAACTTAATTGCTTAGGCTAACTCTATTCCAAACAAATTGCCTAGTTTAACTTACGAGGTATTTTATCGTTTATTGTGCAATCGGCATATCTGCATTTTGGCTCAATTACTTATGAAGTTCAGCTTTCTCGCTACTCGCAGTTTCCAAAGAAAAAGGTCTTTTCTGTTAAAATCCCATGAAGTGCCAATGCGTCCAGAACTTTTCAGTTATACTGTATCAAAAGCGCAAATAAGTACAGATGAATTGAATAGGACACGCAAACGTAGGTAGCATAAGCATCTTTTATACGATTAAATATCACAATTTTCGATGCGAAGGGTAAAAATCTGCTCCCACATTTTTAGTAACCAGATAACAACATTTAAGGACGAAAATTAGATTAGTTGTTAAAAAAGGTGTCTTTACCGGACTTTCCATGCAATCGTATCAGGATTTACGCTAAAAACATGTTCTGACTGAGATGTCATGTCCAGTAAAAGCGCAGAGAGCTCTATTTCAAAGCCCGTCATTCATGCATGAGACAGAAGTAAAATTTCGCTTCTGAGGAGACACAATGTGAAATTTTCTACCCATTTTAAAAACACTGGAAAACGATTTCCAGACAGTATCCAGGCGACAAAGAAGTTAAATGCGTTGGGTGGATCCAGATTAGTCAACAGATACATTATTGTCCCAGACAAGGCGCTTAAACAAAACAGCAACAGACTTTTAAGACTTTTGCCGTCAGCCTGGTGGATTGATTAGCTGTTAAGCAGTGCCAGTTTTGGGCTGCGTAAATCGGGGCGTACAGGATAAAGATTTTTGTCCCTTTAACTGGTGAATTTTTGAGTCGAAAAACAGGCAAGAGTTGAGCCGCGGAGTGCAAGGGGTGTGTAAAAGTTCCCTGGCGAAACAGGCCACGACTGCGCAAATAAAACATCAGTGTTTTTTCGTTAAAATTTCCTAAAAGTTAAACATTTAGGCAGTTCGCCAAAGCCCTGTAAATAATAATCAAGGAGTGTTTAGTATCGCGGTCGTCGAAGACGAGCAGGCGAAGAAGCAGTTACACACAGCAGTGACTAGCAACGGTGATCGTAGGAGGGAAGGATAACAGAGGTCATTCTCTGAGAAACGTATGCAAACGAGACAAGTGCAAGTGGAGCTCATTGACTGAGTTTGATTACAGAACGAGATACGATAGTTCTGTTTTTTCGGGTTAACGAGTGGTTAACATGAAAGGGCACTGAATAAACGTACAAATCCCAATTTTCTTTCTTCTTCGATAGCACTTCCCTATAAGGATAAGTTTAAAAGTCTTAACGAGGTATGATTCTGGCTACGTTTATAAAAATGATACTTTTACGTAGCTACATTTGAAGTTAGGTTGATTTGGTACACGTTTAACTGGAAATGTTGGGTAAGTCACCTGCCCATTGACAGAAGTGAATTAAATTCTGAGCAGGTCAGCAAACTGGATGGTTTTAGACTGATCGATTATGCAATTTAATTTTCTCGATCTGATGGTTGACATCAACCTGACAGTTTTAGTGACAAAAGTGATGGCTTGTCTGTATGGCAACTCCGCGCATCGACGCGGAACAGTTTCGCCTACAGCCTGGTTGTCCAATCAGTTCGATTGCCGCTCAGATCCCACTTTAAGGATAAACAATCAATCCAGAGGTCTGGAACGTCGATCCGATAGTAAATGCGTCCCAAAGTGTCCCTCTTTTCCCTCTAATAAATATGAATTTGTAACTTGTCCAAAGAATAAAATAGTGAACGCTTTGTTTCTTGTGAGAATGTCGAAGACCAGTATGTTTTCCGAAGAGTGACACTTCAAATAACCCAAAATTATATTTTTCAAGATTCTGGCGCAGAATTTTGCTTAATTTTCAAATAAACAAGTTTGTTTTTCTAGTACAAGGATCCAGATGTTGCATATTGTTGCAGTATACTGTCGGCTGTGACAACCACTACCCTGTAAATTATTCTTTTGTCTAACGAAACACGTGGCGTTTTTTCTCAAGAATGCTTTAGGTGGGTATTCTTTTGGCGTCATGATGTAGCATTAGTTAAACAAGGTGCGAAGTGTATCTTCATATCGACCTCAGCGGCCCATATCTCAGGGTTTGCCGCTCACAGTCCATAACTGAAACACATTTTGTACAGTCCAGCCTAAACTTTCTGCTCTTTCAAAACAAGATTTTTAGGCAGAACAAACTGAGGCACGAATGCTTGTTTGACTGAGTTTCATGACAGACCTGCTTTGAAGACGCCTGCACATTGCAGGATTTTAATAGCTTCAGTTGAAAGTAATACTTGTTTGTATTTGTTCGTACTATAGAATAGCTAAAAATGTTGGACAGACAAACTTAAAACCCCTAGCGACCGGACAAGAGTCCAGACGGATTAATTAAAGCGAGAGGTCAGGTTTGCCTTCCGTCATACTTGTTATACTAAAGTGGAGACCTCTCAGGGAAAATCTGTAATTTTCCTTTGCGTCAGTTTCCTTTTTTACAAACAATTAAGGACAAAAATATTCAGGGATACCTCGGTAACTGGGCCAACCCAGTAGGCCTCTAAGTAGAAGAATCGTAAGTGCCCACTGACGGTAACCAGTGGCAAATATTACTTTTTAGAAACATGAAACGAATGCGTGTTTTCTCCTTTTAATTTGTGCCTATCTCAATTGGGATCGTAAACAGTGAGAATGCAATCATTCAGACGGTTGGAATTTACGGTTAGACACGGAAAAAAGCACCCCCCCCCCCTAATACAGGAGGTCTTGCCCTGAATCACCGACATCTAAATTAAACAGTCACCCCAACGCTGACGCTCCTAGTTCTAATCATAACTTAGGACTTTGTGCATATTGTGTGGCTGAGGACACCAAAACAAACCGGGAAGACGCATGTTGACGCAATAATGTGTTTATTTACAAGTTTCGGCAAAAAATGATCAGAGCTCAACTTATGGTAATCTCCAGTGATTTGTAAGCAAATGGGTTGAACAAACGCCTAGCCTGTAGACTAGGTTGGCTTCTGTGGCAGAATTGCATGCCCTAACAACATCTGGTTTCAGGGAATTGAGACAATCCGACAGCGCAGCCCAGAACAACCACAGAAATAGTTTTCACTATAAAACTACAATGTTAGTAAGTCTATCACAATATTTCAGACGTCCCACTAAAACACCGTGCTCCAGCTTTCTTTTGGCTTAGTATGGCGTCGATTTCTTGGATACCCTGCACTTCGTTTAGGGGACTTCACACCAGAGTGAGTAGAGGAGCTCTTCCCAACGAACCAAGCAAGGATTTCAAAATGAAAATACTCTATCATGCAGAAACAGATCCCGTCAACCGTTGAACAAAAACGCTTGGTAGAAAATACCCACCGATAACTCCGACGCTTCCCCGGACCTCCACCGGCACCACTAATGGCATTGCTGGAGTTGCAGAAGCCCGCGTTCGTGCCATCCCCGGTGCCTGCTCCAGTCGTCAGGTATCCGCGCATTTCCTCCTGTAGGCGGAACTGCTGCACTCGCAGCATCCGTAAGGCCGCGTTAAGGTAGTGGTAGCGAGACTCCTCTACCCGAGTCTCCTCTCGCAGAACACGTACTTCCTGTTCCAGACGCAGGGTCTGGGAATCTCGACTGGCCACGAAAGAGTCGTAGGCTGCCTTCTTTTCAGCGTGTTTTTGGGCGATTTCCTGGCAGGGTAATGGGGACGGAGTAGGGTTACAGGGAGTCCACCACAACTAATGTGCTCACAATGGAAAACATAGAGACTGCAAGCTGAAACATTTGTTACAAAGATGGCATTTCAAAGAATAACAGTTGGAAGGGCACTTTAAATAGCGCTTTGCACTGCCAGGAAAGAGATAGCAATAGATAACAAAGGTTGCACGAAACATTTAAAGTCCTGCGGTGACCTTTCGGAGTCTGAAAAGTCCATTTAAGAGATGGCTCAAAAGTAGTCTTGAAGGCGATGGCAGGCATGTCCCAGAACCGAGTTAAAAGGGATCCCGATTGAGTGACACTTTTCGGAGGCGAAATCACTGACGCCCATGCACTTCGATAAAATCGCATCTGACTTGCACCGTCCTTGCAAGGACACGAGATCAGCAGTTTCTTCAGTTTAAATGCTGAAGATTTTAAGTAGATATTCCCGTCGAGCGCACATGGGCAATCAGTGGGAGATTCATCTTCCTGTACGTGTCATAGCGAAGAAGTGGACACTGGGATTTTACCATAACGAAGATAGTTTGAACGCAATTTCTTGCGGCAAACACTAAAAGTCAAGACTTCCAAAAATATCCTGGTACAGATCGAAATTTTCTGCGGATTATGAAGCAGCGGACCAGATATCACACATCCTGAAGCCAGACTGAACTCAGCATTTTTGGTGGAATGCTACGATTAACCAGCCAACTTTCCTTGTCGGATGTCGACTTGAACGAACGTTCAGTGGGACCCAATTCAACACAAAAACTGTCATAAAATAGCAAAGTAAATGCTTTTAGCCGAAGATATGGCCGAGATACAGCAATCTACCCCAGAATAAATGTGGAGGATGGTGAATCTTAGGCGAGCGCCCTGCTAGGTTCCACCTTGCATTATGCCCTACGAAGTCCACTTTACGAACGAATAGGATTTTGATTTTCTAAAGTGGGTCAGAAGAAAACCTTCATTAACGAGTCGGTGAAGTATGTTGACGGTATTCATGATGATTCGAGCCAATTCTGGCACTCGAACATTTAGAACTGCGAGTGAACTTCGTAAATTTTGGGACCAGCATGGCTTACAAGCCTGTGGGCAGGGCCATCCTGCGTGGTTTTTCTTCCATTTGTGTAGTCTTAGTGACTCTGCGATTGCCCCTTTACCGGCTGCATGGCCAACTTGGCATAAAACCTTCCGTCCGATAACTACTTTTCTGCGTCGTTTGCTTTTTTCCGAGGAGAAATCACCTAACGGCTATGCACTTCGCTAAATTTTTTCCTTACTTGCCTTTTACTTCACTGCAACGGTCCTCTGGGGACGTTACATTTGCAGGGAATGGTATCGTCTGCTTAAATGCAAAAGGGTTTTAAGCAGCTTTTTCCAGATCTTTGCATAAGCACTGAAACTATTTGAGCATTAAACTAACAGCCCTAAGTGTGCTCCATCCAAAGTTGCATCTCAGAATTTGGCCTCAGGACCAGGTGGCGCTAATGTCGACCGCAACCTTTAATTTGACATCATCCTAGACGTGCTTGTAATGACCTAAAAAGCTGACATTCTGTCAAAATAAAATTAGCATCTAGGTCTTCGTTGGACTCCATCGCAGAATAACGGGGCTATAAGGGAAACAGCCCAGGGCGAAACGCTCGGATGTGTGCAAAATGTATACTGGTTGCATGTTTGCATAAGTAAAAAGCTAATGCAGGGACTTACTCGAAGGCCGGCATTTTGCTAGAGAAAACACGCACTTCGTTTTCAAAAACGACGAGGAATAATTAATTGCCCGCGTATTATATGGGCAAACCTCGAAGTCCCCTCGAACGTTTAGCAAAAGGCGGCTTCTACATCGGTCAAACGACGGCTCCCTGTATCTTATCCCAATACCGTCATCGGTAGCCTCATTTGATGGAAAAAAAGGATTAATGACAGAGGGCCCGCCGGTTCCATCATTCTATGTTAATGGGGTGTTTCGCTCCGCACTTTCAAAACAACCTAGCCAGATATTCTAATTCCTGAAATCTTATTTCCTTCAGCATAAAGAGGTAAACATTTTGACAGGAAACTCAGCGTGGTTCGCTAGATCACTGTAAACTGCCTGAGATCTATCGCCGGTGAAAAACGGCATCCTGGTCAAACCTGAGATAGAATTGGCGGAGTAAATGCATTCTTGCCAATAATTTAGACCTCCTGGAAGGAACCAGTGAAACACCTATGACTGCTTAACTCAGCATCATTTGGTAAAAAAGCTCAAGTTGTAACTTGCTTTCAAAACCACACTAACCTGCAGATCGTCATTTGTGCTGCCAGTACCTCTTAGGATTCTTAAACATCCTCAAGCGGCAGATTCCCGAGCTAAATTACTTCGTTGTGACATATATCTTGGTTTACCGTCCAAACACAGTCATAACATGCGAAACCTCGTGATAGTAATCATGACAATCCCTAAATTGTGACTGCGGCAGTTTTAATTGACTTCTAAACTCAATTTTACAGCAGTTAATTAAAATGACGACACGAAAGATGAATTTTGAAACTAATGAACAGTCAACGGCTAGTTGCCAAAAAACCTGTCAGGTGTTATAACCTTGGCTGGACAACTGTCTTTTTGTAAATTTATAAATATTTCGGTATGTTGTTAGGCCACTTTAAATGAATGGTTTTGCGAATCAGCCCCTTTAGATCTTACAAGTAGACAGAGTTAGCGTGTTTTAAGATCAAGTTTATCTTCGATATATTTCTGATCCGAGCACTCGACTACGCACACTTGACTTCTTTAAATCCTAAATGACCATTTACGAGTTTGAATTGACACGTTTTTTTTCAAGTCTTTCAATAATTAGCATATGTACTGAATGTGATTTCTAATCTTTCCTTGAAATTAAAAAGCTTAACATCAAAACTACAGTGTATCAGAGAAAGCACACGGGGATAACCGGGGGCACTAGTGAGTCGAACCGCTCGTCGTTATGTCATGCAGCAACTCAAAAGTAGCCAAATGCGCGTCTGGGCTTTCATGAAGTACTCGTGTTGGGAGTTCCGTAAATCAGCGGCTTTTTTCTTCATTGGACAAGCAAGTACGATCGAATAATTTTAACACAATTATCGTCCCTTATCTAAAACACTTCCAAAATCTTGAAGAGGCAGCTCGAGTGTACGAAAAACATACAAAAACATAGATTGGTTGAAAGGAGAGGAAGTACCGGGTCGTCAACCTGACAGCAAAATTCATTGAAAGTCAACTTGGTCACGCTGGTGTTTTCTTTACTCCAGAGAGATAAAATATCCAGTCTTTTGTAAATTAGGCATTTGTAGGTAAAAAAAGACCCTCGATGAAAACATTTAGCAAATATTTGGTGTGTCATCTGATTAATTAAAGAAGTAAAATGTTTTGGGTACTCGAAGAATAGAGATATCAGTTCAGTTTTCAGACAAATAATTTTTATCGCCTATCTTTAAACTTTTCTGGATGTGACTAATGTCTCTTTTGTGCTCCTTTTCGGATCCATTAGACGTCTGAAAGGCATTTAAGAAAAGGTATGGAAACCCGACCAATGAAATAAGCACACGCATGTCTTTAAAACTAGAAAAGGTCGTTATTTTCTGAGCGCTTTTTACCCTAATTGAGGTTGAAATAAAAAACGAATCCTTCATGGCTGTCAAAAGTGCACTTTACTTCCGCCGACATAGTCTCTTGAAAAATTGAAAGAAATCTCTTTGTGCTCCCATTGCTCTAGCCCGCTTCAGCAAGTGCGAATTGCAACATGAACGAAAACAATAAACGCTATTACTAAGTACTTTTTTAGAGTCTGCTCCATAATCTACACCTCCTGTACGAAAAATGCTATAATACTTGATTTACCAAGACGGTGAAGATATGAAACATACGTAGAATTGTGATATTTTTATGGAGACACTCAGAAGGCAACTAAAAATGACGGACAGAATACGAACAAAAGAAAAATCGACTAATAAACGTCCAGAACCTAAAGGATACATTGGCCGAAACCGAAGTCTATTGCTTAAATAAGGATAGTACACATTCAGGACCATGATAAGTAAAAGTCGGATCAATATTTTAAGACGCATTTCATTAAATTAAATTGCCGAAGATCGGGATCTTTGCCGCAATGAGCCATAATGACATTCGGAGTCTTTATCCTAAGCCATGGGATGGGCCCCACTTAAAATATTATTTTCTGTGTGTATTTAACTCTACGGCAAAAGTCAAGGCACACACAAACCGACTACTTTGGCATAATTTAGTCCGTATCCGCTGTTCGAAGATAAATTAATCCCCTTAATAAAAAGGGTGAAGTTCCGCAAAGAACCATCATAAGCCGGTGAATTAAAACGCTTAAGAAAGCTGGCCAATCTCATGGTTCAAGTCCAGGAGTGGGGATCGTCGACTCTTTGAAGCTATAGCCAACCCTAGAAGATCAATGCAAATGAGCTCAACAAACCAGTGTGTCATGGTGAATGGTACACTGCAGTTTGTAAAATTTATTTGGTTTAAAGTTAGGAAGGCTAAACACTTTAAGTAAAGTCGCATGGGATTCGCCGCTCTTATCCATTGCATGTGGGTGAAATCGTAAATAACACCTTCCAAAGCATTAAATCCGTATAGGAGGTGCTCCACTCGGCTAACTGGTATTGACCTTCCAGAGGATCAAGTCAGGGCAGTTATATTCAAAAACCTCATTCTTTGGAGAAACCTAATATTTGAATGCCAACGACAAAACGCGTATTTCTGGAAAAAAGTTAAAGGGAATTTTCACAGACTTAAAAATCGGCCACAAAAACGTATCACAAGTTATGATTGTATTAAAGTTTAAGAGCAAATTCTGCACGTTTCCAAACTTTAATAGTTTGACCTTCGAATGTTTTAAAACATACCTTCTCGAACGCATAAGTCTTCATTTGGTCAATATTAAAATTTGACATTTTGGATAACATGTGCAAAGACTGTACCGACAAGCGGCATGGAGTTGGGGTTCAAATGTTTGAATTTACACACAACGTTTATCTGAAGTGTTTTCGGTTCTTTCTGGGAAAAAGGTGCAATTAAGACAAGAAACCTGGTTCTGTATATCTGTCTTTACGCGACGACGTTTATATATGCGCAACATTTTCTACACTCGTTTGCGTCTCGAATGAAGGGCACCTTTTTCCGGTAGATAGCGGAGGAAATTGTCATGCAAAGTGCTGTCAGATAACCCAACATCAATCAGACCACCTGCCCCTTGCCATGGCAAAATGAAAAGGACAGAAATTAACCAAGCAGATTGACTTAGCTAATTCTACTGTCAAATCTGCTCGACTCAAACAAGTAAACGTTCTCGGAACAAAAAGGGGAGAAAGCAAGACAAACATATCCACTGGAAAGAAAAATAAAATAAAAATGTGTCTACAAAGAAAATACATAAGAGACAGCAGAATTATATTTGAACGTGGATATAAAATGCTCTGGAATAACAAACTATCGGGCAAACAGTGCCACTTCCAAGAATCAATTATTCCGTGTACACATAGGCCTTGGTGTTCCGGAAGAAATTGGCAAAACACGTGGCTAACAGCGCGCTGTTCTCAATCCTATGAAGCCGACCGGTCAACGACAGTCTTCACATTTTATCACTCACCGTCAATGACTTTAACTTCGCAATGGGCGGATTCGATTTTTTTATTTTCAAGAGTTAAAGCAAACGACTGAATCTATTAGAACTCCGTTTTCTTAGCTTTCTGGGAAGGTGTGCAGATGTTGATTTGTTAGCGTATACGAAGAGACTTAAGGTTGCTCTGTAGGGAACTTTAGAACAAGTCTGGATGTGTGAGGAAAACTAGTTCTCATCTTATATACCAGAAGAACGTTTTAATAGTCTCGAGGTTCAGTTTTATGATTAAGTTTACGAAGCACATGCACATGAATATGCAGAAACAATCGAAACACTTCAAGTTCCCTACGGCTAACAGTTTGAATTAAGTGCATAACATCGAAAACTCGTAAGTTTTTTCGCTTTCGTGATTCACCTAGCATATTTGCTGTTCCAGACCGAGGTCAGCAAAATATTGAAAATTTTTAAATCAAATATCGGTTTGTGGTTCAGTTCATGATGCCAAAGAAAAGATTCTCTAAAACCGCAGTTGCAGGGCTGACATAACAGAATCAGTCTCCTTCTTAAGTCAAAGGTACAAGGTGGTTAATGGCATTCTGACGTAACAAAATCACTCAAAATCGACTGAATGCTCCAGAAGTTCAAAATCGGTAACGAAGGAAGAAATTAAGAAAGTGAGATGATTCGTGAGGGATAACTAGCCAATGCAGATGATTCAAATAGTGGGCACGTTAAGATCAGTTGTAGCTCAGGTAAGACTTGAGTCAACCAATTGCGACTAAATGGAAGTAATGATCTGTAACCGCGCCTAAACATGGATTCCCCACCATGACCTTAACTCCAGGTCACAGGCGAAGAAAACACGAAAGTTCCGATTGCCGAATAACAAGAGACAATAGTGAGCATATTATTTATGATGAAAAGGGACTAATAGAAACCGAACATATATGTTACAAGCGTACATTACAGACTGACTTATATGGCCCCCGAAACAGAATGAGGGAACAAGCACGCCCCACTTAAGTAATAAAGATAGACCTGGGCATAATTCTGGAGAGGGCAGCATATTTCCGTGCCTTAACCCCAACAATAACCCTTATATAAAACTAAACCGTTGCCCTACTTTTGACCCCTACTCTACCCTAAACCTTAATTTCGCAGTTAACAATAGGCCCTATCTTAACCCTAAATTTGATCCGGGCTTGCCTTACCATTAAATTTAAATCTGGTCTTAAAACTAGTCCTTAAGTTAATCTTAACCTAAAATCTAACCATAACTTTACTTGAAGTTGGCTTAAACTCACTCTTATTGCTGACGATTCCTGTTCTCATGTCCTGTTCAAAGGGCATCTAAGTCCACCCTACGCGTACATCGAGAAAATTTTGCTCAAAGCAATACTGACAGGACAGTGAGAAAAGATGTCAAATCTACCTGCTTTCGCCTGCCGTCTCCATGCGCACCGTTTTATAAGGGCTCATCTTACGTCACCATAACATTAAGATGTCCCAAACCCAATCCTCAGAATCAGCTTCTAACGAACTCTATCTGCTACTAAGGTTGAAATCCGCGCCTCATCGGAAGCACTGGAAGGACGGAAATGAATTGAAGTCAATTGGGGAAAAGAGACTAAGTTTGCAATACGTGCAAAAAATTCTTCAGACGTCAAAAGAGATGTTTTGGTATCTGCAGCAAATGTTTGATAGAGAATAAGGCAGATGTAATCCTTGGCCTCCTGCTAGGAAACTTTAATCTGCTTAGTGTTCTTGATAAAATATTAGTGTAAGGAGTTGCTCCGTCAGCACAAGCCGAACCCATCTTTATCATTAAAGTAGCTCTAAAGCCAAAAATTAACTTCAATTGCTTACGTTTCGTCAACGGAGTTGTGACGGTTCGGTAGAGACAACATGCCGGTGGGACAAAACAAGACCGCAGAACTTCGGCCGACATAATTATTTTCTGGTATGGCAATAGTTTGTTTTTCGAAGGTTGGTCAAGAACATAATCAACTGTCTGCCTTAACAGGACTTGTAAAACTTTTCAAGTACATAACGAAATGGAGATTTTAGCTCCGTCAAATGCCGTAGTTTCTTTTAACTTATGAATGTTCCCTAGTCACAATCAGCCTCTCCTTTATAACAAAATGCAGCGACACATTAGGTCGCTGATAAAATACTATGCGACGAATGCTCAGGAATAGTTTCTCAGGGCACGTGAGGCAACTTTTTCGTAGGACGTTTACTAATATTATCTGGAAATTATAAATTTGACGGTTAACGAAATCCTACTCTGCCGGCGGAAGTCTGCTTTACACGACTCGGTGCTGAATGCTACTATGCGTAACCCAGCTAGTACGTAGGGCTTCTACGCCGGCCTATTTAAAAGCAACATCTTTTATTTTTTATAACTCACCTGTGCTGTTGTACGTAATGGCCTGAGTTCGCGAATGAGGGGAGCCAGGTTGTCGCGCCTGGCCATTATGTGCTGAGTTAGGCAGCCGACCAGCGCTGACATTTCCTCCAGGGTTGATCCCTTTCGCTGATTCAGGGTTACAGCCCGCTCAGACACCTGGAAGACAGGAGGAAGAAAGGCATAACTGATACCAACAGCAGACTTTCGCTTCCTCCCGTTCATTATGCGCACACTACTCGTTGACTTCTCGGGTGGTTAGACATGCTCAGGGGGTATTATCATGACCACTCATCAGCCAAGTCTTTGACGTGGGATTCAGCCTGCTCTCGATGACTGTAACTCAGCGAACTGCTCAAAACTTAAATGAAATGCCAGAAAGAGGATGCCCACTGGGGTTGACAAAAAGTAGGCAAAAGGGAAGCGAAGAAGAGGAGATAAAATTCATAGCCAAGTGCCCAAAGATTTAGGACTTTACAGACCAACTTAAAAAGTTCCACTAAACTCTGCAGGAGAGCTGGTTCTTGGGCCTCAAAACAGGTCATTTCTAGGTCATCTCTTCTCCCCGAGTGGTTTCGAAGGAACAAAAAGTCCCTATTAGAAGAGACGCCGGAGAAAATACGCCTCCTACCAAATAGCCAAGTAGGATGGGTTAAAATTAATCCGCTAGAACTATCACGTGTCAACCTTAAAATGGCATATGAAGTACATACCACAAACTTTGAGTGCAAGATGCTGCCGACCAACGAAGACCGGAATGTGCGTGTCCATGGTCTTCAAGCGCATCTGGCATGCACTCAGTGATCGATCTCATGAAACGGTTTCCGGAATTCTGAAATACGCTTTCAAATGCCAACATTCTGGCGAGTTCTAAATATCGTGGGATTGTGCTGCACGATAATTGACATTGCAATCCCTCCCCCTAAGTAATCCTTCCTCATCAAAAACGCATTTCAGAATTTCGACTAGTCCTTCATGGGACCGGTTACTGACTATATTCCTGAACAGCGCTTAAAAGCCGCTTGTGCTTTCTCCTGTTTGATTGATTTTCGGCATCTTCGACGCTACTGAATACTTTCGGCGAACAGCCCGTTAAAACTAATTTTGGGGAGGTGCAGAATCTTTATAAAACACTAGTTAGCTTCAGACCATAATCTATCAATGTACTTCAGCTCTATGAGGACGAACCTCTTCAAAGTAGTCGTGCATTTTAGCGCTGTCAATATATATGTATATATAATCCATTATAGATTCTCTTGAGCCAATATCATTTAACCATTAAAATCTTTCGATGTCACAATCAACTCGAGAGACTGAACGTTCCATTACTCTTGTGGGATTTATGCTGTAGTAGGACGAGGGCAAAACACAAAGTCTGGCGGGGGGGGTCTTGCTGAAAAAATTACGGATGTTTTATGATGGTACAAGCTGCTAGATTCTGAACTGAAAGCCCAGACCTTACCACTAGGCTCCACAAAAGTCGTGCGATGGTTTACGTTACAAAAACTACGAACGTCTCGGCGCCCCGGACCCTGGAACTAAGAAAAGGCTGTGTCGGTTTCTACTGGAGAAGTCGCGTGGGTTATGCGCATAAACACGAAAACAGGAACCTCCCCCTATTTTGGGGGCCTTGTCCTTATTTTCATGGGGATTGCGGTTGGTATCAAGATTAATGTGAGCGTTGGGATATGGGTTAGATGCGATGAGACGAGTCCCATGAAGCAGTCGTGAAGAAGGAGACACGATCGCCGGAACAAGAGCTGTATTCGCCTGACGTTTCAGATTCCTGCTCGAACCCATCTGAGAAAAACGCGAAATAAGTGTACATATACGCGTTAAACGATTTGCCATCAAGTCGATAAATTATAAAATGAGGTTGAATTTACGTCAGTGGTTTGTGGAGGCATAATAAGATCCTCTAAAGTTAAAATAAACAGGAAAGAGGGGTGAGCGAGGGCTCATTGCACTCCGATGTCACGAAATCTTTTGGATAAACATGATATCATCCGCATGCGGTCAATCAGTTTATTTTTTCACTATGGAAACCGCGGGATCTGCAAAAAGCCCATTCGTACACGCAGGGCCAGTGTCTTTGAAGATGGGTTTACCCAATAGCCTCCCGCATCTGCGTCTCTGCAAATCCATGTTATCTTTTGGTTTGTTAGCTGACAGACTAACCTTTGGTTTTCGGCACTCAGAGATTGAATCTAGACATCTCTGACAGGTCAACACAATGTATAATCAGGGTTTAATGAAAGTTAGAGCAAACTCTGATGGCGGAAAACTATTCACCTGCTGATCTTTAGCCGATAATCTGTACATAATTCCAGAATTCTTTCTTCTCGCCCAAAGCAACTCGTTTCTAAATCAGATGGCCAACGACCTCCGTCACGGCCTGAACATTTTTCTCGGTTTCTGTCTGCTTTCGAAATATTTTAATCGCTGCAGGCGTCCTTAATATCAGTTTGGATTTTATTAAGGTGGATGCATTTGGCGTGGATAAATCTATCCTGATTGCAAGGGCGAAGCGGAGACTTTCGTTTGCTCCGATAATGAGGGTACACAGTCCATGCGGCATCGGTCGGCATTGCGTTATTCGCCGTCATCAGCCAGGCGCGGGTTTCACGCCTGAGATGAAAACACGAGTCACTTGAGCATTGATCTCAACACTCGCCTGACAGTCCGACCATTCCAAACGACGACGTCCACGATGTGCCCTATGGCGTGGTGGAAACAGCATCGGTAATGTTAGCTTAAACTAGCCCACAGCGAGGCAGACTTGCACAGCGTCTGCCACACTCTACTCCGTCCCACACGCTCCGATGGCAAGACAGTGTCAAGAAGACAGGAGGTGGGCCTGGGCGCAATGGCTGACAAAACTAAACAGTCCACCTCCGCGTACCACGCACGACCTGGCCACCAATTTGCGTACTGGTATGCATCAAAGGAACTGATTCCCGATTACGTGAAATGTGCATGTTCGGACCTGAGACTTTGCGTCGACCATGGCGGCGACGGCGAAGCGAATTACATGCTAATTGTCAGAAAGAGGTATGCTTGTTACGGCGTGTTAGGCGTGGCGTAGAGGATTCATATGTGACCTAGGGATGTGTGGTCATGTAGGATGGGGCGTTGACATGGCGTCTTATCGGAGAATCGCATTGCGGTGCATATGGCCAAACAGACGTATGTGCTGAGTAAAATACCCTCGAGCATTGTGGGCAGGTGCAATCAGTGTTGGCAGGTCAGTTTAAGCGCGATGAATTCGCAAGTGTCCGATCGGGCCAATACGTGATAGAAATATGCGGTGGTAGTCGGGACAGAGTGAGAGTGTGGCTGCTCAGCCGATGATGTTGGTGCTGTTATAGGTGGTGAAGTTGGTGGTAATTGGCTTGATGGGACTGGTGATAGAGGGGTTTCCAAGTGCAAGAGGCAGGATTTTTTATGATACCATTGCGGTGAATTTCGCCCCCATAAATACACAAATGGCCGTGGTTTACCGCAGGCAACCTAGTAGGCCTTTCCGGTGTCTGAATTTCCTGGGGCATCGTAAGCAGATGAGATGTGTGACAGGTATATGTGGGTTTCCCAGGCATCGGTTTGACGGTCTCACTACAAAGTATTCGCAAGTCACCGACAAGGTCGATGCGTGACAGGAAATTGCAGTCGCAATGGAGATTGGCCTTTATTTCTTATTGCTGGTGGTAGGTACAATGATAGTAATCCTTTTCAGGATGAAGCAAGCGTCCTCAGTGATGTTGTTATTGGTAAGAGTAGTAGTGGTGTGTTTTGAAAATGAGGGACGAGTTGGTCATACTGCTGTTGCAATGGGTCCGGTAATGTCAAACGTGGTCGATTTACACTCGGAATGCTCGCGGACACTGTGGACACGATGACAGAGGTTGGACGCTCGCGTTGTTAATCCGCAGCACTTGAGGCTTACGGGCCTCTCTCTATGAATTGGCGGCGTTTATTCGGCTGGTATCGATAATGGTTACCTCAGTCTTAAAGGCGGTGTGACCTGTCTGCCGGTCCTCAGCAAGGTGCTTCCAGGTTTCAGGATTGATTTCTAGGCGCTTATGGAAAATTTTCAAGGTAACCTTGGAATGCTGCTTGCGTCAGTCTTGTCAGCGATCACTCGTAACTACATCCTCGTAGAGTTGCCGTTCGAGTAGGCGCTCGCCGTCAGTCTCCTCAGTATGGCTGCCCCGCTCAATACTCAGCCATAGGCTCACGTTGTGTCCACTTAAATCGGAAAACTTCGGTCACATGAGAGTCACTCGCACTGATTTACCTTTATTGGAGAAGGAATCTTTGGTTCAGACTTAATTCGCAGTCGGATCGAAAATTAGTCAAGTTGCTATGCGCTCATACGACGAGAGACTCCGAATAGGAGAGGGGTATTCAGAATCCAGCATCACAAAAGCATTGCAAGGATGCCGTATTCATGTGGACGATCGGAGTATTAACCTTCCGACCCAATAACTGTAAGGTCTGCACAGATTACTTCTGTGTGCACAGGACCGGCCCATCTAATCAAACTGCGGTCACATCGGCGTTGCCAACTGACGTTCGAATACCGAATCCCGTCACGTCGTTAAACTCGATCCACTATATTCTTCGCTTATCTTATTAAGGTCCACGAACATCGGCGTTTACAACAGCCAAACCAAGTACGAGCGCCCAAGAAGGCTGCTCATTCTTGACAGCTTTGTTTTGGCTTATGTGGCTGGACAAAGAACACAAGGGAGAGACCAAAAGTTGAATATATATGTATGGCACTAATTTTCTCCTCATTAAACGTCTATTCAGATTTACAAAATTCATTTGACGCAAGTATGAAAAACACAGCGGCCTTTTGGGATCCTAACCCCACGACTGCAAAAGTAAGGCTTGAGTACTACTAACACTCCAACTACCTGAGCTACAGAAGCTGTCGAGTTTTCCATAATTAGGTTGAACGAATTAACCACACCGCCAGAAACGCCTATTAATCCTGTGAGCCTGGTAGTCATCTGATGGATTCCTGATTGACTACCTAGGAAATCCTGTCTTGGCAATCAGTTTAATGCATTAGAATTGGCGGAGTCCATACTTTGCAGTAGGCCGGGCTGCTACTGGCCCAAATGTGATTAAATTCACGGTTTCCAGTCAGAGCCGCGTGATTCAGGTGGTTGAATCATCGGCTGTACCCAAGCCTTGCTCCTGCTGTTCGCGTATACGAATCCCACCGGGGCTGCTGAGTTTTTCACAAATGAGTCAAATGATATCTACAATAATCAGTTGTCGCAGAATTCCACCCAGCATTGCTCCTTGCCGTTATAATTCAAACTTGTGCGGAAAAGGATATTTCAAAGTCCTCACTTCTAGGCTCTGGCAGCAATACTCGATATTGTTTGGCATTATTATTGTACAATGTGATAGTGCAGACTTTTAAACTCCTCAGTGAGCGCACTTATTGGACCGGGGTCGTTATGCACAAAATCAACATACACTTATGATGTTCGCCTTTTCAAATGAAACTCCAAAAGACGGGGGATTTTCAAAGCAGGAAAATTGACAGTCAATATTTTTTTTCTGAGGTCGCTGCTAGCTTGATCTAAGAGAGCAATAATGCACATTGACTGGGCAGAATAACAACTAAAAGGCAGGTCGAACGATTATTTCCGAAGTCGGCAAAGAGACGTACTCCATCCTAAAGACGAGAAACCAGATTGCGTTCCTCGTAAGCATCTAGCCTGTTGCAGGCAAAAATACTTCTACATATGTCTGCATGACGTCACAGCCGCTGGTTCAGTAACAGTTAGACCTAACAATAGAAAAGCCGTTATAAACAAGTCGGAGTAAATGCTGAGCTAGTTAAGTTTTTTCGAATGTAGACGGGCATGTCTACAAGGAGCAAGCGATGAGAGGAAAAGAGCAGCATCCTATTTCACTCAGGTTTATGCTAATCTGTATAGAAAAGAAATTGCTGCTCGAGTACAGCGTACTGTATGGAGCGAAGAATTAGGAACTCAGGAGAAAGGAGATTAATTCTTAGGGTTTATAGAGAGGGAATTGGGAGTTGATTGAAAGTGCCCTGTTGACCCGTCTAATAGACCTGACGAGCTTCGAGAGGAACAGGACGAGAGGGCGGTAAAATCCGAGAAGACATTATGCAACATTTAAGGAGTTGAGATGACAACTCCAACAACTATAGACTGTCCGTATGTTCAAAATACTGACAAAGATGGGGCTAGCGAAACTGTGAGTTCCGAAAAGTAGTTAAGGAGATGCGGTCGCTGAAACAAGTATTTTATTCCTCTGCTGTTTCTACCTAGGGAATCAAGTGTGAATCTGAGATGTTATGAAGAAGAAGATTCTTATCCTAGCGATAGTATCGCCTTCTTTAAAAAAAGTTAGGGGAATGGGCGGGACACCGTCTGACTAATAAATTGTCTTCTAGCAAGCACACAGAAAATATGGGCATTCTGAGGCCTAAACTCAGACTTCTTAGTCTGTGAACATTTAGCCAAAAGCTTTGTTATCAAGCCAAAGCCTCGTTGCCCTGCCAGTTGTAACTGTCAATATTAATTCGCATGGACGAGGAGCTCCATTACCTTGACTGAGCGAAAGAAAGTGCTAGTCCTGGCTGAACTTGTAGCTCTATGCCCTAAATCTGCCAGGTTGAAACGCCAGGTTATTTAGACCTGCAGATGCGGCATGAGTGACGGACTACGGCCAACAAGTCATAAATGACTATCCCAGTCTCGCTCATCCTTGATGGCATTCCAGTTACTTATATTATTTATGCGTCTGCAAACGCCTGTGAGAGCTCTTGATGGAATTCCAAAGCAAAGCGGGGCGAGTCTGTTCCCTTGTATAACTAGGTCTGTAAAGTGTGATTTCATGAGGCATGCACTCCGCCTAAAGGACTAAGACAAATTGCGCAGAAGCATTTCTGGACTCGTAGAAAATACATTTTGGCCAAAATAACTACCAAAATAATAGCTGCCAAGCAAACGATGGTAACAACTTGACGTTACAACACTTCCGTGTAGACATGTTTACGCAAGAACGATTGTTAAAAATTATTGACTAAAAACAGTTATCTGTTTTGGTTTCCTGTGCCGCTGTACTCACCTATGGAGTCATTAGTAAGAGCAACGATTCGGCGACAGCAGCTTGGTTAGACAAACGAGTTAGCAAAGAGGTCGGTGAATAAAAGCAGTTTTCAGAAAAAGGCAGGTCAGTCACGCAAGATTCATCCTCTGCTAGCATATACAAAATCGAACGCAGAGGAAAAATCAACGGTCTTTGTCGCATGTTCGTCCATGCATAAAAGTTTATCAGGTCAACGGCGACGGTAAAAAGGAAAAAACCTGTGTTGTGGAGAAAATACTCGCTCTACCCACAGATTCTACACATGAATTTCCGAAGCAGGAAGGAGTACTGTATGCAAAGCAACATTATAACTTACTTTTTCAAGTTTGTTCATAGTTTCCCAGTAACCAGAGACGCCTTGAGCTGCCTCAACAGCATCCAGCTGGCGTTTGCACTGTTTTTCCGTCGTTTTTAGGACGTCCACTGTACGTGAAAGAATGCCCTTTTCCGCCTTCAAATGACTGAGGATGCCGCGCTTCTGTTTGTAAGCGAGGTTTTTATTCCGCAGCTCGGTGACGTAGCGTTGAAACTGAGGGCGAGAGAATTCGAGAACTGGATTAACCAGAGGAAGAAATCAGCAGTGGATTCGAAGCAGCACATTATCATAGACTACTGCGATTGCAGCCTCGCCTTTTCGGCGAAAAATATTCACCAAATTGTAAGAGTCGTTACGAATAACAGCTTATTTTAGGTAATCTTCGGACATGAATATTGATCGTCAGAACTGAAAAGAGCGCGTAGGCGTACTACTAGTCGGGTGAAAAGCGTGCATCGACTACCCTAATGCGACTTATAATCTTGTTATTATTTGTGTTTGCAAAGTCTAGATGGACGTTCGCAAATGTGAGAGAATTGCAACGTCAACCGACCTAACTTACTAAATGAACTGCAAAGCTGCTGGTCCCATCTTAAAACAAGCGCCTTCTGATTGCGCAAATTCTCTATTTCTCATGGTTCAGTGCAAGAAAAGGCACAGCTATTTCACGTACGGACAATGCAAGCTCTTACTGGCATCATAAATTGTTCGGGTTTGAGGTTTACCAATAAATCATAACACAGCAATCGTCAATCAAGTCAAAGCTGACAGATATGTCAGCAAAAGCTCAACAAATAGCGCGCACAATGAAAATTCTGTGGGTATCAGTAAAAGCTCTTTGTCGGTGTAAGTTTCCCACCCTGCCCGTTCGCCCTCTTCTAACATAGATGCTCCAGCAGTGTATCCACATTGTCGAATAACTTTAGTGCAACACCTTCAGATATTATCATTAGCCCAGTTTTGGTCTTTGTATAGGAAGCACGCCGCATCCAAGACGTTGCATCCCGAAAACTCTAAGTTCAGCAGGTAAGTCCACCTGAATTTATAATTTTGCACGTATTTGACTGATTCACGCTCTTGTTCAGGTTTCGTCACATTCGTGCTCGGAGGGAAAAAGAAAACCACGAGATCAGGGGTCCAACCCGTAGATCTGGAACTAAAGAAGCAATGAGCAAAATGCCCAACTTGTTAGCAAAAAGGAGACTAGAAGAGGTAGGAGTGGATAGAACCGGACACTCACGTTCTAACATCTTAGAGCGTCGATAACGAAGGGTAGATTAAGATTCTTCACTCTAACTGTTAAACGGGACGAGTGTGAACTAGCATGTGAAACGGGGGCACCAGATGCCTTGCTCTAACAGACCCCCTTCGCAACGCTGCCCATGACCGCTGCTTTCGAAACCAGCTGACGTACTCAAGTCAATGGAAAATATACTGGAAAATCTGGCCCGTTAAGTAATTCTGGACCTGTTATATGATTTAAGTCGTTAGGTTTTAAAAATTGTACGGAGCAGCCCTGCTTGTCATCCTGACCTCCACTTTCGAGAGACCACACGCTAGTCGAATATCTCAGTACGGCAATGAAAAAAGCCAACAAAGTTTGCTAGCAGATGAATGATATTTTTTTATTGTTGTAACCCCCATCGTTAACGTTGGCTTGACAGTTTGTGCTATCGCCTGTTCACCGTAAAAAACTCCAAGCCCTAAGTACTAAATGACATTTTTCTCTAGCGTTGAGACACACGCAGTTTGGAAGGCAGGACAACTGGTGAGCGCTTTAAACTAAATGTAAGCTCCAGGAGACTCTAAAAATGCACACATTCCAAGAGGAAGGTAGAAATTGACGCTTCTATGTGCATTGTTCACTCAGCACTTGGAGGATCTTTTCTGCCATAACATCAGAAAGGCGTTTGAACACAGCAGGCAATTGGCGACACAAAAACAAGGACCGACGAATCGCAGTGGTAGCGGCTAATAAAAGAGTAGAGGTGTTTTTCAGTCCGCCGTCCGTACTAATGTCGTCACAGGTAGCGAAGCGACCGGTCGTGTGAAGCCAATTGATGCAAGTAATATTACTGCATGTTTGCCGTCGACTGTCGGCCATCCCACAATCGCCGGCTGCGGCGGTCCGAATATGACAAGGCCAAGGCACGGCGATTAAACCACTGGCTAGTAAACCACTATTGTATTATATGTGGGAAGGAACAAGCAAACGTGCCGGGAGTCGTGTCAGCTCAAATTAATCGAAAAATCTGAAGGTATTTCCTGCTTGCGTCTACGCTGAACGCTTAATCGCGATCTACAGGTCACATCTGGTGAACGGAGGTTTGACAAGTAATGTGTGAGGTGTAGGATCTATCGCTGGCGCCGCATATGCATAAAACTGCATTTCTGACAGAAACGTCTACGTCACATTGTCTGGTTAACAGCTCAGGATCGGGTCAGGCCGGTTTCGAATTTTAAAAAAACCGATAAAAAAATGTTACGACAGCCCCAGCTCACGGAGAAGGGATGGACTGCACTTGTGTAATAAAACTTTAAAGGGAATTTAAAACGACAGGTATAGAAATGGATCGCGGAAAGTTGCCCTAAAACTAACACTTTGAAGACTAAGAAACAGATATCACACAGCGACGTTTGGCGGGACAAAGTTATTCCAGAACGTTTTGACCGTCTTAGCTGCTATGTCCGCGGTTCACTATACAATGAGCACCACAAATTACTTTCGAATAGCAGGCGCTTGAGAGTTAATATGCTTATCAGCCAGGATCAAAAGTTATCAAATGACCACTCGTTGTGACAATGCTGTTACCGCGCAGTGCTTCAGTAGAAAACTAACTTATCAGACAGTTGCGTGATTTATGGCAGGTACAGTTTCGGCTTAGGCAACAGCTTTGGTAAACCTCCCCGCCAGGCAGGGATTTCTTCCGTCAGAAAATCTGTACATCTCGTCACCTCCAACCGAGTAATCCACTTAGTATTCCATAGCCTGAATTCTGCTGGTCCGTATACGCACATTGCGGCTGAAATTAATGCGTTATGCACAGGTACAACAATTTATCATCAAAAGGTTAAAACAAACAAACCTTTCAGACCTCTACCACTGATATTTGACTTTTTAGTTTTTCTTGTAGAGTAGGCTGCATTGACCGAAAAACTGTGTGCTTTCACAACAGTATACATAAACATGATCCTGCTTAGCTAGGCCATTGCAGAATCAGGCTCATTATGGTCATCAAGGAGACATCAGCTAAGTTTTGCGGAATTTCCAAAAAACAAACGAAGCTACCAAGTTGACGCATACTCGCAAAGAAGAAGGCGTCACCGTAAGCCTTGAAATATCAATCAATATTCATCAGAGACATCTGTTCGGGATCTCTGGTTGTAGTGATCAAAATCTACGCCCGATGTACCGTAAACACAGACAAAAGGCCAGTGCTTCAACAAATGATGCGCCTTAATACCTTTCTCACCTACCTGCAATGTGGGCACCGACCTTGTCTTAACCTCCCCCTCCGGTCCCTGCACAACAGTTGCGCAGCATTTAGTCTTTTTCATCCCAAGTACATCCCTATCGAATACATAAGCTCGAAGATTATTAACCAAGGACGTCGGTTTGTTTACCCGGACACATTTATGGGAAGAATAATGAATTAACCAAGGCCTACGGCGTTCGTGGAAGTGACAGCAGTTAGACGATTCTGGCTGTAAATCAAGTTCAATTTAAACAGGACGTAACGCAGCAGGTCAAGGTTCTGACACGTAACAACTTTTCAGACAGATCAGCGTCCGACTTACTTCACTATCGGACTTTTAAAATTCCTCTTTCTTCAAAGAGTAGATTTACAATACAGGGTGTTGCAATGTCAAACCGAGAGGTATCGGTGCAGGACGTGATAGGGCTGCTGCTGATTACGGGACCAACATTCTAGTCCCTTAAGGAGAGAGAGAGAGAGAAAGAGAGAGATGAAAAAGCGTACACGACGACCAGGGATGATCCTGAGGCAGCGTGTCCTGTGTACCTCCAACAGGCAAAGATGTTACCTTATTTTGCGTATACTAACGGATGGGAGAAAGAAGACCAGTCGAGCAACGACCACATAAAAACACAAAATTTGTCTTTGCTAAATAGTAAGCACAATTTTAATCATTACACATGCTTATACGAACTAAACATGGAACAATGGCACATCTTGGGCCTATGTCAGAACTAGAGCACAACGCTTATTTGAAATGCCTACTTGTCCTAAACACATTCGAATCAGCATAAAACGTTATCAAACTAGTTCTTATGTAGCGTAAAATGCCGAAACATCATACGCACATCCAGAACGTTGTCAACGAATGAAGTGTTGTTCACCTTATCGGTCTTATTCTTTAAAGGGCCTGTCATTTTTGCAGTTGTCCCTTATTTCGGGCACATTTCTACGGAACTACAAATAATGGAACTGATGATAATACTAATACGGGAGAGACCATAACAGAAAACAAATCTTACAGAGAACCATGGGCCTAATTATGGTCATCAATGCGCGGAATTTATGGACAAGCTACTTGTCCATACTGCCTTAACCAGTAAACCATTCACTCCAATGCGACGTTATCAAGGGGCGAATTCTGGATGAAAAGCCTGAGACTGCATGCCAGCTTACCAGTGTCCGTAGCAGAAGACCAGGCTGACTCCTAATTGCGGAAGCCCAAGGTCACATCGGGCGTGGTTAGTAATGTTGTCAACCGCTACGTCTTCTCCCAGTTAATTAAGAACCGCACCTAAAGTCTTTGCAAGCCGAGGATGAGTTTGGTATTGTGTATCATAACATGAGGCTTGGTCCAGGGAAGCAGGATTCGTATGCCTGCCGTTCGCAACAGATACTGTAAAACGCCAGCAGTGTCAGAATCTATCACATAGAAAACCCGGCTCTTATAGGAGGAAAATGGTCAAAAAATGCCGCTTAGAAGAGCCAGGGCGGCTAGAACGACCATTTTGTTCATGTTCCGTCATCAGTTGTTGATAAACCAACTTCAGGGCCTGGAAGTCTGAGATTTAGACTCGGTTCATTTATTCATCGAGTGTGAGTTCTTAACACTGACCTAAGTCCTAAACAATCGGTCTCCTTAGAGTGACCTTTTACTAATGCATCCTGATTGTAGGATTGAATATGACGGACTCTGATTTATCCTGCAGCTTTAGCTGGCACTTTGCATGATCTCGAATGAATTTCAAAAACGGAAAACACCACTTTGGAAAACCAAGAAGACTAATCCGAGGGCTAAAGACGTAAACAGACGAAAGGAAGTGACTTTTTCCGATGTTCACAAACAACGAATAACCCGGACGCTTCAAAAAACTATGGACGCCTTTTAAGAGATAAAACATGTAGATCTTAAATACACTGCAAGAAAAAATCCTGTTTGCGTCTCAGTAAATGCCGGAACAAACTGTGAGGATCCCGCGGACGCGAGACTGATATGACATTGTCAAACAGGTAAGACGTCTAACGTTTGTTCGGGTCTCTCCGATATACACAGTAGGTGGGCTAACCCATGAAATGTCAACCGAAATTCCGAAATGCGTTTTCGTTTCGAAAGGATTACGTAAATAGGGTTGTAAAACCAATCATCGAGCAGAGTAATTCTATAATAATTCAGTTACCTCAGGATGTCGGATTTCGAACGAACCTCCTTCCGGCTTCATACAAAACCATACTCTGCAAAAAATGACTACTTAAGTAGCAGGCACTTTTCTGATTGATTTTCGATGCCCTTAAAGATTCAATTATATTTCATGGAAAACATGCATAAAAATATTCATTCTTTCACTCATTTGGTGGAAACTTACGTCTTCTTCCAATTTTATACTCAAAGAAAGGGTGTAATTCGGTTTTAAAAAGGGCTCTCAATTCCGGAATAATTTAGAACCCAGACCTGCCGTTACACTTGCATTCAGGGTTAACAAACTACAAGCCATATATTTTCCGCGTATAGAAAACCATGCATTTCTCTACAGTATTAAGAGAAGACCATAAGGGGTTCATAAAATTTAGCAATGGGTTTGAACATATTGTTAACTTTACAAGCCATGATGGTAAATGCAAAGACATGGCGTTATATGAACGCCATTTCACGGTATTAAAAATTCTCACGATTAGAAACTTTTTAAAACCGAATTATACCCTTTCTTCGAGTATAAAATTGGAGGAAGACGTAATTTTCTACCGAATGAGTGAAAGAATGAATATTTTTATGCATGTTTTCCATGAAAAATAATTGCATTTCTAAGGACATCGAAAATCAATGAGAAAAACGCATGCTACCTAAGTAGTCATTCTTCATAGAGTATTGTTAATGCATGCAGTCGGAAATAGGTTTATTCTAAAGCTGGCATCCTGGAGTAACTGAATTATTGTAAAATTACGCTCTACGATGATTAGTTCCACAACCCCCTCTACTTAATCCTTTCGAAACGAAAACGCATTTCGGGATTCCGGTTGACATTTCATGAGTTAGCCCACCTACTGTATGTCCCTAAACAATGCTTCTTCATCGTGCTGGATTACTCCTGGACGTTTTGCTAAATCGTGCTCTTCAAAGTATGGTGTAGAGCACAGTGATAATAAAGCAATTTGAATTTCCCTTCATTAAGGCATGATCGTATAATCTGGTTCTTCCATATTGCAGCATGCATAGCGCATTAATTCCGTTAATTATTCCGTTAATTTCCCTAGACAACTTCATAAAGGCCGTTATTAAAATATGTTGGAATCAACATCAGGAGGTAGGATTGAAAATATAATCTTAAACTGAACAAGGATATGTGGATCGCTGAGGTTCCAGGAAACATTAGGCATCAGATAAAAATGAGCTGGAAGGCTCCGTTATTCTGCTTCCCAATATCCTACAGACAGGGTTCTCAAAATGATTATCACTGTTGATACAAGTCAACGAATATATTTAACATTTAGTCTGAAAGTCCAACTTTTTATGAGGCAGCAACATTTGCCTCCCAAACTTTTAAGTTCTGCGAATATTCCCATGTCCCTGACTTTTACCAGCGTCTTAGTATCGCTTTGCCATGCTAAATTGTAAAACCTCGCGAGCAGTTGGCTCCTTGAACAATGTTAAACTAACCGTGTTACAATGAGAACGAAAGAAAATTCACATCATAAAATAAGCCACAGAGTCATTAGGACAAGCCAGTAGACGAAGCAAAGAGGTTATAAATCAGAATGGTCGTTGTTCAATGGCCTCACAATCGCAACTACTTCCGAACTACTTAAGTCGGCTTATAGCTACTATTCTTCTGCAATGGTCGGTTGGAAATTTGAGAAATAGGTTTTCTTCAGCGGATTGAACAGGGTAATAGGAACTCCCACCGTATTATAGGTGTCTCTGGCCAATCTCCAGTGGAGGCATTTATTCCTGTGTCGTAGCCCTAAATCTAACTTACCTGAAATTTAGTGTAAGACGACCTGGAGAATGCCTATTCCCGTGTCCTACCATTTCAATATTTTCGAATTGCGTTTAATGATGGTTTGTCCATTAACTTGAACAAAGGTCGAAAAGTCCATGTTCAGCTGTTATGTAGGCTAGTTTGGGATCATGAAGTAATATTGCAAGATAACTTCAAACCACGCGTCTGTGGAAAAAGAAAAGCATACTAGGAGACGCGAGATTGCTGTCAATTAACCAAAAACCTCCTATCTTCAGTTCCGACAGGCAGCGCTAGAAATTCTGCTTATCAAAATGTATTTCTAGGGGCTAAATGTTTACAAGCATACCAAGCAACTGATGGCCGGACTGCCCACTATCTGGTACGTTTGCAGGCGATGAGATGTGGAACGGCTGTCGTCGAGGGCTTGCTGCGAAGCAGTCGCAAACCCTGCTACGACAGTACTTAGACAATGGCCTGTCGGACCGGTTACGCATAAAAAATTCACGAGCCAAAACGATAGCAGGGCATGGCGAATGCCATCCGTCATTCGCTATGGCTTCTTCCTCCGCCATCGCATCCCGTCCCAACGATTTATCGGTTGTGAGGGCACTAGCTGCTTTAAAAGCTCTTTTGTTCTGCCTAGGCTCAGAAGCCCAAAAGGCTTATTTTCGGGCGCACTGAAATTGCTTCGGTTGCTAAGACGGTAACAATCTGGAGAGGGCACCCAAAAAATACTGCCGGCCAAAGCAGCGATCTTATCGCAACTGTCCTAAGCTATGCAGCCACTGACTGAGCCACACGCTGGCGACTGCGGTAGCCCCTTGATCTCTGGAAGTAATGGTAAAAATTGATAATCCAAGTGCTCGGTCAACGGCGATCGTATTGCAATTGTCCGTAGGTAAGCTACTATAGAATACTCCGCATAGGGACTGCTGTGGTCGCTTGTCAACAGTAGAAGATTATATTAAGATTGTTTAACGTAGGGTGGGTCTACGGCGATCGTTTCGCAACTGTCCAAAGGGTATGGTGCCACAGAGTGAGCCCCATACCTACAACTGCGGTCATTCCTCACCTAAGGAAGAAATGGTCATAATGGATAAGCCAAAGGGCCCATCCGCAGCGATCGTATCGTACGTTTTTGAACGTATGCTACCATAGATTAAGCCGCATATCGACTAATGCTCTCGCTCTTCAGCTGTGGAAGCTAATGTCAAGGTTGGTAAACATAGGATGGGTCTAAAGCGATTTTTCTCCAACTATTCTCCGACTATTGCCGCCGCTCGTGACCTAAGAATGCATATGTGAAGGATGGCAAACTAATGGTTGGTATACAGCGATCGTTTCCCAACTTTCCTAAGATATGCAAGGGTAGATTTAGCCGCAACACCACTACTGCTGTCACTCTTCAGCCGTGTAAGCCTAGGCCAAGGTTGATTAACCATGGTTCGGCCTGCAGCAGTCGCATCTCAACTGTTGGAGACTATGATAATCTAAGTGAGGCAACATGTGCACTGCAGATCAGATCAAATTGAGGTCGGATGAAACAACAAATATGTAAGGCCATAACCTACTCAAATAGGTATAGAAAGTATTATTTCTAGGCAACGGATATTTGGGTGCCCTCTCCCGATTGTTACCGCTAAGACCTGAATGCTGAAACCAATACTTTTCTGAAGGCTCATCGAACTTATCGTAAAGCGAAATAGACATTTGTCACGTCTACCTAAGATATGTTATACAGAGCGAAACATAAAATTTAAAGTCATCGCGATTAAAATTCGAAGACTGACTTATATACTTGCTTTCGGCCACTAGTTTTGACTCATAGGCTTTTAAAAGAAGACTGTAATGACGGAGGAGAGAAAAAAACAGAAGAAAAGGTGTAGGAGGAAGAAGAATAAGAGGAGGGGAGGTAGAAAAGTAGAACAAACAAGATGAGAAGAACTGCGTCTAATGCTTGTAAACCCCTACCAAGCATCTTCACGCAAGATATTTGACTAAGTTACTTAGTATCATTAATAACAGACAGTAATACGCTGTTTAACGGGAGGATCCGAACTGGAACCCGTCATCGATTAACTTAAATAACTTAAAACGAAAGTACCTTGAAAGATGCTAAAAGAACAATTCAGTGGTATCGGTTCCAAAACAGTCAGTGTATGAAAGATCGACAAACAGAAAATACATCTTCTGCCTTGGGTATGGAGACGGGAGTGAAGGAATCGTCCGTTGTCTCGTTGCGACTCTCGTCCACAACTTTGGCCAGTTTAGCCCGAGCCGTTTCTAACTGTTGTTGGGCTGTCACGAGTTTCTCCCTTGCCTCGGCCAGGGCGCTCGCAGTGGACTCTTTCCGATTGGCCGCGATGTTCGCCTGTTGACGAAACAGACTGACCTTGTCCTCCAGGGGGTCCGCGGCAACCATTCGCTTCTCAATCAACCGATTGGTTTCCGAGTGTACCTCACGTAACTATGTTTGCAGAGGAACGTGATTAAGAAGGGACAGAACATTGGCTAAACAATGCAATTTTTGTCTAACGACTGCAGAGAACCCGATACAATTTCGACAAAAGAATGTTGCTTCGAAAGCTAAGAAAGCTGACTGAGGCTGCCGACTACACAACTAACTAACTAAGTATGTGTAGGAATTCATGAATCTGTTTGGTGGCTCACTAGGACAGAAACATAGTTTTGGCTCACTTTTGCCACGATTCTACTTAAGTCACTTTAGCCCTAAGGAGAAAGAATATATGTATATATATATCAGCGAGGAGGGACGACAGAGAATGCGGCTAGATTGATACAGCACTGTTTCGGGCTTATTCTGCCTTCATTCAGCCAATCATAACCCTGACCACCAGCAGCAGCTGCGACCAGAAACACAAGCATGCGCACCGACGCACCTGGCGAAGTCGGTCCACCACTGAGGCCTACCAGATGGGTCATAAGCACTTCATCGAACCGAAGTTCATCAGTGCCTCGCCACCTGTCATTCCCTGTCGCTGCAGATCGGGTATTTATCAATCAGGAATGGGCGCATACCGATCTATTGGCTTCACAAAGCAAACAAGCTCCGTATGCTATCATAGCTTGGCCGACTTCGGCCTGGTAGGTGGTTGCATGTTCTTGACCCCTATCGCCCATACGGAGCTTGTTTGTGTCGGGAAGCCAATGGATCGGTGTGCGCCCATTCCTGATTGATAAATACCCGATCTGCAGCGACAGAAAATGACAGGTGGCGAGGCACTGATGAACTTCGGTTCGATAAAGTGCTTATGACCCATCTGGTAGGCCTCAGTGGTGGACTGACTGCGCCAGGTGCGTCTGTGCGCATGTTTGTGTTTCTGGTCGCAGCTGCTGCTGGTGGTCAGGGTTATGATTGGCTGAATGAAGGCAGAATAAGCCCGAAACAGTGCTGTATCAATCTACCCGCATTCTCTGTCGTCTCTCCTCGCTGCTATTATGACATGGCCGACTTCGGCCTGGTAATTGGTTGCCTGTTCGTGACCTTTGCCACACATACGGAGCTTGTTGGCTTTGTGAAGCCAATAGATCGGTGTGCGCCCATTCCTGATTGATATATATATATATATATATATATGGTAAGGGGGCGCTCACCGATCGTTCATACGGAACTCACTCGTTCCGTTGTGTCTTAAGGGCTCTCTCTCGAGCCCAAGCAGCAGCCGCACAGCGGCGCATGATATATAGGCAGAATGGCATTACGGACGCTGGTTCCCCAGGCCGTAGTGAGACGCAGACAGAGAGCAAATGTGCCGCAAACAGTTAACATCTCGCAGTGCACTTTAAAATCGATAATTGCTCGGCGCATGCGCCAGTGAGCGGCCGCTGTCTGCGTCAGCTATTTGGATAAAATGGAAGTCATCTACAAGATCCCGTTTGAGGCCTGTGATGTAGTTTATTGTGGTCAAACGGGAAAATCCGCCTCTACGCGAATTCGCGAACACCAGCTGGCAGTAAAGAGGCGAGATCATCTGTCTCAAGTAGCCATGCATACCCTGGAAACCGGGCATGCCTACGCTTGGGACAGAACCAGGATTGTCGGTGTCTGCCCTTTCAAAAAAGGCCGAGAGTTCCTCGAGGCCATGCACTCAGATGAATCATTTATCGACCGGCACATTGAGTTGGACGCCGCGTACAAAAGTCTGAAGGAGAAGTGGAAGAGACGAGAGCCAATCAGAACAGAATGACGCAGATAGCAGCCGCCCACTGGCGCATGCGCCGAACAATTATCGATTTTCAAGTGCACTGCGAGATTTTAACTGTTTGCGGCACATTTGCTCTCTGTCTGCGTCCGACGACGGCCTGGGGAACCAGCGTCGAAAATGCACGCAATAAAACTCCTTTTTCCCAAAGAACACCCTTGACTTCAATATATATATATATATATATATATATATATATATATATATATATAGTAGAAGTGGTATGCATTCCGAGACGATATAATGAAAAAGAAAGAAGTTCATCGGAAAAAATCGAGTTGTACTCGTGAATTTTGGAATTGGTGACACCAAGCCCTCGTCCGACGAAATGAAGATAAAAGAGGGAGTGAGACAGTCACACTAGACTAGTAGACGCGACAGGACAAGCATTGACGGGCAGACCATTAGCGTGTGAGGAGGGATGCGGGCAGGGAGTCATGCTGGGCTCCGGGCCGGGGAGGTAGGAGGGGGGCGGAGAACAGTTACGGCTCCCCGTGTTGGAGGGGAGGGAGAATGGTAGGTTGGCAGAACTGCAGGCGCATGGATTAGCGGCCGCTGATGCGGCGTGGGGCTCAGCTTAGTGAGGCGTGATCTTAGGTCCTCATAATGGGCCTCTAGGTGAATGTGGCGGCTGATGCTGTCTGCGTTAGAGCGCCATGTCTCTAGGAATTCTCTCGCCCGTTTTGTGTTGGCCGTGGCGATGACCTCGGTGTCATCCCTATTGAAACGGTGGTCGCACTGGTGTGTGTGTGCAAAGACGAGGGACAGTGGGTCACGGCGACGGATAGCTAGTTTGTGTTCAGTAATTCGAGTTCCCAGGCGTCGTCCTGTATGATCAACATATACGCAGCAACAATTGGCACACGGGATGCGGTAGATAACGTTAGTCTGTTCCAGTGCGACCACCGTTTCATATAAGTCTTCCTAAGGACATTGAGATGTCAACTTATTTGTTGACCATCAATAATAAAGGCCAACTGCGACAATGATTTAAAAAATCCAAGAGTTCGTACCTATTTGCCAACTTAAGTAGAATTCACCACAGACAACCAGGCAGTCTAAAACAATGGTCAACACTTCCGCAACCCTCGTGAAAATCGGATTTCAGACACCGCCTGTAGGTTACAATTGCAGGACTGCTATTTTGTGAGTGGGATCAAGCGAAAGATCAAACAAAATTTCCGATACGCTTCAAACAAAAATACTCCTTACCTGGAGCTGTAAAATTTATTTGCAGGAAACAAGGTCCCAGGTCAAATACTGCACGTTTACCTGTTGACTTCAAAACATGCAGCTTTACAGAGGCCTAGGGAAATGACACTCGGAAGACGTGCACAACTTAGACAATGTTTATTTATCCATTAGTGGTCAAGGCCTGCATAGGTTCGACCGTATTCTATAAAAAGAATTCTTCAAAGCTCCCGCTTTTCCCAAATTTCCCAACACATTCTGTAGTTTTACTCGATTTCAAGCTTTTCAACTGCTCATTCTGGGCACGTGACCCCAAACATGTTCCTAAAGTCGCCTTATCATGTTGAAAGAATATTGCGATAGGTAAATACTACCCTGCATAGTTCGTGGGTAAATGCAGTGGAACTGCCAGACAATAAGATACTGAAATTCTTCAAGTAAAAAACTTCGAAGCACTATTTGCAGCAGAATATGCAGAACAAGGGAGAGATGGAACTGACTCGACAAAGTGCTGAGGAATTTACGCAGATACTCAACGCCGATGCAAAAGTACGCACTATGCAATCCGTTCTTTTTTGAAGCCTAAGTAGTGCAGAAGAGGAAGATGGTCATCCAAAAATCGTAACGGTGGTGAGCAGGAATCAACTTTTGGGTATTTTCTCAGCTAGTTAAACAATCTTTCCTATGGGAGAATCTGTCAAAAATTTTGCATCAGTGCTTCAGAGGTCTTCATGACAGAATGCAATCTGCTTGATGTCAGTACGGAGCATGCCATAGTAAGCAAAGCTGCAGCAAAGCCGGAGTGAATGGTCAGTGGTAGAACCTGGGGCACTCTCGTTCTTGTTGTATATTATCAAAACTGCAAGTTTTTAAATCAGTGGTTTAAGGATGAGCCCCTTTCACATAAGAGAGGGAGTTTTCAAAAGCTATTTGCTAATCAGGAATAGCGTCGTGAAGACTATAAGACCTAATTTTTCGGCGACCTCGTGGTTGCACGCTGGCTACTCTATATACTGAACTATTGTGCTCACGGCATCTAAGCTGCAAATAAAGCAACAATCCGTCTTTGTGTTTGCTACTCAGCCACACGGTCAAAGAATCTAGGGGGTCCTTCAGTGATCGCAGCTATTCGATGACCGCTTAACTGTCGGCATCTGAGTCGCGGAAGGTCAGGATTTCATAAGCTGCTAGTGATTGGCGTGATGAGCATTCAGGTACCAAACTTAGAGGCGCTGTCCCTGGAAGCACGATGTAAAGGCGCGCCCTCTGTCTGACTAAACTGTCGGGGTGAAGCCTTAGCACTGAAGAGAGAGATGAAAGATCTCCGCGTTTAGTGAACCGGAGGACTATGACTCAAGCAGTTCGCCACTCACGAAAGGTGACAACGCTGTATCACATCCAAACGTGCAAATATTGTCTTCTCATTAGCGAATACACTCTGATTTACCGTCAAAATGACCGTTATCGAATGGCCAGTTTGAATTTTGAACATTGGGAAAAGTACTTTTGTGTGGTCTTGTTTCTGTTAATATGCAAATTATCAACGGGACGGGTAAAACCAGCAGTTTGAGAAATATGTCAGTATTTACATCGTCACTCTTCGATGCATTCCTAATTGTAAAACGGAGCAAAGAATTAAGCCAAGATAGTGCGATTGGATGCAATATCAAGAGAATAGGAAGTTCTTCGTTTGCGGCAGAAAAAGTTGCAGTTCTCAGGAAAGTGAAAAAACCACAAGAAGTGTCAATCGTCTTTTTGATTTGCCTTGTGAAAACATGTACCTTATCAGAGAATTTTCAATCAATCGAAGGCATATTCATCGTTGACGTTTTCTGTAAACGTTTATTTTTCCCGATAAGATTTCATGACTGAGTGAGTCTTCAAACGTAACCAAAACAGTCATCTATATGAAAAATAACGCCCAAGCACCCACTACTGCGATAGACGCTTTCAAGAAAAAATCTTATTTTTAATGTTTTTATAAATACATAGGAATCTATCATTATGGGCGATCGATCGAAAACACTGAAACTCATGGCATTCAATTGGTATTTCAAGGACGCCCTGAAATCCACCAGACTTCACAGTCGAGAAAATCGCGCACAAATTTTTCGGGAGAAAAGATCTCGTTGTACACACAAAATCATATGTTTACGATTTCACCTGACGATGCTGTTTAAATTGAAGTCATTGGCCAAACTGCCAATATGTGACCATATGGAAACTTTTATACCTTTGACGTTGCCAGTAGCGAAGTACTCTCTGATTTAACTAATCGCATTTCAACCGATACAAAAACGGAAAAAATCATATCGATTTTACACAACAAGAACTTAAAACACGCAATTGGCCATTACGCATTTGACTGTATACCAGACTTTACATAACACTTATTCTTGGAAAATGTTTAATGTTAATCTGTTTCAAAAAATATTTTTAAGTTACTATGCTTATACTGTTTACTTAAGTATTTGCTTAGACGAGCATAATTTGCTCCTAAAATTTGAGTCTGCAGACCTACCACGGGTCTTGACAATTTCAACATTTGCGCCTCTCTTGAGAAAGTTGCTCCTTCTACTCAACGAAATAGCATCTGTAATACCTACTTTGCATGTGCGTTTATCTGAAAGCCTTTTATTATGAGTTTGGTTTTTTGATGCGCTCAGACTGGCTCAGATTAGTTAGTGAGTTTTCGTTAGATTAAGCATAATTCGTAAGTTAGGTCACCAACTGTGCTAGTGTATTGGCTTCACGATAAATAATCAGAAACGTGCGCTTACTTACTCTGGCGTTTTTAAATATCTACCTCTCAACGTTTATTAAGACAAAGCATATTCACTAACGAAGACTTTGTCCTCGTTCATTATTTCGTAGGGTTTTTTCAACCGCCAGAAATGTGTGTTTCGCGAAAAGCAATGCCGTCGGACCTACTTTATACGACGTACTCCCTACCTAAATGAAAGGCATACAGGTGACGTGTTTCCACTCTTAAGGAGACTGATCACAACTCCGAATTAGTTAGGACGGTCCAGACTGTCCGTCACTCGGCGATTTTTTCAACTACGACTATTATGTCAACAAGTTCTGCAGCCAAGTTTTACAATCCCATGCCGTCATGTCAGCCCTTCTGTCAGGCTATATCGCAGCAAGTTGTTCCTTATCACCTGAAAATAAAGAACGTCGTCCCACAGTCAGTCAGGGTTTGTGTAAATTAGTAGCAGCAAAGTCTTTTCTTAGTTACAACCTCGGTAAAGTGTGCATTAGCTTAGTATCCGTGAGACCTCCCCTTTTGATTGGCAGACATTACCGACATTGACAGGAATTCCGGAGGGAAAATCCAAGGCCAAAAGAACAGGTTTTTGTCTCTGACTGATTTTGTCTTAAAAAAACAAAAATACTAATATTTATATAAATGCTGGACTCAGACCTTAGTTTTTTTATAAAACGCACGCAAGAGGTACGTGCCCATGTGCTGTCTCACCTTCTGGTTCAGCTGGTCAAGGAAGTTTTGGGTCATTGCGGGCTGACTTGCAACTTTGGTCAGATCATCCACATACAGTTTGGTCACTTCAATCTCCTTGGGCTGTTTATCTGTGGCCAGGTATTGGTTCACTTTCACTTCTTCTTGCAGACGATTGATAAGAGCTGCGGAACAAAATATGGACAAGGAGGATACCAACTGGTTGTCATTCAAAAGCACTACTTCAGTCAATCACGAGTTGTCGGCAGAAATGTCAGTTGGGACAAAGTACTTTCGAGGTCGGTGTGACTGCAGGACGCTTCCCAGAAAACAAAGTGTCGTGCGACACTGGCTGGCGAGCAAATCAGTTTGCTTTCGAAAATAAGGACCAGATAACCCTTTAATTACACCATGGTAGCATCGAGGAGTGTTCTTGCGGAAGCTAACGGACTGTGGAAAAACAGGAAAGATTACCCACTTCTTACTCTTGTTCCCTTTGTCCAGTCGACCGACCCACATTTGAGTCATCAATTTCCTTTCCGTAAAAAAGATGCATGCAAGTGTTACAGAGGCTTATCAGCGTGATTCTGAATCAGGTTATTACTGTAGGGTTGTTATGTAGGGTTTTTAGAGTTCAAATGCGAGTGCAGCCTGCCCAATGGAGATTAACAGTGTGCGACCGACCTCATGAAATGTTGGCCAAAATTCCAAAAAGGCTTCTTTGATTAGGAAGGATTACTTAGGTGAGT